>CM028364.1:63422753-63907753 GCA_016624345.1 Platycodon grandiflorus | reverse complement strand
TAATAGTAATAATAATAATAATAATAATAATAATAATAATAGTAATAATAATAATAGTAATAATAATAATAGTAATAATAATAATAGTAATAATAGTAATAATAAAAATAGTAATAATAGTAATAATAATAATAGTAATAATAACAATAATCATAATAATAATAATAGTAATAATAATAATAATAATAATAATAATAATAATAATAATAATAATAATAATAATAATAATAATAATAATAATAATAATAATAATAATAATAATCAACCATCTCATAATATTTACGAAAATTAAACAACAACATCATGCACAATTTTGGGTAACTAATTTTCCTGACAAAACACTCGTGTCACAATGAAATCCCCAAGTCACACACGTGGTCTCATCAATTATGAAAACCTGTTCAACTCCATTAGAGTCATTAATTTTTTCTAATGAGTTCGAATTGAAGAGAAACAATTTATACTTCAAGATTAATAAATGATACCATTTCTATGTGTATCAAATAAGACAAAACAACTCTTTTAACATACAAAACATGTCATCCACGAATTTCACATGGCTCAACAACAAAACATACTCCTACATGTTGATTTCAACATATAAATGCCATTTTACAAGGCTAGGATGTCATACAAGACATAAATAGAGAAGGAGAGTGATAGAGTCTCTCTAAGCCTGGTTTAAGTGTCCCAAAACGTGCCCAAGTCTCAGCCCTTGGATGCAAACCAAATGGTCAACTCATTTAAAAGTTCGTCAAACAACAAAGCAGAGTCCGACGTTATGCGGACGCATAGCTTCTATGCGAGCTCACCATGCGGCCGCATAGAATCCAAGAACTTTAGGGTTTTGAGCGGCTAGCCTTATGCGGGCGCATGGGTCTCATGCGGGCGCCTTGCGGCCGCATGAAATCCGTAATCCTAGCTAATGCACTATGCGGCCGCATAGTGACTAGTTCAGTCAAAAGGTTCTAAAACAATTCCAAAGTGATTTCAAAACACTCCCAAGTCATCCTAAGATGATACCAAACTCAAACCAAGTCCAAAACACAATAGGACTTATACAAAACGACCTTTAACAAGGTTAAAAATACAATCCAATACAAGTACCAATGATCGTAAGGATTTAAACATCAATCAACACATATGAGAAGTATGATATCAACTTAAATATAAACATACTAGGATGAAGATGATGCATAAAATGACCACGATACTAAAATAAGGTAAATAAGCATGATGCACACAATGTTATGAATGATGCGGGTGTCACATCGCTCGAGGGTTTTGGATGAGATCGATCGATGACGTCTTCACTTTTGTTTATCGATTGATGCTTGGAGTCCTAATGGGATCGTAGTGTCTTCGCCTTTGGTAATCACTTTATTTGTTTGTCCTATCATAGTGAGTCGAGATGGTCTAAGGCCAAAATAACCGACTATGTAGCATACAGCTACTAATTATATCTAAACAAATTATCCTAACCCAGACAAGTTATGGTTTATGGTTACAAGCAAATATTTAAGTAAATAAGGAATATTCACTTTGGAGATATTATAATGAGTGAATAGGTGAATATTCCTAACAATCTCCTCCTATTTGCTTGTGACCATTACCAATAACTTTAGCATATAGAACGATATTGATCTTAGTAATGATGTGTTTTTGTGAGATTAACCTTTTATAAGTGAACACGTCCTAAGTCAAACTTACATTGTAACTCGGCTTCTAATACTAGTACTTACAAATTTAGAGTGAATAACTTAATGCGAGATAAAGTATTTAAATAGCATATAAGTCATTTAAACTGAATGTTTAAAATCTATGCAGAGAAGTGTATATGAAAATAGTAAGCATGACTTATACATTATCACTGTCTTTCAAACTAGAGGTTTAATCGTACAGAGTTTGCTAGAAAACAGTAATACTAAGTGACCATTACCTATATGAAAATTATCAAAAATATGTTTTTCATAATACTAAGTGACCATTACCTATATGAAAATTATCAAAAATATGTTTTTCTCCTCTTGGATTGAATCGCTTGTTTACAATTTAAGGATATTTTCCTTTTTCGTTTTGAACGTTCTTCTCGTTCTTCTGATCTTGAACATTTCTCTCGTCCTTAACATTACTCTCCTCCTAAATACCTCCTGAATACTCTCTTCCTTAATGGTCACAAGCACATTGGAAGAAACTGAAGGAAGATTCAACGAGGTTTGAGCTGCTGAAGAATTTGATGTTGCCACCGATTCTTAAATTCTTGGTGGGACCTAGTTAATAAGGTTCTAGGCATCATATCCGGGGTCTTAGTCTTTGTCTTAACCTTTGACCGATGCGAGGATGTCTCCTTGCAATTCGCGGCCTTGTTGCCAAGATAGCCATCATTCGTTCTCCCCATTCAGTATAAGAGATTGATCGAGATGAAGAGCTAGCTGGATTTGCATTCCTTGTCATTTTTGAAGAGTCGTAATGTGATCTGCTAAAGAGTGAAATTTTTTGAAAAAGTCTGATTTTATGATTAAGAACGCTGAGGAGTAACTGTAATACCCTGGTTCCTCCTATGGATGACTTTTGTATCATTTAGTATCGTTATTATGTTGAGCATGTTTGTTAGACTTGATTGAACAACCTGTTGATTAATTTATACATTGATTTCATGTGTTTAATATTCTTTGGTTGGGATTTAATTCGTGTTCATCATTCATGTTTGGAATGCACTTCATTCTAAGCCTTATTACATGTTGATTTAGATGAGTTTTAATGTGTTTTAAACTTTGTTGGATGTTAGATTTATGTTAGAATCCTTTTGGAACCCTTAGGAATCATTTTTGAACACTTTTGGAGTTCCAAGACGCGCCTAGCGTGCTTCTGTGCCCTAGCGTGCAACAACCAGCGGCTTTTAAGCAAAACACTGTCAGAGCAGGCCGCTAGCGTGCCCGGCCCATCAATATTTTGGGATTTTTGTGTTTTTGACCCTTTTGACCTTAAGCCTTGGTTGACTTCACTCAAAATGACCCAAGACCATTTGGTCAACCTAAAACACTATCCAAACCATATGGGAGACCAAAATACTCTCTCAATTCATTTTTCATCATCCATGAAACTTGAGAGTTAGTGTGGGAGATGAAGGTGTGATAGTGTGTGTAATTCTTGTTCTCTCAATCCAACCAACCAATCTTTGATCCAAGGCCATGCATGTGATGGGGATGACTAGGGAGCATCTTAGAAGGCTTTGATTGTGAATTTAATGGTTTGATTTCCCATTTCAAGTAAGTTATTAATCTCCCTTTGTATGCTCTAAGAATTGTTGCATGCTAGTTAACAAATATACATGTTAGACTTGTTAAAGATGATAATTTCACATCTAATTGCTATATTGGTATGTGAGAATCATATATATGATATTTTCTTGGTATGAAATGGGTTGCATATATGATTGCTGGAGTATCAACCTTGGAATTGAATTAAGAAGACAAGATGAGACTTAAATTGAGAAATTTCACCTAAGGAAATTATACCCAAAATTTGAGAAGTATGTTAATGACTCTAGAAATTTGATATTTGAAGAGAATAATATCTACGAATAACATGTTAAATTCCTACGCGAATTAGAGTTCGTTTGCTATAGATTCTAGCCCTTTGATTATTTGGTATCGGTAAAATAAAGACTTCGATTATAATCGTAAGATGGCGTCTAATTAATTTAGTAATCCATATATCCGAACTTGTGTAGTTTGGGATGTTCGTTAAATATAATTTGCAACTCCCGAAAGTTGTTTACACGTATGTATATTAAAATACGGGATGTTAGAGACTAGTACGACAGTCTCAAAGTGGTAAACGTTTGTTCGTTAAACATGGTGTTGGACTACAAAACTATATGATTTAGGATAAGTGTACTTGAGGGAACTTGTGATTATAAGAATGGTACCGTTATAATCATATTGTCGTTATAAGTGTAGTATTTCGCACTTGATGTTTATAAACTAAATAAGTATTCTTGATGTGGTTGTGCTTGAGAACTAAATGAATAGTCTCAACATGGGATTATGAATAGACTAAATGAGTAGTCATAAGTTGTGTTGATTTGGAAATCAAATGTGTACCGTAATGTGTTGTTGTTTATAGACTAAATATGTAGTCTAGTTGTTCTTGAGAAGTTCTTGCAAACATGTACTTGTATGACTTTGTGATTCAAGACTAAATATGTGGTTTTGAGATGTTGATTGGTTACTTCACAAAATGTGTTTAGTAATGTGTTAAGGTGGGATCATTGACCTCCTTGATTGGGATAAGGTTTACTACTTTTGAACCTTGTCGTTGTTGATATGTTACGAGTAAATATCTACTTGTGCATTGTTTGGATGTCCAACTAGCATACTTGATTTGAGTCGGCAATGTGACGACACATAGGCTTCGTGGTAGCGATTGCTATGGGTCGCCCTATTGGTTACCTTTCCTCCTCACTACCGACCCTAGTGGGAAGTGGTCCTATTATTATAAGCAATACGCGTAACTATTGCAATCAATAGTATTTTCCTCACTAAGTAGACAAATGAGAAGTAACGACAATATTTTCCTCACTATGAAATTAAGTGAGAAGTAACGATGGTATCTTTCCTCGCTAAGTAGAATAGCGAGATGTAACGACGTATGTTCGGTGCGTTCGTATGTTCCGAGCACGAGATCCGGTTCGGCGACAACGTGAGATGTGTAAAGCGACAGCATAGTTAGACAGACAACAACTATATCCTTTTTAAATGCGGTTATTTACGTGCACTTATGTGATCATCACCGTGCTACATGGTATATGTGATTTATGTGCCTATGATTATGTGGTACATGTTTACGCTGGTATACTTATAAATGATGCCATGTTACGCTTTTATGATTGAGCATTATGCCATGTCATGTAGTTGTATTTAATAACTTACTGTGTCATTATGACTCACCCCGTTTGTTTTTCATATGTTTTTCCTTAGATCCGAGCCACCAGAAGTCACCGGTGAGGTCGTCGAGATCATAGTTAGTTAGCGTTGTCTTGTTGGTTTTGTAGCTCGTGGAGCTTGTTTATAGTTGTAGTTGTTTTATTTGGTAAGGACGATTGGTTATGTAAAGTTATGTAAACTTTACTTTGGGTAGTGTTCTGCGTTGTAACTCTTCATTCTTTTGGATGCCGACATGTGTATGTCGTGCTCGTGTTTATCGTTTCAGTAGTTCGCTTCTTTCCGAGTATGTTTCACCTTGTGGTTTATATTTGTTCTCCGGCATGTTGTGGCCGTAAAGGTTGTGGTTGTTTATTTTCTCGAGTTTTAAACTCGTGGTTTGTTGTGTCGCCGATGAATTGTTTTATTTTATCAGTTTAGCCATTTTGTTTTCTAGTAAGTACGGGTGGTTACGCCACGTGATTTTTGTTTTTGTTAGTGTTGGTTCGTTTGGCGCACCGACCTAGGGTTTCGTGTTGGAATCTGGTCGGGCGTCACAAGAAGAGGCAGGAATAACCCATTTTATAATTCAAAGAGTGTCTCTTTAAATTCTGAGAATGTGAAGAGTTTTATATGTGAGTTATTCAAGGCTATTTATGATTTAATGGGGAAGATGGATTTTACATACGATAAGACATCTTTTTTTTTTTTTTTTTTTTGCATTTTCTTTCCCCTATTGCCACCTCAAGATTAATCATGCCATAAGATATTATTATTGTTAAAAACATATACGACATAAAAATTAGCTATAAATGCTTCTCGTATGATATTAAACAAGTAAGGTACGACAAATTTCAAAAGCATTTTAAAATACTTTTAAACAATGGTTTCCAATACATCCTAAGTTAAGGTCTTCTATAACCTCCTAGTCATTCCTGCTGAAGAGATTGCGAGTGATAGCAGGTCGTTAGAGACAAGAAGTTTTTCTTCAAGTTGGACAGAGGCACGTATAGACTGAAATGAGCATAGGAAATAGGAGATGATTCTTGTGTGATCGCAAGCTGTGACCAACTGCATCTTAGAACGGCTTGATGATGAATGACAAGTAAACTCCATAATTTAGGACTTGAGTTTTAAGAACAAAGAACAAGGAGGTTGCGTTGTTTTTGAGTGAATATATTTGACCCATGAGTTTTGAAAAGAAGACATCGGTCAATGATTTCACTTACACAGACATGTCCAACGGATATCGATCTCTTTCCATTGTACTGTTCTTCTCTAGGGTAATCACCGTATGTCTAAGCCATGACTTGTTGACAATGGTGTCATTGATGGAGAGGGGTCCAATGTTGGGAAGATTAAAAACCCGCGAGAAATTCTTAGCTTCGAAGACGATCCTAGTACCCCTAATCTAACCAGAGAGACGGGATCCATTGTCAGCCAACATCATCCCTAAGTAGAATTCATCAACCAACTTGAGGTTGTAGAAATCTTCTCAAAAATAAAACAGAGGGATGAGTCCAGACATATGAAGTAGGATATAAAAATCACCCCAACTTCATTATCCGAAAGGAAATCTTCTATATCTATAGTATGACCTAAAATGTAGGTTTTAGACCTAAATCGATCATGAATTTTTCAATAGTAAGCGGTTGATCAACCGGCAAGTCATCTTTGGATGGTTGCTTCCCGAGGATTCCATTTAAGAAGATGAAGAGATGGATGTACTTTAGAGGAAACCGAAAGGGTTTTGTAATATGCTAAGCTTCTGAGAAGAATTTATTAAGAAGTTAGGTACAAGTTTACTACTCTGAAAAGTTATTATGCCTTTTCAAGATAGTCAACACAAGAGTTTTAAAGAACATGTCTTTTAAGGAAACTCCTATTTGTAACTATTTAAAAGAGGTCTTATCAAGGACGCACGAATATTCGAGAAGTAGTTGATAAAGAAAATAAATGCTTTATCCGAATGAGTGGACTTATGAAGATATATGCGATAAGAATTAGAGAGTCTATCTTCACCTTAAAACTGAATCATTTGATCAATTCGATGAAAAGATTTTGATGGTTAGGATTAGGTGATAAGAATAAATGGGCTTATAAGAGAGTGAGTGTTTATTAAACAAGAATAATGATCAAGCAATAAATCTCTCAGCCAATGAAACTTAGCGATAAATTTCAGAAGATGTGGACTTATAGGAATTTGAAATGGGTTCAACCTTAATTTCCCCCTAGCCACTGAGATGGACTTATAAAGGTTCAATTAATGTATCATTAATAACCTCCTTATGCCATAGGTTGGACTTACGAAGGTATATTTGATAACTAGCAATGAGTTCAACCTTCAGCCAAGTAAAACCTGATGACAAGTTTTACGGGGGTGGACTTATAAGTGTTTGATAGAGATAACAATGAGACGTATCACTATGCCACATGACAGGGATATGATCAGTCAGTGAAGATTCATTAGTCGAAGTTTTGACCGAAGAGTTGGTGATTTAGACTAATTATGTCAGTTTGTATAGCTGACTATTCACTTAGCTGAGTTGACTCAACTGAAGGTTGTGACTGATTTGAGAAATATTATTCAGTTAGAAGGGAAATCAGTGTCGAATGTCAATCGCGACCCAGAGAGGAAAAAGAAAATAGTTGGTCACGACTGAAGTTTTAAAACCAAACAGATGACATCAGTATAGAATGAGTAGATGACTAATGACATATTCAGTCAGTGTCACTGGAAGATAGTAAACTGAACTTTGAATGACTGACTGATGAACAGTCAGTTTTAAAAGAAAGGCATATTTAGTTGTCTGGTCTTCTTGAGTCTGCTGATCTCCTTCAGCTGACCTTTTGACGAATGAAATTTGATAGATTAAGAAAGTGACGTTTCAATTAAAACAATTTTAAGAAGTCACTTTATAACAAAGTATCAAGTGGATCGATGAAATCCCATAACAATTAATAGAGCTAGAAGTAAAAAGTTATTTAACTGGTTTGTGAATTTGTATTAATAGATATTGAGTTTATCAGTAGAGTTTGATGACTGCTGATACACATTCATACATGGATCTGTTGATATTTTAAAGAATGGCTGATGATTGATGACTAACTGATGTTTTTCAGTTAGTGATTTGTTGATGTAGATCAGCAGTCTTTCTTTAAAGTCTGTTTAAGAGCTCCTCCTCAACTTGAGCATACCTTTGTATATATCTCCTTTCATAAAATGCACGATCGAACTTTGATTTATTCTGCCTTGCCATAAGCAGAGTTAACATTTTGCCTTGCCATCAACAGAGTTAGATTGTCTTTGTATAGATCCTTCATAGTGTCTTCCGGTAAGTCAAGATATATATGTCACATACTTATGAACTTATAAGAATATGGTTAAGTCATAAAAGTATAGATGGAAATAAAAAACAAATCGACTTATTTTGACAAGAGAATACAATTTCATTGAAGAGAATCTTAAGAACTTATTTATATTGAGATCTTAGAGAGTTATGAAGATTATTATGCAAGTACTACTAGTTAGAAAACTGCACCTTTCCTTTAATATGTAGTACCCCAATTTTAAAGAATTTCTTGTACGAGCACCACCACCACTACACAAGTTTTACGTGATTGCATGCCGCACAATAATTCTAATGCATACTTAAGAGTTTTATACGAACACCACCACTACTACACAAGTTTTACGTGACTACATGCCATAGAATAATCTTAATATGCACCCAAGTATGTACTCTCTTTTTAGAAAAATTAAGATCTCAAGAGTGTCTTTAATGTATGCATTAATAGGTCAAGATCAGTGATTCTAGACAAGTCTATCCATAAAATTATAGAATGATATGACTTAGCATTTGAACACTATAGCAGTAGTTTCTAATCAAATGAGTCTTTGAAGAATCAATAATTTTTAGAAACCGAATGAAGGTGAAGATATAGAGATTTTTCAAAACAATAATCCTTCATTGACTACTAGTAATTGATCCCACAGTAAATCAGCAAACTTACCTCACTTACTAAGGATAAGATATCAACTTGATGAAATAAAACATTTTGACAAAGTTGAGTATCACAAAGATAAAGTTCATATATTAGATATAAAATGCATACTCAAGGAAACTGAAGATTCCATGACTAAATCTGTCGACTGATTTTCTTTTGAGTTTAAGACAAAACATTTTTCTTGAAAACTTAGTAGACAATTTTATCATAGGAATTGGAGAGAGTCAGCGTGTTCAGCTGGTTTAAAGTGATCTTATGATACAGGCAACTGAATGAAAACTTATGCCTTTTTAGAGTGATCAGACAAAGATTCAGCATAATTTTAATTTATTCATCTTTGCATTCCTTGAAGAGATATTACATCATTGTACGAATACGACAAAATATGAAAAATTCTTCTAAGATAAACAGGTGTTTACAAATGATCTAATCTGAGAGTTTAAATCTAATTTAAATCCTTAGAACTAATCTTCTTCTTCCAAGCTACATTATCATTTGGGTCTTCCCCCTTCTATGAGGGTTCAGACCTGGATCTGACGACATATGTGAGATCATTGTGTAGGAATGGGAGTGGGGGTTCAGATCCTAGCATTATAATGGTCTCACCGCTGTAGTGAGAACATTTCACATGAAGAGCGAATGCCAAAGGAGGTGTAGTAGTGACCCTCAATGGATTTTGCAATAAGCAAGTTCCCCATGTCCTTCACTTCCTCATCAACTGGTGATGACGGAAGTGATGGTGGCTTGCAAGATACTTTTTGCGCTCCTGAGATCGCCACAAGATACTTCTTGCGTTCCTGGAATAGGCGATTTGGAATAGGCATGTGTCCATTTAACATAGTGCCATGGGAAGCAAGAATATTTACGAGGGGCAAGCCTGGACATTTTGGTCAAGAGATGAAGAGAAGGTCAAGGAGTAGAACAGATTCAGAAGCGAATGAAGTACTGAGAATAGATCATGGAAATTGTTTATCTTAGGAGGTTTCGGAGTAGTGTATTGTAAGAATTTGAAATAAGAAATGGGTTCCTTAAATACACGTTTTTTTTTTTTTTTGGAAAGATGTACAGTTGAGAATATTTAAGATAAAGTTGTTCGACTTTCGAGGTTCATGAACGTGCTTCTTGGAAATACAAAAAGTTGTTTTTAGCATGGCAGACCTAGTTGACAAGATGTATCAACCTTTAAGCAGGGTAAAGGTATTCATATCTGGTCCATGTCTAGGAAATATCAACAAATAGATTTTCTGAAAGATTTTAGAGATCTTTGTTGATGTACGTTTGAAAAACAATGTCATAGTGAATGTTCGTGTTAGAAGAAAATCTCCTTGTGTATCGAAGTATACTCATGATGATATATTGACTGATTTCTAAAGATATTATTAAAGGTGGTTCAGTTGAATAAGCATTCTAGATACACAGGTTTAAAAGGGGTCATTAGCGAGATAAATTTAAATATTGTAGCTAATGAGTCATGACACAAACATCGATGATTTTTAATTATATTAAGCTTTCTGCCAGATCCAGAATTTAATATAATCACATACTTTATACAAGTGGGTTCATACCTGTACTAACTTGTACGTGAAAGCTAGCTTCTAAGCTTACTGAAGAGATATGAGAATAGGTAGTTTAGTTCTATCTCTTGAAGCTAATGAAGTCTTGGTGGAGGCTCTGTGGATGACTACTGAATTAGCTTCATAAGAGTCAATAGTGGTAGAGAGCTTTGATTGCTTTCATTCTTGAGATGTTCTTTGAAGTTTAACAATCTTATTATCGAGGATAGAGAAGTAGCACATTTTGACTTGTGTGACTAATGTCTGATATTCAGTTTCAGCTGATCTCTGCTAGATTGAAAATTTTGAGGTCTTTATCAGACTTTCAAGGATAATCAATAAAATGGCTAAAGAGAGTGGAGATTAAGAATATATCCTGATATCTTTGGATGACAAATCGTCAAGGAATATCTTTACTCAAGAAGGATTTTGTAGAGTGTCCAATCTGATAGCCTTAGTCTTATGAGAAAGAATTAACACTCCCTTTTTCTTGCTAAGTGAAAAGTAGGTTTCATTTATATCTTACATATGTCATTCACCTAAAAGACATAATAGTCTTTGCTGAGAAGCTTTTAGAAATATTTAATGTAAACGACTTCTCTATAGATGAAAATAAATACATAGTAATTATATCAGCCAGTAATATGTTAAGAGAAAACTTAGGAGTTTTTTTGAACAACGTTTTGATTTCTTCCTTTAGTCAACCTTTATATCACTTGAATTACTTATCCTTCCAACTGATGATTGAATGTGAATTCCATCATTAGTTAAGATTTTCTTTTAGCAAGTAACCTCATGGTCCTATAATCCATAAGAAAACTGTATTTGATTAATAAGAAGTTATAAGAAGTTTTCACATGAAATGTCTACAAAAATAATTTTGAAAAGATTATGAATTTGAGAGTAGAAATCATTTTTCAATCAAAGCATCTTTAAATTGAGCTCTGGACCTCTCTCAAGTTGTTAAGCTTGGAAACAAAATGTTTCGACAAAGACCAAGCTCTTATACCAATTGTAGGTCCCGGTTTCCAAATGGATAGAGCTCAGGAATAGGCTAAAGGGGGGGGGGTGAATAGCCTATCCACCAAACTTAAGCTTTCTTTGGGAAACTTAAAGTTAAGCAGACTCTTAACTGATCTAAGAAGACATACTGGCTGACAGCATGAGGGAAGAATAGAAGTTGATCAGTTATGTGTCAACTGATAGGAATCAGCTGACTGTTGGCAAGCTTTCAACTGAAACAGAGTATACATACTGAATGAACAATATGGGTAGCGAAAATTCAAATATCATTTATGAGTCAGCTGATAATTTTATCAGTCGACTGATAATTGAGTGACTAACAAGATGTAAAACATGTTAACGGGATTAAGTCACTCAACGCTTTCTGATGCTCATAAGATAGGTAGACATGAAATAGTAAAGCAAGTAAGTTCAGTTCACAAGTAGGAGTAATATACTTAAAGTAATAAAGTAGGCAATGATATTTAAAGAAATGAAACACTGGATTGAATTCAGCAGTTGACTGGAGAATAGTCACTGCATAAAATATTTCATACAACAGAATTCAGTCAAGTTATACATGTTTAGCTAATCTTGCCTAAGTACTTATTACAGAAAGTAAATTAATCTAATAAAGAAAAACTTACAGGCAGTCTATTCCTAATGGGTTGCAAATGGAGATATAAATGATTATTTTATCTATTTGCAATTTCACTTGCTATCTTCTCCAGTACCCCCATCTAGAAACGTTTGGGAAAATTATTTCTGATGATTGGAGGTTCAAGCAAGTGAGATGAGTTAGAATATTAAAAGCCTTTTGGGGATATCCCAACTCATACGAGGTTGTATAATCAAATCCACACCAACCATTACAAAGATTAATAAGCTATAGGCTCTAGGCTATATGCTATCTGATTTGATCTCTTGAACAATTTTCTTCCTTCATCTCTATTTCTTCTCCTCATACACTTGTTGTGTGAAATCTTCATCCTTCAGACTTTTGAGAGGCTGATGGAGATGAGCTTCAAGGGCAATCGGTAGATGACTAATTTGGCTCGCTTGAATAGACTCTAACTTCACAAGTGCATTACTCTTTTACACTACCGTGTTTCTCTTTGTTGTTTTCACATTACTTTCACACAACTACCACCACTATCCACATACTTAAGCTTGAGAAGATGTTTGTGGTATATATAGGAAGTGAGACATGAGTAGCTGTTGAGAGATGTTTTAATCCAACCGTTGGGTTTTGTCTTGTAGAGGTTAAATTCAAAATCTTTAAGGCTACGTTCGGGATTTGGGGCTTTTGAAAAGGACATTAAAATATTCTTTGGTGAAGGCTTTTACGTGTCTGAAAAGCTTTGAGGTATTGTCACATCATATAGTACTTTATGGCACGGTGCACGTGAAGAACAGTACTTTGAGATCAAGTCTAGTGTAGAAAAATATTTTTGGAGGATCCAAAAATATATTCCTTTGAGTCCATTGGATCTTGATCTTGTCTCCTGATGTGAGTCTTTGGGACTTGGGCTGGGGATCAGTCGCTCTGAGGGTTTTGTATGAGATCAATCAATGACGTCTTCAACTTCTGCTTATCAGCTAATGCTTGGAGTCCTAATGAGATCAGTAGCTGTCTTGAGCCTTTGGTAGTCACTCAATTTGATTGTCCTATCTGAACGACCTCAGCCTTCAGTTGGACACGTGCAGACATCGCGGCTTCATAGGCTCCAGCTGGGCAAGCGCCGAGGTGACACACGCCCACCTCGAACATGACGACCTGGAAATCACAATACGACAGGTCGACCACCTCACCAAAGATATTCTCCCAAAGACGACACGGGGATCTACTGTGACGACTGGAACATCCCAGGTCGACCTCATCAACATCAAGCGACCTGAACATACCAGGCCGACCTTCACTACATCGAGCGACCTGGGAGCATCCAGGCCGACCTCGATATAGTCCCTTCAGCTCGGCGAAGCAGAGCCCTTCACAGAATTACCTTTCGCCTGGGAAGAGTCCTGCTATAATTCTATACACATCAGTCCCAAGCAGACAAGGAAACATAATCCAAAAGACGAAGGGAATTGATCATGTCTCTCCCATTCCGAAACTAATTAGGATTATGGCTTATCTCCCTATAAAAAGCACCCTCAACAGGCCTCATAAGGTACATGAAAATTACTTGCTGACAGATTCTATTAGCGTTACCTCTCACACGAAGTATTGCTGATTCTCACGCCTGAGGGTTATTGCTGGGACAACCCAGCACCCCTGACGGTGTTCTTTGTTGATCACAGGTTCGAAGCTACTTGCACTTCAAGGACAATCCCTGCAACACAAAGCCGGAATCCTACTAGACTACACACGTGGACCAGACACGTTCACACAATCTTTTTTTGCGTGATTAGTTTGGTTCCGTTGCCGGGACCAGAAGCTTTTCTGTGATCAATCATGGCAACCTCCAAGCAAGTCTCCAAGCAGGCAGCTCCAGCAACGACCCCGGCCATGCCTACAGCTACTCCGCCCACTGGTAACCCCCTCGAACAGGCTGAAAAGGAGTCACCTGCAGTACCCTCGTCAGGTCTCCTTCTTCACCAAAACACCCGAGCCCGAAAATTAGCTCGGGCAATGAGGAAGAAGGCGATGGGTAAATGGCCGACCCAGCCCGCTAAAGGACCAGCTAGGTCGATTCAGGAGGGACAAATAGCAAGCCTAACTTCCTCGAGCAACGAGGCACTAGAGACAGGGACAACCTCGTCATGGTTGGAGGCAGGCCACCTCGTACACAACAAGAAATTGACCTCGCTGAGCTGGAACATATAAGGAAAGAGAAGGTTTTCCTAACAAGGCAGAGAGAGCTGGAAGTACGCGAATACGAGCTATCCCGCAAACTAGCTGCTCAGGCACCTCAGCTACCAACCCCGAGCTTGTATCCTCCTCGAAACGATCACCATGATGGTCGACCAGGTAGGAGCGAGCCCAGGGATCTGCGGGATGACAGTCGCCATGGGGGGGTCTAGGGTTGATGCTCTCAGGGGAAGTGCTAAAAGCCGATTGGGACGAAGGGTGGAGGCACATCAGAAACCTAGCGTCAAAGATCGTCTGGGAACTCTAGACAGGGAGCGACCTAGAGGAAGTGTATACTCAAAAATGGGAGCCAGAGCTCGAGAGCCCAGTCCGCCCCAATCATACAGGTCCTGCTGAATAGAGCAGAACGAGGAGCGATCGCGCAGGACGGAGGAAGCCTGTAGCTACAAGTCAAAACGCAAGTCTATCCAACACAGTACCTCTAGCAGCGACGCATCCTGGCATAAATACTCCAAGATCGACGGCCACGACCGCCGATCTAAAAGGAGGGGCAGGAGCAGCGACCTGGAAGACGAGGTACTGCGCAAGATGAAAGACAGGCTGGAAGCCCTCGAAAGAGGTAAAGAAGGCAAGCTACCAGGGAGCGTGACAGCAGCCTTCTGCGAAGGATCGAGATACTCCTCCAAATCATCGCTGGCCGGCATCTCGAAAAGTTATGCTGGAAACACGAATGCTCGAAGCCACGTATCGAGCTTTGAGGCAAAAATGGGAGTATGCACCAGGATTTGGATCTGTGGCGTGTAGTGTTCGTCAGCACGTTCGAGGAAGTCGTCCTAAACTGGTTTAAAGAGCTGGAGGAGGGATCTATTAGAGATTGGTACGACCTGAAGAAGGCTTTTCTGAAGAAATATTCATCAGCAAGCGACCTTCTCAAAAAAGAATCTGATCTCTGTGGCATCAAGCAGCGACCTGGCGAGTCTTTGGAAAGCTACCTTGACAGATTCAAGCACGTCGCTGAAAAGTTGCTGAACGTCCCTGATAAAACTATAATGGCCTTCTTTCAAGCTGGATGCCAATCTGTCAAGCTCCTATCTGAAATCGGCATGCGACCCCTTACCACCAGTGCAGAGATGTACACTGCCGCACAGAATATTGGGAACGTCGAGAAAACCCTGGCAGATCAAGAAAAGGAGGACCAAAAGCCCTCTGGGACACAGAAACAGAGGAAAGAAGACAAGGCTGGAGATTAGAAGGAGGGAAGGAACAACGGGCATGGAAAAGGCAAGGGGAAGAACAAATGGGCTAAGAAAAAGGATTCTACACCCCCTTGAACACGACTAGGGAGCAAATTATGAACGTTCTGCTCCAGGAAAATAGGATTGCCCGACCTCCACCACTCCG
Organism: Platycodon grandiflorus; assembly: GCA_016624345.1. Lineage (NCBI taxonomy): Eukaryota > Viridiplantae > Streptophyta > Magnoliopsida > Asterales > Campanulaceae > Platycodon > Platycodon grandiflorus. The sequence continues at coordinate 63,892,052 of CM028364.1, read as the reverse complement.
AGAGACTACATATCCTCGCAAGCCCGATAAAATATGCGCCTACCACAATGGCATCGGTCACACAACCGAGGACTGCATTCAGCTTAAGAGGGAGATACAGAAGCTGATTGACCGGGGAGAGCTCAGAAGGTATGAGCAGCGAGGAGGAAATCACAGAGATAAGGGCAGGGAGGCCCCGAGGACAAATGCCGACGAGGACGAAGTCCTGGTCAATACAATTACGAAAGAGTGGTCGAGCATTACCAAGCTCAAAATGGCGATTAACACTCTCAACCGGAATGTCAGCCCGCCTCAAGTTTGGGGGGAGAAGGGAATAACATTCCTAACCAGCGAGCTAGCCACCAACCCCGCTGCAAGAGGGCATGCTCTGACCATTGAGGCCAAAATTGGCAGAGGAAGAGTTAACAGAGTGCTGATCGACACAGGGGCTGGGAAGGACATCCTCTTCTACAAATGCTTCCAGGCAATAGGATTGGGATGTTCACATCTGACTCCGAGTGGAATAAAGCTGGAAGGCTTTACTGGACACAAGGTCACTGTTAAGGGCACAGTCGACCTTAAGGTAATCCTCGGTTCCAAAGACAACTCTCGAACCGAGGTCATCACCTTCCTGGTCCTCGATATTCCCTCTCCGTACAATGCCATTCTAGGCCTCCCAACACAAACAAAGTTCGAGATGGTGATTTCTCCAGCTCATCAAAGAATCAAATTCCCCACGGATAACGGGGTCGGAGAGGTAAAAAATGACCCAAGAAGCACTCTAAACCACCTCCTCGAGGAAAAGAAGGCCGAGGAAGCTCGGCTCAAGGGGAAAAGAAAGGTGGCTTCAGTCCACGAAGAGGTCCATCAGGAAGACCTTGATGACAAGCGGCTGAAGTCAGTAATCATCAGAGAAGGCACCGAGATAAGCCCTTCTGGTGATCGAGCATAGCAGTTAATGCGGGCTGGCTCCTCCAGCCCGCACGATGAGGTCGACGAAGATGTCGATGAGCCCGACGTGTCCAGAATGGACGCCGAGCGCACCGACTCGCCCCCGATCACCCAAATGCTCGAACAAAATAGTCTCTCTACCTCGCACCGCGAGGAAAGCCCAGATGACGACCTGCCCGACGTGCCCACTTCGAACACTGAGCAGGCTGACTCATACCAGGTCACCAACGGCGACACGAAGAGGCCAAACAAAGTCGTCACTGTTGAAAGTCTAGACCCCAGGGATCAGCCTGAGATCTAACCACATGAAGACCTTGACGAGGTGATCATCAATTTCGACTTCCCCGAACAAAAAGTCAAGGTCGGACTAGAATTTGACAAGGAGGAAAGAGAGGCAATAATCAAATTCCTCCGGGAGAACAAGGATGTTTTTGCATGGAGGATAGAGGACATGGAAGGAATCATCGAAGAGGTTGCGGTACACAAGCTGAATGTTGATCCAACCATAACTCCTGTCCAACAACGACCCAGAATATTCTCCCCAGAAAAACAGGCAGCGATTAAGGAAGAGGTTGACAAGCTACTCAAAGCAAACATTATTGAAGAAGTCTTCTATCTGACCTGGATCGTAAACGTGGTAATGGTCAAGAAAACAAACGGAAAGTGGAGGATGTGCGTCGACTTCACAGACCTGAACAAAGCCTGCCCCAAAGACTGGTACCCACTACCGAGGATAGAACAGCTGGTGGATGCAATCGCAGGCCACAAAATACTTAGCTTCATCGACGCATATTCGGGGTATCATCAGATATGCATGTGGATTGCCGACCAGGAGCTAACAGCTTTTTGAGCAGCAGGCGTCATCTATTGCTACATGATGATGCCATTCGGGCTAAAAAACGCAGGGGCTACCTATCAATAGATGGTGAACAAGGTCTTCGGAGACCAGCTGGGAAGAAACGTGGAGGCCTACATCGACGACATGGTCATCAAGACAACGCAAGCCAACCACGTCGACGACCTGAAAGAAACCTTCTCAAATCTCAGGAAAAACAAGATGAAGCTCAATCCAGCCAAATGTGCCTTTGGAGTAAATACAGGTAAATTCCTGGGATACATGGTGAACGAGAGAGGTATAGAGGCCAACCCAGAAAAGATCCGAGCCCTGGTCGACATGAAGGCTCCCAGCTCGATCAGAAAGGTGCAACGACTGAATGGAAGAATCACGGCTCTTGGGAGATTTATAGCAAAATCGGCAGAAAAGAGCCTCCCGTTCTTCAAGACGCTACGAGGAAGCAAGAAGTTCGCCTGGAATGTAGACTGTGACAAAGCCTTCGCCGAGCTGAAGACCTACTTGGGCAGCCCGCCACTGCTTACAAGCCCGGCACCAGGAGAACACCTCTACATCTACCTTGCCGCCTCAGACACAGCCATCGCAGCAGTCCTACTTAGTGAAAGAGACGCAGTCCAAAAGCCGATATACTACGTTTTCCATGCACTCACAGAGGTGGAAACAAGATATCTAAGCGTGGAAAAAGTAGTACTAGCCCTGATCATAGCGGCAAGAAAGCTGACACAGTACTTCCAGGCTCATGCCTTGACGGTGTACACCGATCTCTCACTCAAGAAAATCCTTCATAAACCGGATGTAGCTGGGAGAATGTTAAAATGGTCAGTCGAGCTCTCAGGATACGACATCACATATAAGCAGTACAAAGCAATAAAAGCCCAAGTACTTGCGGACTTCATCGCTAAAACATCATTTGTCAAACAAGACCAAAGCCTGGCCACCACGATGACCGAGCTGACGTCTTCCGCAAACCCTCCCAGCCCGCCCAAGCGAATAAAAATGGCCAGCTCGTCACGTCCTCAGCCACTGCACCATTGGACACTCTACGTTGATGGCTCATCCAGCAAGGCAAGCAGCGGTGCGGACTTATCCCTGCATTCACCAGAGGGAGGAGAATTCAGCAAATCTCTACGATTCAAGTTCCAAGCATCCAACAACCAAGCCAAATATGAAGCTCTGATCGTAGGGCTAGAGCTCGCATTGGAACTTGGGGCCGCCAGGTCATCATCTTCGACTCCCAGCTCATCGTGAAGCAAGTTTGGGGGAGTACGGGGCTAATCACCCCACATTGTCAAAATATTGCGAGCTTGCAAAACACTTGTTAGAAAAATTTGAATACTGGGAGCTAAAGCAGGTGGACAGGACAGAGAACGCGCGAGCTGATCACCTATCCAAGATTGCATCATCAGACATCAGTGACCTCCCTCAAGACGTATGATTGGAAACCCTCGAGTCACCATCAGTGAATAGGGAGGAAGCCATGCCCATCAAACTGACAGAAAGATGCTGGATAGATGAAATACAAGACTATATCGAGCACAAAATACTGCTTAGAGAAAAGACTTGGCCCAGCTATTAAGGAAGAGAGCAGCTCGCTACACTGTTATTGCTGGGGTACTCTACAGAAGATCATTCACCAAGTTACTACTCAGATGTGTACGACCAGAGACAGTAGAAGACCTCCTCGCTGAAGCCCATGAAGGAGTATGTGGGGGCCACCCAGGTGCGAGATCGCTATCCGACAGAATCATCTTCCATGGCTATTACTGGCCGACCTTGCGGAAAGATGCCGAGACCTACGTACAAAAGTGTGACAAATGCCAGAGATTTACTAATATCCCCAGACTGCCGTCAGTTCCACAAACACCAGTAATTGAAGCCTGGCCATTTGACATGTGGGGGGTCGACCTTATAGGGCCTTTCCCAAAGGCCAAAGGGGGCTACGAGTTTCTAATAGTGGCAGTCGATTACTTCACAAAATGGGTAGAAGTAAAACTACTGGCTACCATAACCGAGGAAAAGGTAATCAGCTTCATACATGATTACATTTGGTGCCGATTTGGCCTACCTCGAGCCATTGTATCAGACCATGGCACCCAATTCTCCACCAAGTTCACTCAGAAATGTAAGCAAATGAATATCAAGCATTCGAAGTCCTCGGTCACTCACCCCCAAGGGAACGGTCAGGCCGAAGCAGGGAACAAGAAAATCCTCCATGCCTTGAAGAGAAATTTGGACGAAAAGAAAGGAAAATGTCTTGACGAGCTGCCGATCGTATTATGGGGGATTCGCACTTCGGTCAGAGGCTCAACAGGGGAGACACCCTTCACGCTGGCATACAGATCAAAGGCAATGACCCCAGTAGAGATGGCCCTACCAACATTAAGGGTAGCCCATTTCGACGAGCTAGATAATGTAACAACTCGGGGGCTCGACCTCGACTACCTGGAGGAAAGAAGGCTAGAGGCAAGACTCAGGATGATCAACTACAAACAGCTCGCCAAAGCTCACCACGACAAACGAATCAGAACAAGATCCTTCAACATCAGAGACTGGGTACTCAGAAAGATCGAGGTAACAGGCAGAAATGCTAGAAGGAACAAACTATCTCCAAATTGGGAAGGACCATTCAGAGTAACAGGCATAATCAGAGATGGGACTTATCGGCTGGCTGAATAGGATGGCACTCTGCTAAAAAAATTCTTGGCACGCAGATCACTTGAAAAAAATACTATCACTGATGTAATGTTGTTCAGATGTTATCAATAAAAAAAAGAATTTCTCCTATCCTGCGTCGACCTCAGATTTACTTTCCTACAACATTGTCAAAAGGCACCTCGCCACGTCGAGGTCACCTTACGACCTACTCTTCACCAAGTTGAAGAAGATCGTAAGTGCAAAAGGTACCTCGTCACGTCGAGGTCACCTTACGACCTACTCTTCACCAAGTTGAAGAAGATCGTAAGGTCAAAAGGCAACTCGCCACGTCGAGGTCACCTTACGACCTACTCTTCACCGATCTGAAGAAGATCGTAAGGTCAAAAGGCACCTCGACCACGTCGAGGTCACCTTACGACCTACTCTTCACCAAGCTGAAGAAGATCGTAAGAACAGAAAACACTTGTGCAAAAATACAAAGGCAAACACAATTGAGACAAAAACAACTCATGATTATATTTACGAATCGAATCATTTACAAACCCAAAAGGGCCAACAAAACAAAAAAATTGTTTGGACTATAAAACACTGATGCTACATCAAACCCGACGCATCGGGGCGAACTAAGGGTCAGCGTGGCTTTCGGCCTCGTGAACAGAGCAGGCATGCTCATCTTGATTTGATTTAGTTCCTTCGAACTCCTCGAGCTTGAAGTCCCCGTCGAAGTCGACCTCATCACCATCATCCAGGGCGTCGAGTAAATAGGGGACATTGTTATCGAAGGGAGAGGGGGGAACCTAGGGCTCCCGACCTGACTCGGCATCTTTTCTGGCAATCAACTCCAGCTCCTCGGCCTGATACGGCACGAGCTCATGGCCTCTCCACGCAAGATCTCCTTTCAGCTCGGCATTCCCCCACTTCACTAAATCACGAAGAGACACGCTGCAGGCCGCCGCAACGCGCAGAATTTGGGCTTTGCCTTTATCATAATAAAAAGAATTTCTTCCATACAGGACGAACTCTTCTTAAATTCAGCAACAGCAGTGCTCGGGCTCGCCGCCTTCCTCGACTCGACCAGTTGCCTCTCCAGCTCGTTAATCCTGCCCTCAAAGCTTAACCTTGTTTTAGTAAGCTCCCCTTGGGCAGTAAGAGCATCTCCCTGTGCAGACTTCAACTCGACACGAATCCGGGCTCGCTCAGCTACGACCACGGCAAGCTCGTCCTTAAGTCGACCAGCCTCCTCAGCAGCCCGGCTAGCCTGTTCGAAAACACGGTTCACTTCTTCTACCTTGCTCGCAACTAGGTCTTGACTCAGCCTTATGTCTTCCTGGGCCTTGGCAGCCACACCCTCGAGCTCAACTATGCAAGCAAGGGCCCCCGTGATCTCGGCCTTGCTGACACTTCCCAACCTTTCCTTCTCGCGCTTAGCAACGCGCCCGGTAGACTCGCATCTATCTTTATGAGCCTGAGCTAGCCTGTTCGCAAAGGACTTAATGCCAGCAGCAAACTATGGAAGAAGAAAAAATAAGTTAAGAGGGAAAACTAAGAACAAACAAGGATCAGCAACTAGCCAAAATGAGAAGAGTACCTACATGGGTAAGGTCGTCAAAAGTTTCGCGCACCGACTCATCAGCAATATCTAGCACAGCCTTCTTTCCCAACTCGAGGGATAGGGTACCCGGACTCAACACGGGCCCAGTTCGAAGGGGAGTCGCCAAGCTCGAATAGATTGCACTTCGGTAGAGGGGCTGGTTACGCTCCGAACGCTCCCAATGGGAGAAGCTTGCCTTGTGACAGCAGGCTCAGCAAACTCGTCAGGCCCAGGACGAACGAACTGAACGACCACCACGGGCTCAGCAGCTTTTACAGGCTCTTCAACCCTCAACTTCTTAGCCGGTGCAGAAGCCGATCGCTTCGTAGGAGCTCTCGAGCCCGATGCTTTTTCTTTACCCTTATCAGTTGATAGGGCAATGGTAGGGAGTACCTCGGGGACTGGCCAAGGTCGCGGCCACGCGAGCTCGACCAAGTTGCTTCGATCGTTTCGACTTCGCTTGAGCTCGCCTGCTCGAGCTCCTCCTCATTGCATCTACGTCCTCCATCTCTGCATAAGACGAACAAAAAGGTCAAGCACTTGAAAAACATATATGCATAAAAGAAAGAAGCGTGGCAAAGAGAGTACATTTAAAGGACTTATTTATGGACACAACCCCTCTCCGGGTCCCTATGACAGCCCGAAAAATGCTGATGAAGCACGAAGTCCTTATGAAGAATCCACCCCGGGAAACTCTCAAAGGGCGGAAAGGTACACATCGGCTCCAGGCCGTTAACTTTCAATGAGGACAGCCCGGCAACGACGAGGAGGTTTTCATCCTGAACTATCCTCCTCCAGTCGTAACACCGAACTTGTGTATTTCCTCGAACACCAAGAGGAGCCTCAAGGGCCTGTTTGGCCGACCTGTCGTACTCATCAAGATCAGCGTGATGTACCTGAGTATAGGGATCCTCGGTCGGCACCGCGAAGTTCCATCCCAGCTGACTTTCGACCATGATCACCTTATCAGCCCAGCCCGAAACCTTGCCCGGGGGATCAGAAAATAACTTCACTCGATAGTTTTGGCTCTTAGCTTGAAGACGATTATTGTTTCGATCGAGGTGGAAGTAGTGACAGAATAGGGTCAAGCTCGGCTCGAATCCAAGAATACGTGTGCTCGCAGCAAAACAGATAAGGATTCTCATGGCATTCAAGGTAAGATCAAGGGGAACACTCGAGGTGATGTCAAGGAATTCACAGATGAAGGGGTCCAAAGGAAGTCGAAGGCCTAGCTCGAAGAAGCTCATATAGAAGCCTACTTGACTTCGCATATTCCTCAAGTCAAGAAGACCGAGCTCGGGTCTGGGACATGGCCTCGATAATCATCAGAGTTGCAAGGATATTTTGTCGTCCATATACCCAGATCGGCAACAGACATCTTGTTCCTCCAATCACGGAAGGCGCGCTTCGCAGCACCACCAGCGTCAACATCAACCTTAGTCTTCCTCTTCTTACTTCGGGGGGCTCGCAAAACATGGCTGGCGTCAAGAAACGAGGTAGATGACGCCGAAATAGCAGCCCTCGAAGGCCCTGCGACCTTACTTGCCACCCGGTGTTCATCAAAGTACAGATACAGCAGGCTAGTCATAGCCACGTCATACTTTTCTATGATCCTCATTGTAGTCCCGAAAGGGATGTCATCAACCTTGTACGGATCGTCAGGTGGGACGACCAGGCCGTCCAAATTTGCACCCCACGCGGTGAGCAAAGACTTGGCCTCACTAGGCAGTACGACTTGTCAATCACCTACCTCGGTCTTATAGATCGCATGCCCCTTTTGCGACCTGGCAAACATGGGGCCCTCGTTGGCACGTTTGATTCTCATGTTTACAGAGAGGGAACACGAGGAAGAAGAACTCGAGGGGAAAATGATTGAAGAAAGGCTATGCGACCTGGACAAGGCGACCTAGACAAAACCTAGACAAGGTCGACCTGGATAAAAGATTAAGGGACTTACGATACTCGCCGGAACCCTACCCAGAATCCGGCCGGGCACCAGTAAAAGAGACGAAACAGGAAAAACAAACTCGAACACAAGTGATAAACGGAAGGAAATGGAGCAGAGATCAAAGGAAACTAACCTAAAGTCCTGGAAAATCAAAGAGATGTGAAGGAAAAATTTTGAATCTGAGCTTTTGTGGAGAACGGATAGGTCACCGATAATCGCCTGAATGTCGGAAAAAATTTGGATGCTTCTGGTAAATGAAGATGAACAGTGGGACACCCACTTATATAGGGTACCCGGAGTGGCCGGGTCGACCCACACAGAAACACGCGGACCTCGATACGGTGTCGCTTTGAACCAAGATTCTTGAAAGGACGCGCCGTCTGACAGCCCACGAGCTCTGCACCTATTAAATGTGCACGTTTCCCAAGAAAAGTACAAAGTCGAACTAGAACTTGACAACTTCGCGGGGAACCAGTCAGCTCGACGCAGCAAATATTTACTTCACACCTCGAGGATAAATCCTCTCCTTGAGAAGTAGGGGGCTACTGAACGACCTTAGCCTTCAGCTAGACACGTGGCAGACATCACGGCTTTATAGGCTCCAGCTGGGCAAGCGCCGAGGTGACATACGCCCACCTCGAACATGACGACCTGGAAATCACAATGCGACAGGTCGACCACCTCACCAGCATATTCTCCCAGCCCGCTGACACAGGGATCTACGGTACGACCTGGGAACATCCCAGGTCGACCTCATCAACATCAAGCGACCTAAACATACCAGGCCAACCTTCACTACATCGAGCGACCTGGGAGCATCCAGGCCGACCTTGATATAGTCCCTTCAGCTCGGCGAAGCAGAGCCCTTCACGGAATTACCTCTCGTCTGGGAAGAGTCCTGCTATAATTCTATACACATCGGTCCCAAGCAGACAAGGAAACATAATCCAAAAGACGAAGGGAATTGATCATGGCTCTCCCATTCCGAAACTAATTAGGATTATGGCTTATCTCCCTATAAAAAGCACCCTCAACAAGCCTCATAAGGTACATGAAAATTACTTGCTGACAGATTCCATTAGTTTTACCTCTCACACGAAGTATTGCTGATTCTCACGCCTGAGGGTTATGACTGGGACAACCCAGCACCCCTTACGGTGTTCTTTGTTGATCACAGGTTCGAAGCTACTTGCACTTCAAGGACAATCCCTGCAACACAAAGTTGGAATCCTACTAGACTACACACGTGGATCAGACACGTTCACACAATCTTTTTTGGCGTGATCACTGTCATAGTGAGTCGGAATGGTCTAAGGCTAAAATAACTGAGTATGTAACATGTAGGCTACTAATTAAATTTAAATAAATTATCCTAACCTAAACAAAGTTATGGTTTATTGTTACAAACAAATCATTAAGTAAATAAGAAATATTCACTTTGGAGATATTATAATGAGTGAATAGGTGAATATTCCCTACAAACAATTTTTGCCAATGACACCATGATTTTTTCAAATAATGTATCGCGAAAAGTAATTGACTTGATTAAGAAAAAAATAACTAAAGGAAAGTTGTAACAAAAAAGTACAACTATAAAATGTAACCAAAAGTACAATTATAAAATGTACTTCTTTTCTAAATTATTGTCTTTTTTGACCCGGTACACAGATTAAGAAAAAAAATTAACTTGAATATTAATATTGATATATTGTGTAGTTTCTTTTAATGTCTATGTGTATGTGGCCTATATTTAAAGTAGGGAGAAAGAGTAAGGGTAAAATGTTAAAAGTAAAGTCTTAAAAAGGAATGTTTCAAACAACATAATTATTTAGGGACGGATAAAAAAGAAAAACAAGACAATAATTTAAGGACGGAGAGAGTATTACATACCTGAAAGTTCTTCAACTTCGTGTTTTTGTATTTTCTTTTTTTTAGTGCTCTGTTCTAGTTGCGAAAACATTTTTGTTCTGGTTTTTAGTAACTCATTACAATGTTTTCAAATTTTCACAAATTAACCGAATGTTGCTTGCTTTGAAATCTCCTATTGTTTTGAGTTTTTTGAAAGTTTAGAGGGTTGTTGTGAGTATTTTTTGTGTTAAACATTTAATAGCGTACTATTTTTTGAAGTGAGAAGCTGATGCATCACGTACGTTTCGACGATTCATAACGTGTCTGTTCCATATTTTTTAAAGATACAGATGACATTTTACAACAAAAATATCATTTTCTATTTTGAAACAATTATAATGACTAAAACAATCGAAAATTGTGTAAAACGAACGACCCAAATTTTGAAAAAAAAAAAAAACAAAGGAATGGGTTGGTACGGTTGATATGATACAGACTGGTGTATTATGTACGTATGCACATGCGTGTTTTCATTCTTAGTGCTACAAATTAATATACACACCTGACACCACACACACGGTTAAATAAGTACAACTGTATATTGGGAAATGGACCTACAGACTAGGGACAGACTAGGGGAGTAATGGTATTATTTGATGAGGAATGTCAGTTAGATTTGAATGGAGTTTGTTGGTTCGACTTCAATCTGGTTATGATCCGACAAAGCGGGTCTGGGCAATAAAAAACTAACAAATAATATTATAAGTTTGTCCTTGTTGTACTTAAATTATAAATTTTAGTATTAATATGGTTGAATTAAATTTATTTAGATTTTTATATTATTAGATTAAATTTATCCTCAATATGGAGTAAATTTTATCCAACAGTGTATATATCTAAATAAATTTGATCCAAAAATACTAACATTAAAATTTATAATAATATCACAAACTCGACTTTGTAATATCCACCTCGTGAAAAATTTGTAATTTGAACTATTTTTGCCTTTAATAATTTTTTTTTTAGTTTGTCTTTTGAATATCTTTATGTATTTTTTTATGTAAAGTTACTCCCTCCGGACCCTCCCTTATAAAATAAGTTTTCTTCCTTTTATTTTAGAACGTTTGAAAGTAAATGCTCTTTTAGTTATTTTTCCTATTTTTGTTAGGATTTTCAACTAGAGTAGCGGGATTAAATGAGGCGCTAACCGTTTGAAAGTAAATGCTTTTTGGCCCATAAATGAGGCGCTAAACATCATTGTATGAACACACAACTTTGAGATTAAATTATTAAGAGAAAATTATTCAATTCTTTTTAGTTCTTTGCGAACTATTTGAACTTATCAGAATTTTTCTGTGGCGTTTATTTGTGGCGAAACTCATTATACCAAGGTTCGCAGTCGTATTAATTATTGGGTTGTGGATGTACATGCTAAGGTTTTTAGTTGGACTGATACATCAAGTTGAGGTGTCACCTTCCATCAAACATCTCTGATCTTAGCTTTCGTTCTACGTGAAATCGTGATTTATCGAAAATCTTTAGCAAAGATTGTATCACATTCTAAAATAAAATAGTAAACTCATTTCCTGAAACATAGCGAGTATTTTTATTATAGTTTTTTTTAAAATAATTAAGGCCAAAAGACAATTAGCTCCTAAAGCATCCACCTTATCCCATAATACTACCCAAAACGAAATTTGTGCCGAAGTCATACACGATGTTATCATTTGTCCCACTTTGGCCCTTTGCCGTAACTGACGTTAATAGTAATAAAAATTGATATGTTCAAGTCACGTGAGGACTATTTTGGTGATTTAGATCGGGGTGCAAAATTGAATTTGGTTCATTATTTCTTAAATAAAGCTTTCTTTCTTATTTCAAATGGAAAAAAACTTAAAATCTTAAATAAAACTTTCTTTCTTTATTTAGCCCAATGTGAATAAAAATTATTTCACTAACACTACCTAAAGAAATACTAAACTATTAAAGAATTTTTTTTAGAATAAACTAATATCTTAAAATTCGCGTATAATTAGTATATAACACTTGATTTGAATTAAATGAGTAAATGTTTTATAGGGTCCATAACAATCGAACAAATTGGCAGTAGTATTAAAATATCTGCTTGTGCCAAAAACAGAAAAATAAAATAAAATAATAATAATACTTTCTCGCTTCACGCAAAAAGTCATTCGTCTATTTTAAAAGTTAATATGTAACTATAATCAAATAAATTTTTTACATATTTTACTTAAGTTTTTGGAAATAAAATTTTATTAATTAAATGCTATCTTAACAATAATATGAATTACAATTTTTATAATTTTGTAAAAAATACTACATTTATGTTAATTATTAGTCAAATTTTAATTGAGATGACTGAAAAAAGTTTGAGCCCGTTTGGTGTAGCGTTTATAAAACGCAGTATTTTAAAAATGTAGCGTTTTAAAAAATGCAGTGTTTTAAAAACACAGATCTTTTGTTATAAATGTGTTTAACATATCAGTTCAATACGCAGCTTTTTTTTCTTAGCAGCATTTTAAAACTTATATTTTGGAAAAAAAGCTGAAAATTTCAGCATTTTAAAATGCAGGTACGTTTTGAAAACACTGCTTTTTCTGCTGCAGAATTAAAACACAATTTTTGTAAATAAATTGCGTTTTATCCTGCGTTTTTGCCAAAATACACGATTAAACGGGCCTTTAAATGTTGATTCTTTACCCGAAACAAAAAGAGTAGTTTAAAAAAAATCCACATATCTTATTACGTAAATTATACCAACTAGAGAATCATGTTGCAACTCCATTAAAAAAATTATTTCGTCGTATTGAACTTCTAGCACTATATTAAATTATTTTATTTTTCTTATGAGGTAGTATTTTCTTATATATTGAGATGGAGATTAATTTTTTTTTTCTTCATAATATTGAATCTGTCGTTCGCTTAAAGCTATTATACTTGGTGAGATTAGGGGTGACAATCCGTGCTATCGTATCGTGTTCGTGTCGAACTATCGTGTTTTCATGTTATCTATTTTATTTAATTATAAATATAATATTAAATATTATTTTAACTAAATTTTTTATTTCATCCTTTTGTATCGTATTTTATGTCGTGTCGTGTCGTGCCGTGTCATATCGTGTCATTTCTCTCTATAATTCATGTTTATAATCGTGTCGTGCTAATTCGTGCATTCGTGTCGTATCAGCCATTGTCACCCCTAGGTGAGATTATACTAAATTAAGCACTTGGTGCACTTAATTTTTTTTTATGAGAAGTTATTCATAGAGACATTCAATGCGTGTCTCCAAAATTATAGGTGTGGCGCACAAGATCATATACCATTATTTGTTGTCTTGATATAAGTTGTTAACTAATGCTATTTGTATTAACAATGTAAACTAAATATGCATTTATATTTTAATTGATATGTTCTAATTGATTAAATAATTTTTAAATTTTATCACTTAATAATATTTTGAATAATCAAAATATGTCAAATGAAATTTTGAGTGCACATTTTTAGTGCAAATAATATTACCCATATGATGTTTTATAACTCTTTAAGGGTCTATTCTACATCGTGATTTAATAACTTTGATTTTGTGCTTTTAGTTTTTCACTCTTTTTTGTCTTATCATTTCCTATATGCATCATTACAAAAAAAAGCCTCAAAATTGCAAAATCAAAATCATGAAAATTGTAAAACAAAAATACACCCTAAATTTCTCTAAAGAAAAAGAAAAAGGAAAAGAAAAAGAAAAAGAAAATGCCCTCTTCGTTCATAAATTGCAATTCTATTTGATTTTTTTTGTCAAATAAAATATTTTTTAATACAAATTTGACTTATATAATTTTATTTTTTTCTAAAATCATAAAACACGTAATCCGTAGTATTTTTAAAGTACTACGAAACATATTTTATAATTTTGAAAAAAATAAAAATATATATAGATTTGTATTTGAAAAATATTAAATTTGCCAAAAAAAAAAAAAATTCAAGAAACGGAAGGAGTAACTAAAATATTTTTTCACGTACTCGAGACAATAGTATTTCCTTTCTCCCCTGTCCGTCCGTGGTTTAGGATCAGATGAGGAGGTCTTTACAGCAGAAACAGAACAGACCACGCCATATCTCTTATCCGTACAACTCTCTAACCTGTATTGTGTCCTTTGTGCATGTTCCCTTGTCGCTGACTTAGCTCAAGTGGCCGCGGTTCATTCTCGCCGGAATTAATTACTCCTACTAGTCTACTAACTAGTATCTACAGCCTGTAGAAGATATCTAGAAAACTGCTAAAAACTACTCCCTCCGTCCCTAAATTATTATCTGGGTTGACCGACACACGAATTAAAAAAACGCAATTGACTTAATTATTAATATTGAAATAGTGTGTTATTTCCTTTAATGCCCATGTGTATGTGGCCCATAATTAAAGTAAAAAGAAAAAATAAGGATAAAATAGTAAAAGTGATGTTCTAAAAAGGAAAGTTTCAAACAAGACAATTATTTAAGGACGGACGAAAACAAAAAAATACAATAATTTAGGAACGGATGGAGTATATGGTGTGTTTGGTTTTATAATTATTATCAGTATCTTAAAATGCATATTTTACAATATGTTATTCGTATCTTATGTAACGCATCATATAATAGATTGTTATTTTATAATTAGAGTTGTACAAATAAAACTATAACATACTCCCAACGTTTGTAAGGGTCCGTTTGGATACAACGAATTGGAATTGAATTAGAATTAGAATTATAAAGAATTAAATTTCAACATATTCAAATTCAATGAAGCTTCAATTTTATTGTTTGGCTAATCTGTGGAATTCCAATTAATTCATATTTTCAATTCTATTGTTTGGATACTCAACTAGTTTTATGGAAATAAATTTCCCACTTCTATATACTTTTCCACTTCTATTCTATTTTCATATAATAAGAAAATTGAACCAAACAAGTTTCAACTTCAATGAAAATAAAAAATCAACACAATTTAATACTAAACCATCTTCTGAACAACTAAAATTACTACATTCAATAGGATTAAGCAATCATAAAAATAAAGCAACACTTAATACTAAATCATTCTTAAAGCAACACTTTTCATTTCCAATTTTGCTTCTGCTGCTGTTTGAGCACCCTCACCATTAGCACGGTATTGCGCAAACAATTGGCAAATATTTTCCCAATTGTCAATAACAATTCTTGACCTATAAGGGGGAGCATCAAGATGAACCTAAACAAAAACAAAAACAATTAAAGTCACCAAAAATACTACTAGACAGGCATATTAAACCAAACCAACAAAAATCAAAATTAGACATGCAAGAAATAAAGAAATAACATAAACTCCATCCAGAGGGGTTCACATACACTAAATAGTAAATACAACTAAATAACAATAACAATAGAACATGATAAAAATCATATTTTATAGCCAATAGCATCATTAGACATGCATCAGAAT
This sequence comes from Platycodon grandiflorus, assembly GCA_016624345.1. Classification (NCBI taxonomy): domain Eukaryota; kingdom Viridiplantae; phylum Streptophyta; class Magnoliopsida; order Asterales; family Campanulaceae; genus Platycodon; species Platycodon grandiflorus. The sequence goes on along the minus strand of CM028364.1, from coordinate 63,876,750 downwards.
CATACTACATAACTCTACTAAACTTCCGTAAAAAACAACAGTATGGTAATTTAAACTTCAAACTAAGCCAACCAAACAACACACGCACAAGCAAAATTTCATAAAACCCATCAAGGAAATCATTTGTAATAAAAATAAAAAATCCTAGCTTCTTACAATTTGGAAATTATGATTAGAAAGTCATACCTTCACATACTCGTTTCACACACTTTCAGTCACATCCACCCTTCCTCTCAAGAAGTCCCAAGAAAAGCCCGATTGACCAAGCATTTTACTCACTATATCATAATGCTTCTCCCAGGTCTTTAGAAAAATAGAAAATAGTATTAATTCAAATAGACTAAGTGCATAGACTAAGCGCATATGATAAATATTAAGTAGCATATACTACGGGATACACTTTAATTAGTTGGAAGAGTTATACACATTTAAAAGAACTGATGCTAGCAACATAAAAACCCAAAGGAAACAAACTTTAATTGAGCTAGTAGAACCAGACTTCTTCAGTGATAGAGAAAATATCAAACCCTTTCTTTGTAAAGAAATAATGGCAGTTAAATGTAGTAATTAAGACGACATGGCAGTGCAGCCACAACAAGGTAACTTACATAAGTGTCACCTTAAAAAAGTGACAATCCACTCTCATTTTCTGTTTTCTCCATTCCAATGAAACTAAGCAGCTATTAAGACTCTTAAGGCTTTGTAATTAAGACTCTTAAGGCTTTTGCAGAGAAGTAAAAGGCAAATATTGAAAACTCAAATAAAATTAGAGATGCTAGTCATAAAGCAACTATTATAGCTAGAGAAATTTATTATAACGATTATTTTATCATTTTTATCAAAAAGAAAAAGGAGTATAAAGTAACTAGTAAAACAAAACAAAATAATAAATGCTCCATCAATTCAGCCCAAATATTTTTTTGGGGTGGGGGAAGAAATACTGCTTTATGAAATAACAAATGTTTCATAGAAGTGTTATGTGAGACTCTACACAGAATAACAGCTCCCCATATAGCATTTCATTTCACTGGTTGTTATTGACAAAGAGAAGCCAAATAAACCACCCTATCCCAAACTTAGGTGAATGACGAACACCGGTTGTTAAAAGTTATAGCATTTCATTTCACTGTCCAAATGCCCCCAAAACAGTAACAAATATCCAACACTTAGCAGGAATCTTAGCATCCAGCAAAGAATCTTAGCATCCTTCTGATTCCCGAAGCCCCTCCCACTATTAAGCAAGCAAGCTATCCACTTCAAGAGAACTAATCCAGGATTCTCCCATCTCCCTTCTAAAATCAGTTTCATATATGAGAAAATCACCTAATTCAATAAGTATACTTACTTAACTAGTCAAAAAAAGAAAAAAAGTGTACTTGTTATAACAATTTTAAACTTGGACAGAAAAACAAACTCAAAAATGAGGCACATTCCATGAATAATCAACATTTGTGATCAAGGTTGATAACAAACCCATAAATAACACGGGTCCCAAAAAAAATCAACAGATTATTAGAAAAACAATACTTAAATGATACCTTAACCAGTGGTGACCAACACCTGCTCCTATAATTCGACGTAATCAATTTCACATACACTAAACCCAAAATCCCTTTCAGAATTCAAGAACCCATAAGCCCTCGTAAGAGATCCTATCACATTAGAAAAAATAAGAAAACAATAAAAAATGAGAAATAGAAAACATAATGGGGTTCATAACGAACCCCATTCAGTTGGTGGCAAAATAATTTAATAAAGATACTTAGATGTTACAACAGTTTTCAAACTCATTCACTCAAGACAGAGCAACATATTGAGATTAAGGTTTATAACAACAACACATGATTATACTCCCAACAAAAACCAACAGATTTTCAGAACAACAAATGATACCATAACTAGAGATAACAAAAACAACACCCATTCCTACAATTCAACACAAATAATTGTACAAAAAACTATACCCATAATCCATTTCAGAATTCACAAAGAACCCACCGGCAATTCCTCATAAGAGATATCACATCATAAATCATAAAAAAAAACACACACACACACACACACACAAACAACAGCCATGAACAGGGAGTGAATATAAAATACTATTTAGGTAAAATTACCTAAAATTCAAGGGTCGGACTCGACCACGAGGAAGGACCCATTTGAGAAGAGGAGCGTTTATAACCAAGGGCCCATATGAGCTCCGAAACCCATTATCGTAATCTTATGGTTATTGTGAAGGCTTGGTTTGGGAAACCCAAAAGAGGTCGAGGAAGAAATTGGGAGATTGAGGGAGCCGAGAGAGATCGAAAGATTGAGAAATTGAGGGAGCCGAGAGAGAGATCGAGAGATCGAGAGGTCGAGGGATTGAGAGAGAGATCGAGGGATCGAGAGATCTCACCCAATCAAGAGAGAAGGGGGCGAGAGATCACAGAGCTCTAATCCATTGGAAGCAGCTACGAAAATGGGAAGATCGACCACTGAGAAGCCATGTGAGAAGTGTGGGTTGAAGACGGTAAGATAAAGTAGACGCCAGTTCTTCGTAAAAATTTTGGAATTGATTTTGTAATTATCTACTTTTGATACAGAATTTATTTTACGGAATTGGACCTCACAGAATTATAATGCAATTCTAATTCTATGTTTCATTTTAGCATCCAAACAATAGAATTGAAATATTATACTCCAATTCCATTTCTATGCCATGGAATTGGTGTATCCAAACATGCCCTAAGAGCATTCACAATGGGAGCCACTTTCAACTCTTTAAAATCAATTTTAGAGTTTTTTAACTCCACTAAACTCACAAAGGCACCCTACTTTCATTCTCTATTTCTAAAATCAACTAAATTACTTTTGTAATATGAAGAGTGATTTAGAAGAAATAATAACTTTTTTTCTCTATTTCTTTTCTCTCTCCACCCCTGTCCCTGTCCCTCTCACAGTCTCACTCTCCCTCTCCCCTCACTCACACACACACACGCACACACAAAGATCTGTTCCCTCTCTTTCTTATATATTTTTTTATGGGGACAAAACCCTATAAATTTATTTAAAAAAAAAGAATTAAATATCTTAATAAAAATGAAAAAATTTAATGACAGTTGTAATTAAATTATTAGTTTTGTCACATATGTGTTTTAGATAATTGAAATTAAAATTATTAAAACATAAGTACTATAATTTTTATAGAATATAAAATTTAAAATATTTCATTCCAATTGTGCTAGAAAAATAAAATAAAAATAGAATGGTAGTTAGATTTGTTAGTTGAGATGATAAATATTTAATTTTTAGAGGGTTGTATAGAGAGTGCTTGTTGGAGTGAGTTTTTTTTTTTAGAGTGCTAAAAAAGTGAAACTTGAATGGAAAACGAGGTGTTTAGAATGTGGTATAAAGGGTTATTGTTATGGTTGCTCTAAATTATTACTTTGTTTGACACAACACACGAATTTAAAAAAAAAAATTGACTTGGTTATTAATATTGGTATAATATGTGAATTCCTTTAATGCTCATGTGTATGTGGCCCATGATTAAAGTGGAAAGAAAAAGTAAGGGTAAAATGGTAAAAGTGATGTCTTAAAAAGAAAATTTTCAAATAAAACAATTATTTAGGGACGGAAAAAAATCAAGACAATAATTTAGGGACGGAGGGAGTAACTAGTTAGAGAGCTCGTGCTTAGCATAGGTGCATTTTAAGTTTGAGGGTAATTATACATTTCAGAAATATTTTTATATAAAATCATCATTATTAAATATAGTTTTTTGTTGGTTTAATGTCTGATAAAAGTTATTATTGTCACCATATGCAAATTGGTAGTCTTTTAGTATAGTACTTTCGTTCCATAATAAATATTTTTTATTGATTTTTATATATGTATGAGTAAATAGTTATTTTTATACATTTTTTATTTTTAAAATATCCATTAATGATATCAAATTGTTGAATATTTTTTTTCCATCTCGCACTTAATAAAGATATTTTTGACTTATAATCGAAGAATTTTTACCAAATTAAAAATAAAATATTTACTTTGGAATATGTTAGGACCTAGATTCTTAGGGTTTTGATGATACAAAACCAAATTAGAATAAGTACCCACTCAATAAGTACCCACGACCAACATTCGCTCGTGTAAGAAGCACATAAAAAGAGATAAAGTAAACACATAAGAGAGGATACGGTGGATCGACGTACACCTCCCATCCTAAACAAACACATCCGACCTCATCGCTCCATTAACAAATTAGTGCCACTGCTACTAAGATCTATGATAATATCATAAATGTCTGTGCTACTGCCGCAATACATAACCAATGAAGGACCGATACTCGTATTCCAAAATAAACAAATGTACCCGATCACGTCAAGCACGATCTACAAGTATCCAAAATGAACCGGATATTCATATTTACGTCGACATATACGCTGGGTCCTTCTACTACCCGAGACATCACACGGACTAGCATGCACGAAGCCGCGTGTATTGCATACGAAAGTGGAGCTAGAAAACCCCTGCCGTGGCTAATGACAGGGCAAGGCCCAGTGTATTGGACACCATATTATTACGTAACCCCAGCTCCCATAATAGCCGTCCGCCAAAACACCTCCAAAAACACAAATGCCAGTTGGACTCGATGCAATGCACAAGTAGGTGTTTACTTGTCATGCTAAACAAATCAAAATGTGTCCGTATTGGATCACAACTAAACCATAACAAATCATTATGTGTCCTAAATGAATCACATAACCCAAATCACCTCAATGTGTTTGCAAATACTAAACACACAATCAATCATCAAAGTAGGATAATTGTCCTATCATATACTAGAACAACCACACCTTGTCCGTAATCACTAAACACATAATCAATCAAGACAATAGGCAAAGTAGGCCTATTGTATAACTCAACAATCCAATGGTGTCTGCGAAAGCTACACATTAATAATCACAATCATAGGTAGGGTATTCCTACCATGTAAATAATTATCAAACGGTATCCACAATATGGAATACATAATCAACACAAGGATAGGCTAGTCGTTCCTATTCCCAATCAAAGTAACATGTTTACCACAAGTACACCAAATCATCTAAGTCTGCTAATGCTAGACTTTATAAACACCAACATTCATAAATCGATTCGTATATACTATCATCTAATCATCTCGTATCTACTATGCTAACTTAGGATCTCTACAATATCTTATAACAACACAATACACTCCATCTCATGCGTATCGTAATCTATCACATATGGTTTTCGTCGTGTACTATGTATATCATGACTCATTATAAGTCACATCGTCTGTATTGGCATGATAACCAGTGTATGTCACTAATACCTATGATACAACCAACTCGTCACCCGACGATGGAGACTATACGTCACAACTAACGTCATACACTAAGGGGCGTGACTATTCAATAAATCGTATGAAAGGGGAAAATATATACAATTAACCCTTGTTTAGACATAGGGCATAAATCAACAATTCAATGTAACTCGTAGTCAACTAATGTTTGACTAGGTCAACCAAGGTCAAGATCTATTAAGTCATTAACCATCAATTCTTCATCCCACACCATAGGAGACTAATATACGCTATGTAGTAATCTACACTACCCATTACTCAACTCCGTAGAGTCGATTACACCCATTAATTAATTTATCGCATTATTCGACGTGTGTTCGCTACGTCCTATTCGACTCTGCCGGAGTCGGTCATGACTAATACTTAGTTCGTACAGGGATTCATAAGATTCGTTATATCCTACTTGACTCCGCTAGAGTTGTTACAAATTATCAAGTGTTCGGGGTGAACCGTTGTAACGTCCCTACATAACCATTTCACCATCGATACCCATTATCCGGTATATCGATTTACCCATAACAATCTCACGAACTCATCGTGAGTAAACTAACGATAATAACTTTGACGACCACACTACGGCCAAAATAACTATACTAACAAGTACACATCAACAAGTCTCTAATACCCAGAGACAACAACAACAACTACTACAATAACAACGCACCTCGACAAGTCTTTAATACTCAGAGACTAACAACAACAACAACAATAATAATAACACACCTCGACAAGTCTCTAATACTCGGAGACTATGAAATTAACAACAAACTAATATTACCCAATGTATAGCATGAAATTATATCATCTAGGACATGTATAACATGCAAACATCGTAATTTTACACTACGATGCTTAGAAACTTGGAGAAGGAATAGTAACTTGCTCTCTACCACAAATCTTCCACGAAATTGAAGTTGGCTTGGGTGGAAGAACTCTCTGCAACGATCTCCATGCCGCTACAAAGTCCATTCATCGAACCCACCCTCGATCTAAGCCCGATTCAAGTCTTCTTTCACTTAAACCCACTGTCTCTCTCTCTCTAGAAATTTAGGAGATGAGAAATGGATTCGATATTCACCAATAAATCAAGGGATCCCTTTGGATAAAAATGTTCCCTTAGTCACCCTCTACGCCACAGTGAAGAAGGATCATCAATCCGACGTCCTAAGCTCAAGATATCGAGCTTTCTGTAATAACCTGAAATTTATCATGCTTTAGATGCTTACATTATTTGTGTTATTATGCTTAACATGTGTATTTGAGTTCTTGTATAAACATGTTCAACATGGTTTTTGCCTTATTCACATACATTTATGGATGTTAGGATGGTATACATGTTAATGCATTAGCATGGTATGAGTACTTGTGATTTCTCTTAAGTTTGAGGTGATTGTTGTTAGCATTGCTACATGTTGTTTAGAATGAGTTGTTGGGTGTATTGCAAACATGATTTGAAGTTGGTTTCACCTTAGGGTGACTTCGGTACATTTTAGTATCATTTTGAAGTGTTTAGAAGTCATTTAGACTTGAACCAGACCTTAGGCAGCCGCATGATGCGAGCTTGCCAAAAACCCAGACATTCTGGATTCTATGCGGCCGCATGAGGCGCCCGCATAGAACCCTATGCGCTCGCATGATGCTAAACACTTTCCACGCATCAACTTTCTGGAATGTAAGCGGCCGCGCGAGGCGACGCATGGGACCTATGCGACCGCATGGTGCGGCCGCATAGCGACGGATTCAGCTTATTTTTGGTTGACTGAATTTTAAGTGAGTTGACCCTCCCATGTTGATCTAATGGCTGAGATTGAAGCCTGGCTTTGACTTGTTGACCCATATATAAGTTCACCATCTTTGTGAGAGACAAAAAACTCTCATTTCTTACAAAATTCATCCATGGTTGCTTAGAGACAAAGTGTGGGAGATAAAGGTGTAATTGGTGTGTGTACTCTACATCTCCAAATCCAACCATCAAATTGTAGAGGCTGACTTGGAGACCAACATAGTGAACTCAAATTTGTAAATTCTTGGTTTGATTTCCATTTTTACATGTAAGTTACTAAACCCCCTTTGTATGCTTAGAAATTATTGCATGCTTGTTTTAAATCTTACATGCATGACTCGAATACATGGAGTTTTCATGTTTAAATGATATGTTGAGATATATAACATGTCTAAGTGTTAAGTGGTTGAGTTGGATGATGTTGCATGTTAGTTTTAAGAGCTCAACTATGGATTGTACTAAAGAACATGTTAGAAGCCTTTAAATGGTGAAAATTGCATATAGCAATTGTACCCAATTTTTATGAACTTAATGAATTGACACCAAAAGTGGATTTTTGGGAAGATTATAATTCTCCGAATCACTAGTTGAATTACTACGAAAATTAGGGTTCTATTGATATGGTTTTTAGTCCTCCGAGTAATTGATACTGTTATGTTAGAGACATGTAAAGTAGCTCTAAAGTTGTGTTATATGACTTTGAACAATATGTTTGATGGTTATGTGTTGTAGAAAAATATAATCTACATGATGTTGTCAAGTTCACTACTTTTGAACTTGATGGTTATTTGCATAAGTTGAGTAAGATTACCTACTTGTGTGTTGTGTAAGTCCAGCTGGCGTCGTCGTTGTTTATGTCATGGTAGGACGACCTATCGTCTTCACAAATTAAAGTTTGTGATCGCTATAAGTCGCCGTACCGGAGTTCACACACCCTCTTCTGTTGGCCACAGTTGAGAAGTAGCCCCACTGTTGTAGCAATACGCATGACTTTGGCTTGCTAGTTGAACCCGATGGGATTAGTCGGGGACGTCGATACTACGTACACGAGTATCGAGGCACTATTGGTTGTTTGTGTATTGCAGGAGCAACACAAGGTTGAAGAAAGAGATATGATATCCTTCTCTAATGTGATTTATGTACAAGCACTTATGTGTTAACCAAAGTGCTATGTGAGTTGAATGATGGTATATCAAGTAAGATGATATATGTTGTGTTATGGTATATAAATGTTGATACCATGTTATGTTTATTGCTTGAGCATCATGCCATGCCATTTAGTTGCATTAGTAACTTACTGTGTCATTATGACTCACCCCGTTATGTGTTTAATTATTTTTCCTTAGATCCAAGCCAACCCGGAAGTTCACGGTGAGGTCGAAAGTGGTTCGTTAGCTCGCGTGTCGTCTACGTTAGGAGTTCAAGGATCCCTATCTTAGTTATCTGTTTTCATTTTGGTAAGGACGATGGATATGTAAAGTTATATAAACTTTACTTGGGTGTTATTTGTGGTGTTGTAAACAATATTCTTTTGGTAGCCGACATATGTATGTCGTGCTCTTGTACAGTTGTGTTGTTGAGATAGTTCTTTCCCGAGCATGTTGTAGCTCGCGGTTATGTTTTGTTCCGGCATGTTGTGGCCGATGTTTATGTAGTAGTTGTTCTCTTTTCCCGAGTTATAACTCGTGGTTGTTGATAGTTGTTTTCCGGCCTTGTTATCGCCGAAGATTGTTCATACTTGTGTTTATCAGGTTATTAGTTGTGTTTTGTCATAAGTACGGGCGGTTACGCCACGTGCTTTTCTTGTTGTTGTGTAGTTTTGGCGACTTGACCTTGGGATTTCGTATAGAGATCCGGGTCGGGGTGTCACAGTTGGTATCAGAGCTTGTGTTAGCTATTCGCCAGGATAGGTTCCATGGCCTAGGTGGGTATGATGTGTGTTATCGAGATTTTAACGTCGAGTGTTTTATGTAGGTTGAAATGGTGCGGACTAGGTTTGGAGCGAGTGCTAGTAGGGTTGGTACTAGTGCCGGAGGGGATGATGGGAGAGATGATGACGTGAATCGACCACCGAATGTCCCTCTCGAACAGAACCAAGAGAACCCGAATACAAACATGGCAGTGATGATGGGACGGATGATGGAACTTATGAATCAGATGACTGAACGAATGAATGGGGGAGCAACGACTACTCTGGAAGTTGAAGCTCCACAACCGGAAATCGAAGTACCACAACCTGAGGCGAGGCCTAGGAATTATACTACCACATTGGAGCGCTTCTTGAAAATGAAACCACGTACTTTTCTTGGGGAACCGGATGCTGTGAAAGCTGAATTGTGGATCGAGCATATCATTAAGATATTTGCAGCCTTAGGTTGCAACGATGATGAGAAGGTAAACCTAGCAGTGTTCAAACTTGAGGGAGCGCCTGAGCACTGGTGGCATGTATTACAGGGGACCTGGGACTTACGGGGAGAACCTCACAGTTGGCCTAATTTCTTGAGGGAGTTTAAGGCAGAGTATATTCCGGAGGTAGTTCGAGAAAGAAGAGAGAGGGAGTTCTACGACTTAGAGCAGGGCAGTATGACAGTGGCACAATACTCGGCCAAGTTTACAGAATTGGCCCGATATTCTAGTCACTTGGTCCCCACGGAGGCGAAGAAGGCCCAGAAATTCATCAAGGGCCTGAAGACAGAGTATAGGAAACAATTGCTATCCTTGCAGCTTGCTGACTATAGGAGTGCAGTGGATAGGGCTTATGGGATTGAGAGTGATATAGAGGAGCACCGGGGGAGAAATTTGAACAACCCTCCACAGGCATCACAAAATCAGGGACGAGGACAAGGTTCCGGTAGTCGATATAGCGGTGGAAACAACAACCGCAGGGGGAGTCAGAAGAGAGGACAATCTGAGGGGCAACAATCCGGTGGGAGGAGTAATAGTATCGCATCGGTACAAGGTCCACGAGGTACTCCACAAATTTGTAGTTACTGTTCGAAACCGGGGCATTCCGAGGATAGGTGCTATAGCAAGACAGGAAATTGGTTGGGCCAGTGCTTTTATTGCAAGGAGGTTGGTCATCAAAAGAGGGATTGTCCTAAGTTAAAGAGTGGTCAGGCTAGGAGCGCTAGTGTTCAGTCTAGCGGAACAAAGAGGGACAGTGACGGTAGACCTAAGGTCTAGGGTCGCGTGTTCGCGCTTGATCAGCGCGGTGTACTAGAGTCTACTTCAGTCATAGGAGGTAGCCTTTCTGTCTTCGGTAGTAGAGCTCGAGTTCTTATAGATCCCGGTTCATCACATTCATATGTTGCATCCCATTTTGTGAACAACTTGTGTGTGTTGCCCCAGCCTTTGTCGTTTGTGCTTGAGGTGTCTACCCCGTTGGGGGAGTATATGTTGGCCTCGGATGTGTACCGAGCTTGTGATATACTTGTAGGTGATCACACTTTGCATGCTGATTTGGTAGTGTTACCCATACGTGATTTTGATGTGATACTTGGCATGGACTGGTTATGTGCATATCATGCTATGGTAGATTGTCATAGAAAGAAGGTTACTTTTTCTATGCCGGGTGTGCCTGAATTTGTGTTTGTGGGTGATGTTGTCAAGAGTGGTTTGAATGTTATATCTGTGTTAAAAGCTAGAAAATTATTATCGCATGGGTGTGCGGGTTATTTGGCGTGTATGGTTGATAGAAGTATTGTTACTCCTGTGTTAGAAGAAGTTCCTGTGGTGTGTGAATTTTCAGATGTGTTCTCTTCTGATTATGCATTGCCTCCTGATAGAGAAATTGAGTTTTGTATTGAATTGTTGCCGGGGACTACCCCGATTTCTAAAGCCCCATATAGAATGGCACCGGCAGAATTAAAGGAATTGAAAGAACAGTTGCAAGAATTGCTTGACAGGGAGTTTATTAAACCGAGTGTATCACCGTGGGGTGCACCGGTGTTGTTTGTTAGGAAGAAGGATGGTACATTGAGATTGTGTATCGATTACAGGCAATTGAATCAGGTAACAATCAAGAATAAGTACCCTTTACCACACATTGATGATTTGTGTTGATCAGTTACAGGGGTCAGTGGTGTATTCCAAGCTAGACTTGAGAAGTGGCTACCACCAGTTGAAGGTGCGAGCTGAAGATGTTCCCAAAACAGCTTTTCGCACAAGGTATGGTCACTATGAATTTGTGGTTATGCCATTCGGGTTGACAAATGCACCGGCGGTATTCATGGACTTGATGAATCGGGTGTTCCATGAGTATTTGGACTGTTTTGTAGTAGTGTTCATCGACGACATTCTTGTGTATTCCAAATCTCGGGAAGAACATGCGCAACATTTAAGGTTGGTACTATCGGTCCTTCGAGAGAAGAAATTGTTTGCCAAGTTTAGCAAATGTACTTTCTGGCTTGAGGAGGTTTCCTTTCTAGGGCATGTTGTTTCGAAAGACGGGATAGCGGTGGATCCGTCAAAGGTAGAAGCAGTGACGAATTGGAAGAGACCAACTTCAGTGACGGAGATCCGAAGTTTCTTGGGTTTGGCAGGTTACTATCGGAGGTTCATTGAGGGGTTTTCAAAGATTGCGACTCCTATGATGAATTTAACAAAGAAGTCAACACCGTTTGTTTGGAATGATAAATGCGAGAACAGCTTCCAAGAGTTAAAGCGGCGATTGACAACGGCTCCTGTATTGACATTACCGAATGGCGGGGATAACTTCATGATTTATAGCGATGCATCCAAGGAAGGTTTGGGATGTGTGCTTATGAAAAATGGGAAAGTCATAGCATATGCTTCGAGGAAATTAAAGGATGCGGAACGGAACTACCCTACCCACGATCTAGAGTTGGCGGCAATTATGTTTGCGTTGAACAAATGGAAACATTACCTTTACGGGGCGAAATTTGAGGTCTTCACAGATCACAAAAGCTTAAAGTACCTTTTCTTGCAAAAGGAGTTAAACATGAGACAACGCCGATGGATGGAAAAGTTAAAGGACCACAATTGCACGATTCTTTACCACCCGGGAAAGGCGAATGTAGTCGCAGACGCGCTGAGTATGAAGGTGTACATGTCGTGCATGATGGTTCAAGAATGGAAGACATTAGAGGACTTGAGGGATTAGAGTCCTAGTGAGTCGGAACATGGTGTGATCTTTGCGAACGTCCGGGCTACTCCAGTTTTGTTGCAACAAATTAAGGAAGCTCAGGTTAGTGACCCGGAGTTCAAGAAGTTGAGGGGACAGTTGAATGAAAATGAGACACTTGACTTTGCAATAAACAAGGATGGCATCTTAACCTTTAGGGGGAGAGTTTGTGTTCCGTCGGATGAAACGGTAAAACGGCAAGTACTTGACGAAGCTCACAAGGCTAAGTACACAATACACCCGGGGAGTACAAAAATGTATAGGGATTTGAAGAAGCAATTTTGGTGGAATGGTATGAAACGAGAGATAGCAGAGTATGTATCTAGATGCTTGACATGTCAACAAGTGAAGGCTGAACATCAAAGACCTGCAGGGTTATTACAACCGTTGGAGATCCCGGAATGGAATGGGAACACATTACGATGGATTTCGTGACAGGGTTGCCGCGTACTCGTCGGGGTTTTGACGCTGTTTGTGTTGTTGTGGATAGGTTAACTAAATCAGCTCACTTTATACCTATTGCGATGACCTACTATTTGAATCAGTTGGCGGCGTTGTATATTCAAGAAATAGTGAGGCTACATGGAGTACCAGTTAGTGTTGTATCAGATCAGGACCCAAGGTTTACATCGAGATTTTGGTGAGCATTGCAAGAAGCTATGGGAACAAAGTTGAACTTTAGCACGACTTTTCACCCTCAATCGGATGGGCAATCGGAGAGACTAATTCAAGTACTCGAGGATATGCTACGTACGTGTACGGTAGATTTTAAAGGAAGTTGGGATTCACACTTACCTTTAGCGGAGTTTGCTTACAATAACAGCTTCCAGGCAAGTATCGAGATGGCACCGTACGAAGCACTTTATGGGCGGAAATGTAGGTCGCCGATTTGTTGGGATGAAGTCGGTGAGGCTAAGATTTGGGGTTCTGTAACGCCCGCGCCATTTGCATCATTTGCATTCTTTCTATGTTATGTCCTTCATATTGACATTGTCATTTCATGTGCGAATTTCATCCGAATATGTTGGCATTTGAGTTTATTGTACACTTTTTGAGTATATTAATATGTGTTAGAAGTTTCGTAGTTGTTCGCATTCGATTTGGTGTGCATTCGTAGCTTCATTTTATGTAGTTTAGATTGTGTTTCGGATGTTGTTTGGACTTGGTTTGGGTTTGGGATCAACTTAGAATCATATGAGAACTTTTAGACATCATTTTGAACATCCTTGGATAGTCCCAGCGCGCCCTAGCGCACAAAACCCGCGCCCTAGCGCGCCTGTTCCCTGAAGTTTGCAAAAATCAGACCAAAAGTTTAGCCAGGAGCCGTGCCCTAGCGCACCGTACGCGCGCCCGCGCGCCTAAATCTGCCCCCTAGCGCGACCTGCTGATTTTGTAATTTTTTGACTTTGACTATTTGACTCTAATCCAAGGGCTAGGATTGACCACGACCCTTGACCACTTAAACCAGGTCTCCTTAGACACTAAGTGACCTTAGGGGTCTCCTAATTCACCCCATTTCCATCTTCTTCAACCTTAAGTTCTAGAGAGAGAGTAAAAAGTGTTCTTGAGAGAGAAGTGGCACAACTTTGCCATTTGCTACCCGATCGACGATCCGACTTCGCCATCGCGAAGCTCTTGCCTAGGAGAACATTTTACCTGGGTTGCATGTGGAAAATCTTGGTTTAATTCTCAAAGTTGTAAGCTACTATCCCTTGTTCTTCTTCAATTAAGAGTTGTTATACATGTTAGACTTGTTAGATGGTGATATATGTTAGAAATCATCAAATTTATGTATGTTTGACTATGTTGACTTTTCAAATCTGTGGTTGACTTTTTGGTTGTGTTTAAAGACTCATGTTTACATGTTAAAAATGTGAAATATGATTAGTAATTGTTAAGTTTACGGTATGATTAATTCGCGTAAACTCGAACTCATTAGAAACCGAAAATGACTCTAACGGAGTTCGTTAGGATTTCATAATCGATGAGACCACGTGTGTGATTTGGGAATTCTTGAATGATTCGAGTGATTCGTTAGAAAATTTGATTACACCAATTGTGTGTTTAATATTACGTAAATTGTTGTAATTATTGTAAGTTGGTTATTTGTGGTGTGAGATTATTATAACTCACTTGTGACATTCATATCATTGTCAATTGTTGTTGTTGTGGTATACTCCCTACTTTGGAGTATGACCTTTTATATTTAAATGTCGAGTAAACATCTACTTGTGCATTTAGTTAAGTCCATGGCATATTTGTTGGCGGTGTATTGACGCGCGATTATTACGTGAGCTGGGGCTACATAATAATCGAAGGCCAATACATCGGGCCTCGCCCTACCGTTGGCCACGGTAGGGGTATAGTGCCATTTGTTGTACGAAATAAACGCAACCATGGTAAGCTATATCCGTGGTAGATTCTTGGGTTGTAGGGACCGAGATCACCCGTCGACGTGAATACAGAAGATGGTTCACATGTGTTTTGGTTATTGGTTTTTTGTTCGAGCACGTCAACAACGGCTCTACACTTGGTATATTATTGGTTGGTTGGTTGGAAGTATTGGTTTGGTCGGAGGTGTACCTCGACACCGTATCCCTTTTAATGTGTTTACTTATAGTTCTTATGTGCTTCCTATATGAACGAATGTTGGTCATGGTTTCCAACCGGTATGGGACGGTTGGCGATCGTCGAGCCTCTCTCGTGTAGTATGGGGTTGTTTGGCTATGTGCAATACATGTTATTTCTGTTTAGTATTGAAATGATATCGTGATGACATGAATACTTGTTATATTTATTGTCTTGCATCTAGCATGCCATATTGTTGCATTAGTAGCTTATTGAGTTTTCAACTCACCCCGTTTGTTTTCATTTGTTTTCCTTAGATCAAGCGCCGGCGAGGAATCCTTAGTGTTCGAGTTCGGGTCCGTTGGGCGACATCTTTTGGTAGTGCACCTTGTGCCTAAGTATTTTCTTTTGGTGAGGCCGAGGGTGTACTTGTTACTTAAACAATGTATTTGTTGGGTAGATGTCTTGATTGTTATATGATGTATTCTTTTGTTGTGCCGGCATGGTTGCCGTGCTGTTGTATATTGTTAACTCTTATTCCGCGTACTCTGATATGTTTATATATGTACCGAGCATGATAGCTCGAGTTTGTTGTTGCTAGCTAACGTGTTGTTTCTCCGGCTTGTTTCGCCGTCGAGGTTTAGTATTGTTAAAAGATTTTGTTGTTTTAAAGAAAACTTGCACGTGCATTACAGGGTTTTCTCATGACTTTGCATTCTTTTAAATGAAATTTTTGAGATGCTATTTTCGTGTTTTCCGCATTGTCTCGCGGCTCGAACGGGATTCACATCGGATCTCGGGTCGGGTCGCGACAGTTGGTATCAGAACATAAGTTAGCTAGCCGGGAGAGAATCTTTGGCTTAGGAGGATTGGTTGTGTGTTTAAGTCGTTAACGCCGAGTGTTTATTGTAGGTGATTCATCATGGTTGAGACTAGACATGGTGCTAGTACTGAGGATGGTGGCTCGAGTGGAGCTGGGAATCCTTCAGCTGAGCAGGGTAATACCCCGACACCCACACAGCCTAGAGTTCAACCTGCGGGACAGCCTGGGGTACACGAGATGCCTAATCGAATGAGGGATTGTGAATATGATGCGGATTCATGCATCGATGATGGAAATGAACAGCAGAATATAGAGCTACGAGGCGAGCAATGGCGGTTTGGGACAGTAGGAGGTCACAGGTGGCCCAACCACTGGGGCAATGGGGATTATGACCGGAGACTAGGAAGGTTTTTGAAAATGAAGCCAAGGAGCTATGACGGGGAGCCGGATCCGATGAAGGCGGAGAGATGGATAGAGTCGATTAAGAAGATCTTTGCAGCAATTGACTGTACTGACGGTGACAAGATTAAATTTGCAGCTTTTAAGTTGGAGGATGCCGCTAAACACTGGTGGCGAGTACTTGAGGCGACTTGGGTGCAGGAAGGTGTGGAACGAACTTGGGAACTATTTCTGCGACAGTTCAGGAACCATTTTGTCCCTGACGTGGTACAGGCAAAGAAGGAGGTAGAGTTTCTGAGCCTGGAGCAGGGATCGTTGACAGTGGGACAGTATTCTGCGAGGTTCACGGCATTGGCACGGTATTGTTCACACTTGATTCCGACCGAAGAAAAGAAGGTCTATCGATTTGTAAAGGGGTTGAGGACGGAATATAGGAAGCAGCTGTTACCGCTTGATCTACCGAGTTACCAAAGCGCGGTGGATAAAGCATACAAAATTGAACATGACATCGAGGAGCATCGGGGTAAGCCGGGTAACAGGGATGGTAATCAGCAGTCTTCGCAGCAAAACTGGAAGAGGCAGAACACAGGTGGGACTTCTAACAAAGGAAAGATTGTGAGTAAACCGGCAGGCCAAACGGGACAACAACCGGGAGGCCAAGGACAGCGTGAATCGAGGTTTAACTGTAACTTCTGCAAGAAGACTGGGCACTCGGAGGAGAGGTGTTGGATGAAATAGGGGAGATGCTTGTTGTGTGGTGATGACAGGCATTTTTAAAAGGATTGTTCAAAGAATAGGGGTTTACCTCAGGGTGGTGCACAACAGAACACGGGGGTAAAGAGGAACAATGACGGTCGACCAAGGGTTCAGGGTCGAGTGTTCGCCTTAGATCAGAGGGGTGTTCCCGACGCTCCCAACGTGATAGGAGGTACTTTATTTGTCTCGAGAGAACGAGCCCGAGTCCTTATAGATCCAGGGTCATCGCATTCCTACATTGCATCTCACTTTGCATGCCACTTGCATACTATGCCTGAATTGCTGTCTTATGTGTTAGAGGTGTCTACTCCGATGGGAGAGTGCCTAGTTGCTTCTGATGTTCATCGTGCATGCGAAGTTGTTATTGATGATCATGTTTTGCTTGCGGATTTGGTAGTGTTGCCTATCCGTGATTTTGATGTTATTTTGGGCATGGATTGGTTGCACACGCATCATGCCATAGTTGATTGTCGTAAGAAAACGGTCACATTTAAATTGCCTCATATGCCTCCATTTATGTTTGAGGGTGATAAATGCATGGGTGGTATTCGTATGATATCGGCTTTGAAAGCCCGAAAATTGTTGTTACATGGGTGTACCGGGTATTTAGCATGTGTGGTTGATAAATCTAAGAAAGTTGTTATGTTGGAGGATGTTCCGATTGTACGTGAATTTCCGGATGTGTTTTCATCGGAGTATGACTTGCCTCCGGATAGAGAGTTGGAATTTTGTGTTGAATTGTTGCCAGGTACCGCTCCAATGTCAAAGGCACCGTATCGTATGACACCGGCAAAATTGAAGGAGTTAAAGGTACAGTTGGAGGAGTTGTTGAATCGGGGTTTCATTAGGCCGAGTGTATCGCCGTGGGGTGCACCAGTTTTGTTTGTGAGGAAGAAAGATGGGTCCTTGAGATAGTGTATTGACTATCGGGAGCTGAATCAGGTAACCATTAAGAACAAATATCCCCTGCCACACATTGATGATTTGTTTGACCAACTACAGGGCTCAGTTGTGTATTCAAAATTTGATCTTCGAAGTGGTTACCATCAACTGAAGGTTAGGGCGGAGGATATACTGAAGACGGCATTTCGAACTCGGTACGGGCATTTCGAGTTTGTTGTGATGCCATTTGGGTTGACAAATGCACCGGCTGTGTTCATGGATTTGATGAATAGGATATTCCTGCCTTATCTAGATTGTTTCGTGGTGGTGTTTATTGATGATATTCTTGTGTACTCCAAATCCCGGGAGGAGCACTAGAAACATTTGAGGATTGTGTTGTCAGTGCTGAGAGAAAAGAAATTATATGCAAAATTCAGCAAGTGTGCCTTTTGGCTCGAGGAGATTTCATTTCTAGGCCATGTTGTGTCGGGAGATGGTATTTCGGTGGATCCACTTAAGATCGAGGCCGTGGTGAAATGGAAGAGACCCGAGTCGGTAACGGAGATTCGAAGCTTCTTGGGTTTGGCGGGTTATTATCGTAGGTTTATTGAGGGGTTTTCAAAGATTGCGACTCCGATGACTAACTTGACCCAAAAGAATAAACCTTTTGTATGGGATGACAAATGCGAGGCGAGTTTCCAAGAACTGAAGAAGAGGTTGACCACAGCTCCGATCTTGGCACTACCGAACGGACAGGATGGGTTGGTGATATACAGTGATGCGTCAAAAGAGGGTTTGGGTTGTGTTTTGATGCAAAACGGGAGAGTGATTGCGTATGCTTCTCGGAAGTTGACCTCGTTTGAACAGAATTATCCTACCCACGACATTGAGTTGCCTGCGATCATCTTTGCTCTACACAAGTGGAAACACTATCTCTACGGGGCCAAGTTTGAAGTGTTCACCGATCACAAGAGCCTCAAGTACATATTTTCTCAAAAGGAGCTGAACAATAGACAACGGAAATGGATTGAAAGACATAAGGACCATGATTGTACCATCTTGTATCATCCGGGGAAAGCGAACGTGGTAGCGGATGCACTTAGCCGAAAGGCGTACATGTCTTGCTTGATGACCCGTGAATGGAAAATGCTTGAAGATGTTCGAGATTGGAGTCCGAGTAGATCGAGACAGGGAGTAATTTTTGCGAACCTTCGGGCTACGCCGGCATTGATTCAAAGGATTAAAGGAACACAAGAGGACGACCTGGAATTGAAGACGTTGATTGATGGGTTGAATGAAGAGAAGACGAAAGATTTTGCAAAGAACAATGATGGGATCCTTGTGTTTCGAAACAGAATTTGTGTACCGGTGATAGATGAGGTGAAGAGACAAGTGTTGGAGGAGGCTCACAAGTCTAGATACACGATTCATCCGGGGAGTACTAAGATGTATCGAGACTTGAAGAGGAATTTTTGGTGGAGTGGTATGAAGAGAGAGGTGGCCGAGTTTGTATCGAGATGCTTGACATGTCAACGTGTAAAAGTGGAACATCAACGACCGGCAGGCTTGTTACAACCATTGGAGATTTCGGAGTGGAAATGGGAGAACATAGCAATGGACTTTGTGACAGGGTTGCCAAAGACTCGTAAGGGTCACGACGCAGTTTGGGTGATTATTGACAGGTTGACTAAGTCGGCACACTTCCTTCCGATTGCGATGACTTACCCGATGGATAGACTTGCTACCTTATACATACAGGAGATTGTGAGACTACATGGGGTACCGGTTAGCATAGTGTCGGATCGAGATCCACGGTTCACTTCGCGATTTTGGCAGTCACTACAGGATGCTTTGGGTACGAAGTTAACTCTTAGCACGGCCTTTCACCCACAGACAGACGGACAATCGGAGAGAACCATACAAATACTTGAGGACATGTTGCGAGCTTGTTCGATGGATTTCAAAGGAGTTTGGGATTCACACATACCATTGATAGAGTTCGCGTACAACAATAGCTACCAGTCGACCATTGAGATGGCTCCTTATGAAGCGCTGTATGGAAGAAAGTGTCGCTCTCCAATTTGTTGGGATGAAGTCGGTGAAGCAAAGATATGGGGTCCTGACATGGTACACGAATCGGTCGAGAGTGTGAAGCTCATTCGGGAAAGGTTGAAAACGGCTCAAAGTCGACAGAAGAGTTATGCGGATCATCGGCGGAGGGACCTAGAATTCGAAATTGGTGATCATGTGTTCTTGAAGGTTTCGCCACGAATTGGGGTCAAGAGGTTTGGTAGGAAAGGAAAATTGACTCCAAGGTTCATTGGCCCGTTTGAGACTTTAGAAAGGGTAGGGAAGTTGGCCTATAGACTTGCCCTACCACCGTCGATGTCGGGCGTTCATGCGGTGTTCCACGTGTCTATGTTGAGGAAGTACTTATCGGATGCATCGCACATTTTAGAGTATGAGCCGGTAGACTTGACACCCGATCTATCCTATGTTGAGCAGCCCGTGAGGATTCTCGACACTAAAGAACAAGTGTTGAGGTCGAAGTCCATTCCCCTTGTGAAAGTCTTGTGGAGAAGTCATAATATCGAGGAGGCCACTTGGGAGTTAGAACAAGAGATGCGAGAAAAGTACCCTTCTTTATTTGTGGAGTTTGGTAAGTAAATTCGCGGTCGAATTTCTTCTAAGGGGGTGAGGGTGTAACGCCCGCGCCATTTGCATCATTTGCATTCTTTCTATGTTATGTCCTTCATATTGACACTGTCATTTCATGTGCGAATTTCATCCGAATATGTTGGCATTTGAGTTTATTGTACACTTTTTGAGTATATTAATATGTGTTAGAAGCTTCGTAGTTGTTTGCATTCGATTTGGTGTGCATTCGTAGCTTCATTTTATGTAGTTTAGATTGTGTTTCGGATGTTGTTTGGACTTGGTTTGGGTTTGGGATCAACTTAGAATCATATGAGAACTTTTAGACATCATTTTGAACATCCTTGGATAGTCCCAGCGCGCCCTAGCGCACAAAACCCGCGCCTTAGCGCGCCTGTTCCCTGAAGTTTGCAAAAATCAGACCAAAAGTTCAGCCAGGAGCCGCGCCCTAGCACACCGTACGCGCGCCCTAGTGCGCCCGCGCGCCTAAAGCTGCGCCCTAGCGCGACCTGCTGTGACAGATTTTGTAATTTTTTGACTTTGACTATTTGACTCTAATCCAAGGGCTAGGATTGACCACGACCCTTGACCACTTAAACCAGGTCTCCTTAGACACTAAGTGACCTTAGGGGTCTCCTAATTCACCTCATTTCCATCTTCTTCAACCTTAAGTTCTAGAGAGAGAGTAAAAAGTGTTCTTGAGAGAGAAGTGGCACAACTTTGCCATTTGGTACCCGATCGACGATCCGACTTCGCCATCGCGAAGCTCTTGCCTAGGAGAACATTTTACCTGGGTTGCATGTGGAAAATCTTGGTTTAATTCTCAAAGTTGTAAGCTACTATCCCTTGTTCTTCTTCAATTAAGAGTTGTTATACATGTTAGACTTGTTAGATGGTGATATATGTTAGAAATCATCAAATTTATGTATGTTTGACTATGTTGACTTTTCAAATCCGTG
Source organism: Platycodon grandiflorus (assembly GCA_016624345.1). NCBI lineage: Eukaryota > Viridiplantae > Streptophyta > Magnoliopsida > Asterales > Campanulaceae > Platycodon > Platycodon grandiflorus. The sequence continues at coordinate 63,855,405 of CM028364.1, read as the reverse complement.
GTTGACTTTTTGGTTGTGTTTAAAGACTCATGTTTACATGTTAAAAATGTGAAATATGATTAGTAATTGTTAAGTTTACGGTATGATTAATTCCCGTAAACTCGAACTCATTAGAAACCGAAAATGACTCTAACGGAGTTCGTTAGGATTTCATAATCGATGAGACCACGTGTGTGATTTGGGAATTCTTGAATGATTCGAGTGATTCGTTAGAAAATTTGATTACACCAATTGTGTGTTTAATATTACGTAAATTGTCGTAATTATTGTAAGTTGGTTATTTGTGGTGTGAGATTATTATAACTCACTTGTGACATTCATATCATTGTCAATTGTTGTTGTTGTGGTATACTCCCTACTTTAGAGTATGACCTTTTATATTTAAATGTCGAGTAAACATCTACTTGTGCATTTAGTTAAGTCCATGGCATATTTGTTGGCGGTGTATTGACGCTTGATTATTGCGTGAGCTGGGGCTACGTAATAGTCGAAGGCCAATACATCGGGCCTCGCCCTACCGTTGGCCACGGTAGGGGTATAGCGCCATTTGTTGTACGGAATAAACGCAACCATGGTAAGCTATATCCGTGGTAGATTCTTGGGTTGTAGGGACCGAGATCACCCGTCGACGTGAATACAGAAGATGGTTCACATGTGTTTTGGTTATTGGTTTCTTGTTCGAGCACGTCAACAACGGCTCTACACTTGGTATATTATTGGTTGGTTGGTTGGAAGTATTGGTTTGGTCGGAGGTGTACCTCGACACCGTATCCCTTTTAATGTGTTTACTTATAGTTCTTATGTGCTTCCTATATGAACGAATGTTGGTCATGGTTTCCAACCGGTATGGGACGGTTGGCGATCGTCGAGCCTCTCTCGTGTAGTATGGGGTTGTTTGGCTATGTGCAATACATGTTATTTCTGTTTAGTATTGAAATGATATCGTGATGACATGAATACTTGTTATATTTATTGTCTTGCATCTAGCATGCCATATTGTTGCATTAGTAGCTTATTGAGTTTTCAACTCACCTCGTTTGTTTTCATTTGTTTTCCTTAGATCAAGTGCCGGCGAGGAATCCTTAGTGTTCGAGTTCGGGTCCGTTGGGCGACATCTTTTGGTAGTGCGCCTTGTGCCTAAGTATTTTCTTTTGGTGAGGCCGAGGGTGTACTTGTTACTTAAACAATGTATTTGTTGGGTAGATGTCTTGATTGTTATATGATGTATTCTTTTGTTGTGCCGGCATGGTTGCCGTGCTATTGTATATTGTTAACTCTTATTCCGCGTACTCTGATATGTTTATATATGTACCGAGCATGATAGCTCGAGTTTGTTGTTGCTAGCTAACGTGTTGTTTCTCCGGCTTGTTTCGCCGTCGAGGTTTAGTATTGTTAAAAGATTTTGTTGTTTTAAAGAAAACTTGCACGTGCATTACAGGGTTTTCTCATGACTTTGCATTCTTTTAAATGAAATTTTTGAGATGCTATTTTCGTATTTTCCGCATTGTCTCGCGGCTCGAACGGGATTCACATCGGATCTCGGGTCGGGTCGCGACAGGTTCAGAATTGGTACAACAGTCGGTTGAGAGTGTGAGGATAATTCGGGATAGATTACTTACCGCTCAAAGCCGACAGAAAAGTTATGCGGATAACCGAAGAAGGGATCTTGAGTTTCAGGCGGGTGACTATGTATTTCTTAAAGTATCGCCGCGTAGGGGTACTAAGAGGTTTGGGAAAAAAGGTAAACTCTCACCTAGATACATAGGGCCTTTTGAGATACTTGAAAGAGTGGGCACGTTGGCTTATCGACTTGCATTACCACCGTCCTTGTCGGAGATTCATAACGTCTTCCATGTGTCGATGCTTCGGAAGTATATGAAAGATGAGTCACACGTGTTGGGGTATGAGGAAATCACATTCGAGCCCGATTTGTCGTATGTAGAACATCCGGTAAGGATTCTCGACACTAAGGAGCAGATATTGAGGACCAAAAGGATTCCACTTGTAAAAGTGTTGTGGAGGAACCACGAGATCGAGGAGGCTACGTGGGAAACCGAGGTTGAGATGCGTGAGAAGTACCCTCACCTATTCGATGAACTTGATAAGGAATTTAGGGGCTAAATTCTTTTAAGGGGGAGAGAGTGTAATAACCTGAAATTTATCATGCTTTAAATGCTTACATTATTTGTGTTATTATGCTTAACATGTGTATTTGAGTTCTTGTATAAACATGTTCAACATGGTTTTTGCCTTATTCACATACATTTATGGATGTTAGGATGGTATACATGTTAATGCTCTTCCACTCAGACGAAACTTAGTTGGTACAAATTCATATCTCCGAAAAAAATAGTTTATGATTTTGGAGCACCACGTGATATTCATATATGATTTAACATAACTTATAGTTTTTTATATACATTTAAGGGCTCAAACTCGAGACCTCTTGTTTAGAGCAATCAGAGCCTAGCTCTTCCACGCAGACGAATCTTGGTTATTAGGAATTCATATTTCAGAAAAAAAAATATTTTATAATTTTAGAGCACCATGTGACATGCACATGTGATTTATCATAACCTATAGTGGTACGCTTTATTGTCAAACTAGTTTAAAATGTAGGGTCTACTTTTTTATACTTAAACACTAAAGTATTCTATTAATCATGATACACTTCGTATGCATGTCTCTTCGAACCATTAGATATTTTCTTCTTTTCTCCAACTTGATCTGTATCTTTCATATCTCTGCATGCATGCATGCATAGAGAGAGAGAGAGAGAGAGATGTGCGTTTAGGCAAGGAGCTCCGGCGAACCGGAAGATTTTTAACGTATGGGTGTCAATTTTTTTATCCAGTTTACTAGTTTATTTATTTTAATTAGTAAAGATAATTTATTAAATTAACATTTAAGTTTATAATATTGTAATGAGTTTTAAATGGGTAACTCGATAAGTAGCCAATATTATAACGGGTGGGGTTTTTTAATATGTTACATAATTATTAATAATGCTTGAAATAGCCTTTAATACTCCCTCCGTCCCTAAATTATTGTCTTCCTTTCCTTTTTCATCTGTTCCTAAATAATTGTCTTGTTTGAAACTTTCCTTTTTAGAACATCACTTTTACTATTTTACCCTTACTTTTTCTTCCTACTTTAATTATGGACCACATACACATGGGCATTAAAGGAAACAACACACTACTTCAATACTATTCCAATATTAATAATCAAGTCAATTGAGTTTTCTTAATCCATATATCGGATCAACTCAGATAATAATTTAGGGACGGAGGGAGTAATATTTTGGCCGACTGACGTAAGATAAAGTGAATCAAGAAAAAAAAAAAACCATATTTTAAGGTATCAATCTTTTACTTTCTCATTTACGTCGTTAATTGTCGTTTCTGTAGTAGCTAGAGTATATTTTTTTAAAGGAGTTAAGAAGGATACAGACTTTTTTTCTAACAAAAGATAAAATATTTAAGAAAATTTAGAGTAGAAGTTAATGAATAATTCGACTAATATCCGGTAGGTGATGAGTATTATTATGTATTGGATAAGTTTTTATACTCAAAATTATTTATTAAGATTAAAAGTAGTGTAGGACTCCAAGTTTTTTGTATAAATATTAGTGATATTCGATTAACAAATATTTTTTATGAGATAGATAAAGGTATTGAATCTCACTTTTCACCTATTTTACAGATACACAGAAGAGACACCATCAAACAATTATACTCCCCCATTCCGACCAAATAGTCAATTTTTCATTTTTAAAAGTTAACATGAGACTGAACCAAATCAAAATTTAACATATTTTAATTATGTTTTGGTAATAAAATCTAATTCACTAATAACTATATTAAGAATGCTATAGATTACAACTTTTATAACTTTGTAAAAATACATAAGTTTATGTAATTCAACGTCAAACTTTAACCTAAAAAAGTTAAAAATTGACTCTTTAGTTGAAACAGGGGAAAATTAAGGGGCAAAATTCGGGCCGGTCCCTTTTAGATAATTTTCATTTACTAAAGTTGACTATAATTGTTTTCAACCGAAAATGACACTTTTATTGTGAAATGTCATCTATGCCCTTAAAAAACACGGAATAGTGCACACTATGTATCGCAAAAACTAAAAACGATACTTTGCAACACAACACGATGCACATAAAAGTACGGAACGACAAACTGTGCATCGCAAAACAAAAAAAAATGATACATCGCAACACAAGACGTACGATGCACAAATGATTTGTGTATCTCAACACAAGACGATGCACAAATTTTTGCGATTCACAAATTTTGTGTATCGCAACACAAGACGATGCACAAAATTTGTGCATGAGAATTTTGCGATGCACAAATCAACCACCTAGAAGAAAGAAGAAGAAGAAGAAGCGCATCTACCTTCAGCACTATAAAAGCCAAATGTCTGTCTCGTGGGGTTGAATTCCTCTCAACACTACCCACTTCACCCCCTTTGGCAACTCTCCATCCCTCCACTATCGATCAACTCAATCCCAGCTTTTTCTCCTCTCTCTCTCTCTCTCTGGATTAATATTCTTTTGAATTAATCAGCTATTCGTCCCGAAAACCCGGGATTGTTTTCTTGATCAGAGGAAGCTTTACCAAAAAAAAACAATGGTGAAAGAGACAGAGTATTATGATATTTTGGGTGTTATTCCCTCTACTTCTGTGGAGGAAATTCGCAAGGCTTACTATCTTAAGGTGTTTTAATTTAACTTTTCTTAGCAATTGAATTTCGATTCCAAGACCAATTAGACGAGAGCAGTGCACGCTATGCATCGCATAAACTAAAAACGATGCTTCGCAAAACAACACGATGCACATAAAAATACGGAACGACAAATTGTTCATCGCAAAATAAAAAAAACAATGCACCGCATCGCAACACAAGACGTACCATGCACAAATGATTTGTGTCTCTCAACACAAGACGATGCACAAATTTTTGCGATTCACAAATTTTGTGCATCACAACACAAGACGATGCACAAAATTTCTGCATGAAAATTTTTGCGATGCACAAATCAACCACCTAGAAGAAAGGAGAAGAAGAAGTGCATTTATCTTCAGTACTATAAAAGCCAAATGTCTGTCTCGTGGGGTTGAATTCCTCTAAACATTACCCACTTCACCTCCTCTCGCAACTCTCCATCCCTCCACTATCGATCAACCCGGTCCCCAGCTTTTTCTCCTCACTCTCTTTAGATTAATATTCTTTTGAATTAATCAGCTACTCATCTCGAAAACCCCGGATTGTTTTCCTGATCAGAGGAAGCTTTACCAGAAAAAAACAATGGTGAAAGAGACAGCGTATTATGATATTTTGGGTGTTATTCCCTCTACTTCTGTAGAGGAAATTCGCAAGGCTTACTACTTAAGGTGTTTTAACTTTACTATTCTTAGTAATTGGATTTCGATTCCAAGACCAATTAGACGAGAAGGCTTGTTCAACTTCCAAGAAATAACTTATAGAAGGAGGCAAACCATTCAAGAGTAGGTTATGGATTCAAGATTCTTGTCCACATGTAATGTCATTGGAGAGATGAATTGAGTTTTTGGGAAGTGAAGGGGATGGTTGTAGTGTTGGAGAGATGAATTGGGATTATTGGGAAGTGAAGGGGGTGATTGTAGTGTTGGAGAGATGAATTGTGATTGACGATACACATTCAAACTAAATGACGATGTACAAAATATACTTTAAAATGTCATATGTTGTTACGGGGGCAGTTTTGGAACAAACAACCAATAAATCACTTAAAAGAGACTTAAACGATTGAAAACAAATATCGTGTCCTTTAGTGGTTGAATAATCTCTAAAAGGGACCGGCCCGCAATTTTTCTAAAATTAAGATAACTGACCGCATCTGCTACTGTTCATGACGAAGGCTAGTCTTCTAGGTCTTTCTTTCAAAGAGGCTTTGTTAACCAGGCCTAAAGTTCCCAATCAAGCCCAAAGAAACACCACAACACTGCTGATCCAGCCTGCCCAGCATTCGACTTGCCTAGCCCGTGACTGGGCAGCCATATTCTAATAGTCATTCAAGGCAACCTAACAAGAGAAGTCTAGCAACGGCCCACTTGAAAACAAGGAGTGGATATAACAAGAACGACACCGTTCAGTGGTAGCGCCTGACGTCTCTCGGCCTCTGCCAGACAATGCTGTTTCGAGGCTCCAGCCTTCCACTGTCCTGCCCAAGCAGAGTGACATCGTTTTGAGGCAAGTTCCAGCGCCCCATTTCCAGTCAAGCATCGTCGTTTTGCTGAAGAACTGCACCAGCGAGCTCCCTGGCTGGAACTCCATTGTTTAGCGTGTTATCTGCCCAAGCCCAAGCCCAAGCCGATGCATTATCTTGGGCCAAAGGGTTGCTACAAAGGCCACTTCGTAGAGCCCCATTGCCGAGCCTACAACCAAGTCCAAATTTGTGGGAGACTAAGCAGCATGAGATCATTCAACAATTCTCGGGTCCGTTCCCCCTTTAATTTAAGAAAGACAATATTGAAACTTTAAATTTTCAAATTTTAATTATTTTGAAAATACTAGCAACAATGTCAGGCATGGATATTGTGCTATGAAATTAAGGAATCGTATATAAGGCTTGGAGAATGAAATATTCGCAATCGTGTTGGGGATAAAGTTAACTTACAAAGGTGTTGATGATCGCTTAAACTGGACACCTCCCAAACACTTTTATAATCATCATGTTTCTTTTCTTTTTATTCTTTAGTTTCTCAAATGTGTCCCCAAACACGTACGTCCAAAACTAATCCTCCGAGAAACAAGCTTTTAACACTGCGTTAACAGGGCTCGGGAAACCAAGACCTTAAACCAAGACTAATCCTCCGAGCAACAAGTTTTTAAAACAGCTGTATTCGAAAAACCGAGACATCTGGTTAAGTTAGAACAGAACAATCTCTTTAGTAACTTTCTGCGCACTTATTGATTAATCATGATGTAATTATGAAAGGTTAATTACCTTTGATTAATTAGTATTCTAGTGCGTCCTTGGATTGCACTAGACTCTTAAAGCAAGAACAGCAAGGGGAGCGAATCTTCCAACAAGGTAGCAAGTGGGTAACATTTGGGTAGCTTAGGAGCATAAAAGATGATTGGGGAGCAAAATAAGCTCCCGGAACTTAGCCAATCACAAAGAGACAAAACGACAACGTTTCAGCCAAGAAGAGACCAAAACGACGTCGTTTTGGCTAACAAATATTTTTTTAAAAAAGGGACATCCAACTGATGCGCACTTTACACGTGTCACGCTGTGGTTTTTGGCCAATTTTTTCCCCTCTCCGGTTTTTTGTCATTTTTCACTCAAAAAAAAGTTTTTTTTTTGTATTAAAATACAAAATTTTCTCTATAAATAGAGACTTGATTTTTTTTATTTGGATTTCAAATGAATTTTCTACAAATTTTTTATGTTTTTCTCAATTTTCATTTCTTTTTTATCTTTAAATTTTTTGAAGTTTGTGCATTGTGAAAGGTTATTATTGTTGAATAGTTTAAATGGGTAGCCTAATGACATTTTTTATAATAAAATTTTCAAAACCAACTTCTTTGTTGGACATTAGTGCAATCTTGTAATGTTCTAATTCAATAAAGCTAGTCTAGTAGTTATTTGATTTCTTTGGAATTAATAATGGCAAGAAGAGGAGGATTGGTTGATAGGGGTGGGCATCGGGTCGGGTAATTGATTTTTCGGGTTTTCGGGTCGGGTACCCGTAAGGTCAGGTGGACATTCTGGCCTAACCGAAACCGATTCGGAGTTACCAATACCCGACACTTCGGGTAACCGAAAACTTTCGGGTATTTTATGTTCGGGGTTCGGGTTTTTGGACCAAGGCTGGGCTGTTGTTTTTCTTTACTTAATTAAACTCAAGCCCATTCAAGGGCCTGGGTCAAAGCCCACTTGTTTTTCAAGGCTGATGTGTTGCTACTTTACCATTTAAGGGCTTGGGCTGGACTGTTTAAAAAAACAAGAAATTGCTGGCCGGTTCCCTTTTCAAAAAGTTTAACTCCTAAATTTCACCCTTTTTGTTCTTAACCGGAAAAAGACACTTTCGTAAAATTATTCCTAAAATACCCTTGTTTCTTCCATTTTCTAGACACTGATACAAAACAAACAATCTAATGAAGTATATTCCATGTTCCTCATTTTACTATTTTTAAATTAACAAAATCCTCTCTCTCTCTCTCTCTCTCTCTCTAGAAGTATATTCCACTACTACTGCGTGTGTGTGTTCTGGTTCCTCCCATTGAAAGCCAAGTCCTGTAAAAAGTGTGAATGTGAAGACAGATTTTTCAAAGCAAAGTTATTTGTTTCCGTAGAGTCCCAGCAAAATCCCACTCCTCTGGGTTTGGTTCCCGAATCCACACTCTCTTCCACGTTATTCAATGATGATGAATTTGATGATGGTGATGCGTGCTACACTTTCGTTTCCATTGATCTATGTATTTTTAGCTCATTTGATGATAGTGATCAGGAATCAAGCTCATTTGATGAATTTGATGATGGTGATCTGTGTATTTTTAGCTCATATTGTACACAAAAGTGAAGGCATCGCGATGAGCAACCCAAAGCATCGCGATGAGTATCGAAGGCATCGCGATGAGCAACTCAAGGCATCGCGATGAATAACCCAAGGCATCGCGATGAGTAACCCAAGGCATCGCGATGAGTACCCAAGGCTTCGCGATGAGTACCCAAGGCAGCTCGCCTTAGTGAGGTGGGTGGCTCGTTTCCTTTCACTCTCTCTCTCTCTCTCTCTCTCTCTCTCTCTCTCTCTCTCTCTCTCTCTCAATACATATTTCTATATCTCATATACGAACACAAAACAACCTTAAACGGCTGACTTGTTTGTGTTTTCATGTTTTTATACACCATTTTCTTCCACCATTTTCTCTTTGTCCTCGTTTCCCGTGAGCTTTCATGTTTTCTCTTGATAACCTCATATTTCTCTTTGTGTTTTCTGGTGGGTGACTCATTTGCAAACTTAAATGCCTGTGACAAGGTGCCGATGAGGAATTTGAATGCTGGCTGGAGGAAGAAGAGGAATCTCAATTCGTCTTCTCATACTTCCCTTGCACCTCATATCCTCAAATTGATGCCCTGGGTTTTCAAAAAGTTTCAAAATTTTGTTTTGTCCCCTGTTTTGTACTGATTTGTGCATCGCGATCCAAAAGTGGTGTATCGCGATGCACAAAAATAAATACTTAAATTGGGCATTGCGATGCCTTAGGTTATTAATGCGCGCGTGTTTTTCTTTCATTAATGGCATAATCGTCTTTTTAGCCCAAAAATGCCTTTTTCGGTTTTGAAAAAAGATGTGTGGACTGAAGCGACTACAAATGTTGAAAAAGGGACCGGCCTGTAATTCACCCTTAAAAAACCAATGAAAGTAAATACCATTACAAAAATAATTATTCATCCTCTAAATGTCAGCACAATCCATGCTTGAAAGTTGAAAGGAACGAAAAGAGGGGATGGACAAACACAGCTCAAACAAACAACAACAACCAGTGTAATACCCTCGTCAACTTAACCACATCCAGGGTTCAAGTCTCTAAACAATGCCATCAGAGAGATGCCAAAACATTAACTCAATACCAATATCAACTAGAAAAGCTTGGACAAACTCAATATTATTCAACCTAAGTTAAAGATGTGATATAGATATGGAATTATATTATCCATTTCATACTTTCAGATCTAAAAAATATCTAATTAGAAATATTTACAGATCTAAATCTACCCATTCCATCACAGTTTCTAGTTTACACAAACACATACTTTACTTAATTTTTCAACCTAATTAGAAATATTTTATTCGTAAATCACAAAAGTTTAGACCTATTCGTAAATCACAAAAGTTTCACACTAATTTTGAGTTAATTAGAAGTCTTAATCAAAGAAAGTCCCAATTAAATGAAAATTACTTACTTTTTAGGCTTTTACAACAAGTCAATTGCCGTTGCCGTCGCTGGACGCCGGAGAAAGTGTGAGCTGGAGTGTGCGATGCCGACGAGGAGGAGTGTGGATTGGACCCTCGAGGTCGGTGGGTGAGGGTGACGGGAGTGTTTGGACTGTGAACCCGTGGCAGTGGTGGGCTGGTAGTGGTGTCCGTGGAGTCGTGTCGTGTACTGGTGTGCGGAGGCCGCCTGGACGACGAAGGTGAAAGTGAGAGGGAGAGAGAGAGGGAAAACTGAGCAAGCGGCGGATTCGTTTAGGCTGTTTAGCCGTTTAGGACTTTAGTTTAGGTAATTAGGTTAAAAGTATACTCGGGTATCCGAATTGGGGTCAGGTAATAGACCAGGTAACCGAAAACTGAACCGAGAAACATTAATCGGCTTCGGGTATTTACCAAAACCCGGTATTTTGAAAATTAACCGAACTGAGAGCTATTTACCCGATCGGGTCGGGTCGGGACTGTGACGACCCAAGTCCGAGATTCGATGTTGAACCCTAACTCGGAGCGCCAAACTGAAGAGAATAGCTGAAATAACTAAATAAAGCGAGCCACAAAAGCTCAAAACCAAAAACAAGCAGCGGAATAACTAAATGAACTTGAACTTCAAAGCTCGATTAAATATAATACCACAACTATGAAAAACCTCCACGGCTAAACAAGCGCCGGAGAACAACAATAACTACAATACCACGAGACAAAACGCTAGGGAATACCATAAATAAAATACCAACGGGCACAAGGCCACACCAACCAAGAAAACTGAAGTTGTAAAATAGTACAACCGGCACGACTCCACAAGTCGACACCAAATACAAGTCTACAAAATACAAGTATCTACCCGACATACTAAGTTTACATAACTCAGTTTAACCCACGATCTCACAAATACAGGTGATAAAAATAAACTAATAATCTAAATATAACTTCGAACTAAAGCCACACTGCGCTGGAACTCAACCTGCCACTAAGGAAAAACAAATGGAAAGGATGAGTCGAAGACCTAGTAAGTAACTAATGCAGCAATATGGCATGGCATTATGCACATCAATATAACAGGATAATAAACATGTTGTAGCACATAAGACAACCAACCCTATATTCACGAGACGCTCAGTAGCCACCAACCGTCATGCACTGGTTGGAGACCACGACCAACATTTGCTGTGACGACCCGAGTCCGAGATTCGATGTTGAACCCCAACTCGGAGCGCCAAACCGAAGAAGAACTAAATAAAGCGAGCCACGAAAGCTCAAAACCAAAATCAAACAGCGGAATAACTAAATGAACATGAGTTTCAAAACTCGAATAACAAAATCTCACCAAACATATAACACCTCCACGGCCAAACATGTGCCGAAGAAACGACAACGCGAGAAACCCACGAGCTAACATGCTCGGGAAAACAACTAATAAATAGACGGCTCAAGCCTCAACATAAATAAATAAAACTATCCAATGATACTATAAGGTACAACGGGCCGACTCCACAAGTCGCCACCAAATTACAACAAAATAAAATACAACATTTCTACCCGACATACTAAGTTTACATAACTTAGCTTAAATTCACGATCTCACAGAATAAGGGATAAATACAAATACTAACTAAATACAGCTAGAGGAACTTCTAACTAAAGCCTCACTGCGCTAGAATTCAAAACCTGCAACTAAGGAAAACAAATATGGAAGGGATGAATCAAAGACCCAGTAAGTTACTAATGTATCAATATGGCATGGTATTATGCACATAAATATAACAGGATAATAAACAGGTTGTAACACATAAAACAACCAACCCTATTCACGAGAGGCTCAGTAAACGCCAACCGTCATGCACTGGTTGGAGACCACGACCAACATTCAATCGTATAGGAAGCACCTAAGGCATAAAATAAACACATAAAGGTGGATACGGTGGATTCAAGGTACACCTCTGAAATCCCTTGAAACACTTTCGACCTTATAACTCCATGAAGTCGTAGAAGACGAATACGCTGTTGCTTCACAGAACTATAAAAGATGCATCTGCTGCTATCCAACAAGATAATAATAATAATAATAGATTCCCGCGCTTCTGCTTCAGAGAACCATAATAAACAACTATGCCGCTGATGTTGGACACATTTCCCAATATCGACCAACGAACAAAAATAGATGATTGTGCTGCTGCTGCTGTACACAAATCACAAAGGGACCAGTACTCGTATCCCAAAACAAATAAATGTACCCAATCGCATCACGCACGATCTACAAGTATCCGTTGTGGACCATTTTTTGTATCCACGTCGACGTATCGCTCGATCCCCTACGACTCGAGACAATACGGCTCTAACCACTTATAGGTATCACACGGGACTGGTGTCCGTATCCCAATGTATACAAAACAATGTCGACAATACATAGTCACCGTTTATTTCATTCAATTGTGGGGCTGGAGAAAACCCATACCGTGGCCAACGGTAGGGAGAGGCCCAGTATATTGGCCTTCGGCTATTACGAAGCCCCTACACCCATAATAACCGAGCATTAATACACCTACAATGCACATATGCCAGCTGGACTCGATGCAATGCACAAGTAGATGTTTACTCATGCTAAACCAATCAAGCGTGTTCTATTGAATCACAACTTAATAAATCAAATCACGATGTGTTCTATTGAATCACATACCAAATCAAACCATGATGTGTTCTATTGAATCACATACCAAATCAACATAATGTGCCTATAAATACTAAACACACAATCAATCATCAAAGTAGGATGATTGTCTTATTGCTTACTAGAACAACCACACATACACCAAATCATTTAAGTCCGCGAATGCTAGACTTTATAACCACAACATGTGTAAGCTACTCGATCACAATCAATGCGTCACTAACACGCTCAACTTAGGATCTCTACGGTATCCTATGACCACAATACACTCCATTTCATGTGTATATATCTCATCTCATTTTCGTCGTGTATTATACATATCACGACTCCCAACAAGTCACATCGTCCGTATAGAAACGATAACAAAGGTGTATATTGACTACCTAGAATACAACCAACTCATCCTCCGATGGTTGAGATTATTCGTCTCGTGAGAAATGTCACGCACTAAGGGGCATGACTAATCGATAACACTTATGAAAAGACTAATATCGATAATTAGCCCTTGCTAAGGCATAAGGTTTAAGTCAACAATTCAACGTGCTTATCGCCAACTAACATTTGACTATGTCAACCCAAGTCGGGTTCTCTTCAGTCACAATCTCAACAATTCGTCATCCCACATCATAGGAGACTAAAATACAACCTACATCGGTTTGTACTACACATTACCACATTACACGACGTGTAATCTTTACGTCTTATACAACTCCGCTAGAGTTGGTCACCAACAAACTAAACTTCAGAACGAACCGTAGTATCGTCCTTAATTAAACGTGTCAACCACAATAACCAACGTTCAGGGTATATACTAGCCATGAAATCTCACAAGTCATCGCGAGAATGCTAATGATTATCATTTCAATGAGTAATAAATACTCAATAAAACTAAAATGAGTCATCGGTGACTTTACTACCGTAACCAAACTAATAAACAAACTCACGAGTTTACAACTCGGGAAACCACAACAACATATACAACATAATCTTGAGGAGTCACTAATACTAGGAGACATCAATACAACATGTACAACCATAACGTGTACCACAATATCATTCACAAGTCTTTAATATTTCGAGACCACAAAATTAACAACAATCATCAATACCCAACAAATAGCATGCTAACATTTCATATTGAACAAGTATAGCTTGTAGAAATATCATAAACAACATGTATAACATGTAATCGTCGCGATATTATACTACGATGCTCAAAATCTAAGAAAGAGATTAGCAACTTACCATACAACGCAAATCATCCACGAAATCCAAGGGGCTTTGAGTGGAAATATACTCCTCTGCGAACTCTATGCCGCTACGGAGTCCAATCTTCGATCCCAAGCTCGATCCAAGTCCGAATCAAGCTTTCTCTCTCTCAAAACTTCACTTTCTCTCTCTAAAATGTGGGAGAAGAGATGGGTTGGTGATTTCTCAATAAATCAGATGATCCCTTCGGTTAGAATCGTTCCCCTCATTTCTAGCTACACTCCAGCGAAGACAGCACGCGAATCCGACTCCAAATGCTCAAGATATCGCGATTTCTTTCTCTTGTCTCTCTCCTCTCCCTATTCTTGCTCTCTCTCTAAACTCAGCTGGGTTGAGGATGAATGAGGGAGAAAATAGAGTTGTGATCTTTTATTAATACCATCGGTAAGTATTTGGTCCAATTCCCGTCTTGTTTGGGCATTTTAAATCACTTAAAAAGGTTAAAAAACGAGAGAGAACGGACCGAACAAAAACACGGTGTCGGGGCTGGGCGGCCGCCCAGGCGCCCGACCTACTTAAATCCCACACTTTCTGCCACTTGAGCGGCCGCCCAGGCGGCTGCCCTCCTCCCAGGATTTTTGATTTTTCCGAATTTGATCTAAAACGCTCCCGAAATGTCCCGGAATGATTCTTGGTTGATCCTAACATCAAATCATGGTCAAAACTCACCCGAATCATCCTGCGATGGTACATGAATGATAACGAACATAAGTTTCACACGCACAATGGGTCAAACACGCGAAACGGTTCTCAAACTAACTCAACATAGGGTTAAGGACAAAGCTAACGTGCTTGTCATTTGCGAACGATTCTAACCCAAGGCTAGGTCAACAAACCAAAGAGGAAATGTAACGTATACGAACGTTAATCGACGTCGAGGATAGTCTCGAACAGGTATGGGAACAAAGTGCAACTCACCATGAGTTAAACACGCGTCAAATATGGTTCTCGACTCAGCACGTCACGCTTAACAAGCATGACACCTCACTCTCCGAGGGCTTCAAGGTCAATAACGAGAGATTATAATCGAATCAGGAAAGGAGTTGGGTCGGGGTGTTACATCCTCTCCCCCTTAAAAGAATTCGGCCGCGAATTCAAGGATTAAAAGTCTACGAAAAGTGCATATACTACAATAAGGCCATACAATTGCCTAAGCAATCACACTTCTATCGATGATGAGTGGAGGTCTAACAAATAAAGGGAGTTGATCTAAGTTAGAGGTCATCAACCTCAAGTATTGCTGACACACAAGGTTTCTAACGAATAGGTGTAATTTCGAGACGTAAGAAATCTCGGGGTTTCGTTACGAGACTAACTACCGTCTCTAGTCAAGTCCAAACTCAGAGTACACTTCAAAGTGTCATGCTGACTCCTTCGAACACATCCCATCACCACGCTTCCGCGCGCTAAACAAATCTCCACTTCCCGTAGTACAACTCTCAACAATACTCATGGGAAAACCCGCGATCAAAAGGGTCCGGGTTAATACAACCTTAAGGTTCACAAAGTTATTAGATGACATTCTATCATCAAAGAATTAGGCCTGTATCAAATGGTGCAACACATGCAATATGTGACGACCCGAGTCCGAGATTCGATGTTGAACCCCAACTCGGAGCGCCAAACCAAAGAAAGACTAAATAAAGCGAGCCACAAAAGCTCGAAACCAAAACCAGAGCAGCGGAATACTAAAAACAAGGCAGCGGAATAACAAATGAACTTGAGCCTCCAAGCTCGAATAAACAAAATCCCAACAACAAGAAAATAACCTCCACGGCTAAACAAATGCCGGACAACAACAACAACTACAACACCGCGAGTCAACGCTCGGGAAAACCAATAGTAGAATACAAATGGGCACACGGCCACAATAACCAAGAAAACTGAGATTATAAAAATAGTACAACCGGCAAAGATTGACGAGTCGACACCAAATACAAGTCTATAAAATACAAATGTTTCTACCCGACATACTAAGTTTACATAACTCAGTTTAACCCACGATCTCACAAGTACAGGGAACAAATATAAAATACTAACTAGAGGATCTTCGAACTAGAGCCTCACTGCGCCGAATATATCCTGCAACTAAGGAAAACAAATATGGAAGGGATGAGTCGAATGACCCAGTAAGCTACTAATGTAACAATATGGCATGGCATTATGCACATAAATATAACAGGAAAATAAACAGGTTGTAGCACATAAGACAACCAACCCTATATTCACGAGAGGCTCAGTAGCCGCCAACCGTCATGCACTGGTTGGAGACCACGACCAACATTCGTTCATATAGGAAGCACATAAAGCTCAAAGTAAACACATAAAGGTGGATACGGTGGATTCGAGGTACACCTCCGAAATCCCTTGAAACACTTCCGACCTTATCGCTCCATGAAGCCGTAGTAAACGATCGTACTGCTGCTCCACAGAACTATCAAGGACGCCTCTGCTGCTATCCAACAAGATAATAATAATAATAGATTCCTGCGCTTCTGCTCCAGAGAACCAGAATAATCAACTGTGCCGCTGATGCTAGGCACGTTTCCCCATATCAACCGCGAACATAAATGGATGATTGTGCTGCTGCTGCTGTACACAAATCACGAAGGGACCGGTGCTCGTATCCCCAAATCAAATATAGGTACCCGATCGCGTCAAGCACGATCTACAAGTACCCAACCGATAATGTACCCGACCGCGTCCCGCACGACCGCGTCCCGCACGGTCTACAAGTACCCGTTGTGAACCATTTCCTGTATCCACGTCGACGTATCGCTCGATCCCCTACGACCCGAGACAATACGGCTCTAGCCACTTATAGGTATCACAAGGGACCGGTGTCCGTATCCCAATGCATACAAAACAATGTCGACAATGCACAGTCGCCGTTTATTCCGTTCAACTGTGGGACTAGAGAAAACCCCTACCGTGGCCAACGGTAGGGTGAGGCCAGATGTATTGGCCTTCGGCTATTACGAAGCCCTGCTCCCGCAATAACCGAGCGTCAATACACCTCCAATGCACATATGCCAGTTGGACTCGATGCAATGCACAAGTAGATGTTTACTTATGCCAAACTAATCTAAGTGTGTTCTATTGAATCACAACTTAATAAACCAAATCATGATGTGTTCTATTGAATCACAACCCAAAGAAATCAAACCATAATGTGTTCTATTAAATCACAAACTAGATCAACACAATGTGCTTGTAAATACTAAACACACAATCAATCATCAAAGTGGGATGATTGTCCTATTGCTTACTAGAACAACCACACGTACATCACATCATTTAAGTCCGCAATTGCTAGACTTAACCATCATAACATATGCAAGCCTAATCGTACTTACAATCATAATTCAACGCGCTACTAACACGTGAAACCTAGGATCTCTACGGTATCCCACGATCACAATACACTCCATCTCATGTATATATAATCCTCCTCATTTCTGTTGTATGTTAAATATATTACGACTCCCTACAAGTCACATCGCCCGAAATGGAACGATACCCAAGATGTGCCATACTACCTAGAATACAACTAACTCGTCATCCGACGATTGAGACTATTCATCTCATATGGAATGTCATGCACTAAAGATACGACTACACGATAACACTTAAGGAGAGATCTAAAATGGATAATTAACCCTTGCTAAGGCATAAGGTTGAGTCAACAATTCACCGCACACCATAGTCAGTAATGTTTGACTAAATCAACCCAAGTCGAGTCCTATCGGGTCATGATATCTACAATTCGTCATCCCACACCGTAGGGGACCACAATACAACCTTTATGGGTTTGTACTACACGATACCACATTACACGACGTATAATTTCTACGTCTTATACAACTCCGCTAGAGATGGTCACCCTCAACTAAACCTCGAACGAACCGTAGTATCGTCCCCAATTATCCGTACCAACCACAATAACCACGTTCGGGGTGTATACTACCCATATGAATCTCACGGGTCATCGCGAGAGTGCTAACGATGAAGGTCTCAAGAGCTACTTATGCTCGGTAAAACTAAAACAAGTCATCGGCGACTATAATGCCGGAACCCAATTATAACGTAAACCCACGAGTCTATAACTCGGGAAACAACAACAACAACAACAACAATCATAACATAATCTCGAGGAGTCTCTACTACTCGGAGACAACAATCATCGCAATAACCGCAACAACGGGTGCACAATGAACTCCACAAGTCTCTAATATTCGGAGACCACAAAATTAACAACGATTCATCAATACCCATCATTTAACATGCTAGAGTATCACATTGAACAAGTATAACATGTAGGGAGTTCATATGCACATAGATAGCACATAAACATCGCGATACTACTCTACGATGCTCAAAATCTAAGAAGGAGATTAGTAACTTACTACACAACGCAAATCCTCCACGAATCCAAGGGCTTCGGGTGGAAATGTACTCTTCTACGACCTCTACGCCGCTACGGAGTCCAATCGACGTTCCCAAACTCGAACCAAGCTTGAATCGAACTTTCTCTCTCTCAAAACTTCACTTTCTCTCTCTAAAACGTGGGAGATGAGATGAGGTGGTGATTCCTCAACAGATCGGATGATCCATTTGGTTGGAAACGTTCCCCTCGTTGCTAGCTACGCTCCGGCGAAGACGGCTCGCAACTCCGACTCCGAACGAACGAGATATCGCGAATTCTTCCTCTTCTCTCTCTAGACTCTCTCTCTCTATTTTCTGGTTTGGGGGTGAGAATGAGGGAGAAAATAGAGTTGGGTTTTATTATTAATACCATGGGTAAGTATTTGGTCCAATCCCGGGCTTGTTTGAGCATTTTAAACCACTTAAAAACACGAAAAACCGACGTCAAAGCCGGACGACAGGCACCGGGGTCTGTCCATCTTCGCACGACCGTGCCAAAAATAGGCGCACGGTGGTGCCAAACCTTATGGAAGCCTCCAGACCTACTGTAAACTCTTGCACGGCCGTGCCATTATGGCTGCACGGTCGTGCCAAGGTTAATGTGCCCAAACTCAGTTTGTTTTGCCCTTTTATCCTAGGTTCGATCACTTGGTCACTATTAGGTGTGATCCTATCATCAAATCAACATCAAAACACATCCAATACACACCCAAATCATCTCGTGACGAGGCACGAATGATAACGAACATAAGCCTCACACATATCACAAGCTAAACACGCAAAATGGATCTCAAACTATCTCAACATACGGGTTAATGACGAAGCAAACGTGCTTGTCGTTTACGAACGAATCCAAGCCGAGGCTAGCATAACCAACTAGAGAGGAAGTGAAATGTACACAAATGCTAAACGAAGTCGAGGATGATCTCGAACGGATATAGGAACAAGGTGCAACTCGCCATGAGTTAAACACGTGTCAAATGGTCTTCAATCTAACACGTCACGCTTAACAAGCATGACGCCTCACTCTCTGAGGGTTTTAAGGTCAATATCAATAAACTACGAGTGAACTCGGAATGAAGTTGGGTCAGGGTATTACACAATACCTCAAAGTCACGTGAGTCATACGGACTCTACCGTGAATAACAATATTTCTAATTATAACACAAGTCGACGAAATAAAATGTCAACGAGATCACGAGCTAACATGCTCGTTCCACGAATACTAATGCCAATAACCTACAAGGTCAACATAAATAATAACATGAGTTTCAAACTCTAGTACGTTCGACAGAATGAATCGGTATCATTGGACACCAATACCACATACTACACATGCTAGTCGAAACATAGAGTGTACCACACTCTCAATGATTACATTCACAGGTCAATTACGAGATATAATATTCTAACGAACGAGTACTCAATCAGAGTACAAAAGGTAGTCCAATAACAGGAGAATGAATAACTAATAGAACAAGTCACGATGAACATGACTCTTACGGATTCAATCACAAGGTCTCACCTTCAACCTTGACTCGCTCTATTGGAGTCTTGGGTCGGTGCAGGAAGGTTCGGTGGGGTCACTTGCTCCACTCGAGGTGTCTCACCTAGGGCCACATTCAGTTGGTCCTCAAGTTCTCTCAGTTCTCGTAACGCGTGTTTGAGTTGAAATACGGTCGAGTGCATGATTGACATCCTTGCAGTCTTCTTCGTTCGTGCGATCCTGCTATGGGCATACAATAGAGATATTAAATCTCTAAGGGAAGTGAAACATATTAAGCGATTCAACTAAAGGCAATACTTATCAACATGATGTTCTCGATTCTCAACCCAACACAATTATCATGCATGTAGGGTTCTAAGGAGAACCACCTCACTACGCCAAGGGGCATACGCAAAAGGTGACACGATCTATTCATATCGCAAAATCTATAAGGCAAGACTGAATTAATACAATGTATCCAGTCTACAACACGTCGCATACAATATAGCAACCACATGTTCACCACCGGGGTGGCAAATTATCAATTTGATATCTCTAAGGTTAAACAAACATATAGCACATGTGACAATATACAAGTCACAAATGGCAATTCGCATACCCAAAAATACTCATGTTCAGCTAAGCACAACGGCTCACACAATATCAAATCAAATCAAGCCAATACACGAGAAATGATACACAATCCACACACAAGATACAAAATCTTGTTCGAGTACAACTATTCCATTTGCTTGTCCATTCCGGTTGGTAATAGGGTTAGACAATTTCTATCTACCATGCTATCCACTTAGTCTTGACGAATATCTCTTGACAACCAAATCAGGGGCCCTTCTGAAGTGGCTTCAAAAGCTACCGTCGTCAGGCGTTAGGGACATGTGATTACAAATATGCCCTTAGAGTCGGTCTCATGCACATAAGTATCAAATACAAGAAAATGTACCTATGTGACACAATGTCTCTAATATGTACAAGTGTCGCATTCCATGATGTGATATGCAAAAATAAAGCGTCTAAGTTAGTACGGACTATCATTCTCGCACTATCGTAACTCGACACTCCACGATAAACACTAGGGGACTTGTGACCCAGAATCTTGGGTCTTCCATCTCTATTTCCTTAAATGATTACCAATCTCAAGCCTAAGACGTTCCTTAAAACATCTCGGCTATACTTCTCAAAGGTCAACAAGATAGCCTATAATGGTCAAATCTTAATACCAAACTTATCAAGTGACTCTCATTTAGTCGTCCACAATCTAGCGAAGACTTAAAGCGCACTCACCAATTCCCACAAGGGAAATAACCGACTACTAATCATTAGTCTCCGCTCTCATGAGCGTAAGAACCTAACTAATCCAGTCCTACATGGACTATCTCCACAACTTACCAATATCCAAGGTACATCTAAACACAAAAGTCGACGTTAAACGCTCAACCCAATAACCAAACCACCTAAGCCGAGGATCCTATCCTGGCGGACAGCTAACAAGCTTTGATACCAACTGTGACGACCCGAGTCCAAGTTTCGATGTTGAACCCCAACTCGGAGCGCCAAACCGAAGAAGAACTAAATAAAGCGAGCCACGAAAGCTCAAAACCAAAATCAAACAGCGGAATAACTAAATGAACATGAGTTTCAAAACTCGAATAACAAAATCCCCCCAAACATATATCACCTCCACGGCCAAACATGTCCCGGAGAAACAACAACGCGAGAAACCCACGAGCTAACATGCTCGGGAAAACAACTAATAAATAGACGGCTCAAGCCTAAACATAAATAAATAAAACTATCCGATAATACAATAAGGTACAACGGGCCGACTCCACAAGTTGCCACTAAATTACATCAAAATAAAATACAACATTTCTACCCAATATACTAAGTTTACATAACTTAGCTTAAATTCACGATCTCACAGAATAAGAGATAAATACAAATACTAACTAAATATAGCTAGAGGAACTTCTAACTAAAGCCTCACTGCACTGGAACTCAAAACTTGCAACTAAGGAAAACAAATATGGAAGGGATGAGTCGAAGACCCAGTAAGTTACTAACGCAGCAATATGGCATGGTATTATGCACATCAATAGAACAGGATAATAAACAGGTTGTAGCACATAAAACAACCAACCTTATGTTCACGAGAGGCTCAGTAACCGCCAACCATCATGCACTGGTTGGAGACCACGACCAACATTCGTTCGTATAGGAAGCACCTAAGGCATAAAATAAACACATAAAGGTGGATACGGTGGATTCGAGGTATTCCTCCGAAATCCCTTGAAACACTTCCGACCTTATAGCTCCATGAAGCCGTAGAAGACGAATACGTTGTTGCGTCACAGAACTATAAAAGATGCATATGCTGCTATCCAACAAGATAATAATAATAATAATAGATTCCTGCGCTTCAGCTTCAGAGAACCATAATAAACAACTGTGCCACTGATGCTGGACACATTTCCCAATATCAACCAACGAACAGAAATAGATGATTGTGCTGCTGCTGTTGTACACAAATTACAAAGGGACCGGTGCTCGTATCCCAAAACAAATAAATGTACCTGACCGCGTCACGCACGATCTATAAGTACCCGTTGTGGACCATTTTCTGTATCCACGTCGACGTATCGCTCGATCCCCTACGACCCAAGACAATACAACTCTAGCCACTTATAGGTATCACACGGTACCAGTGTCCGTATCCCAATGCATACAAAATAATGTCGACAATGTACAGTTGCCGTTTATTCCATTCAACTGTGGGGCTAGAGAAAACCCATACCGTGGCCAACGGTAGGGAGAGGCCCAGTGTATTGGCCTTCGGCTATTACGAAGCCCCTGCTCCCGCAATAACCGAGCGTCAATACACCTCCAATGCACATATTCCAGCTGGACTCGATGCAATGCACAAGTAGATGTTTACTCATGCTAAACCAATCAAGCGTGTTCTATTGAATCACAACTTAATAAATCAAATCATAATGTGTTCCATTGAATCGCATACCAAATCAAACCATGATGTGTTCTATTGAATCACATACCAAATCAACATAATGTTTCTATAAATACTAAACACACAATCAATCATCAAAGTAGGATGATTGTCTTATTGCTTACTAGAACAACCACACATACACCAAATCATTGAAGTCCGCGAATGCTAGACTTTATAACCACAACATGTGTAAGCTACTCGTACTTACAATCACAATCAATGCGTCACTAACACGCTCAACTTAGGATCTCTACGGTATCCTATGACCACAATACACTCCATCTTATGTGTATATATCTCATCTCATTTCCGTCGTGTATTATACAAATCATAACTCCCAACAAGTCACATCGTCCGTATAGAAACGATAACCAAGGTGTATATTGACTACCTAGAATACAACCAACTCATCGTCCGACGGTTGAGACTATTTGTCTCATGAGAAATGTCACGCACTAATGGGCATGACTAATCGATAACACTTATGAAAAGACTAATATCGATAATTAACCCTTGCTAAGGCATAAGGTTTAAATCAACAATTCAACGTGCTTATAGTCAACTAACATTGGACTATGTCAACCCAAGTCGTGTTCTCTTCGGTCACAATCTCAACAATTCGTCATCCCACATCATAGGAGACTAAAATACAACCTACATCGGTTTGTACTATATATTACCACATTACACGACGTATAATCTTTACGTCTTATACAACTCCGCTAGAGTTGGTCACCAACAAACTAAACATTAGAACGAACCGTAGTATCGTCCTTAATTAACCGTGTCAACCACAATAACCAACGTTTAGGGTATATACTACCCATGAAATCTCACAAGTCATCGCGAGAATGCTAATGATTATCATTTCAAAGAGTAATAAATACTCAATAAAACTAAAACGAGTCATCGGTGACTTTGCTACCGTAACCCAACTAATAAACAAACTCATGAGTTTACAAATCGGGAAACCACAACAACATATACAACATAATCTCGAGGAGTCACTAATACTAGGAGACATCAATACAACATGTATAACCATAACGTGTACCACAATATCATTCACAAGTCTCTAATATTCCGAGACCACGAAATTAATAACAATCATCAATACCCAATAAATAGCATGCTAACATTTCCTATTGAACAAGTATAGCATGTAGAAATTCCATATACAACATGTATAACATGTAATCATCGCGATATTATACTACGATGCTCAAAATCTAAAAAAGAGATTAGTAACTTACCATACAATGCAAATCCTCCACAAAATCCAAGGGGCTTCGGGTGAAAATATACTCCTTCATGAACTCTACGCCGCTACGGAGTCCAATCTTAGATCCCAAGCTCGATCCAAGTCCGAATCAAGCTTTCTCTCTCTCAAAACTTCACTTTCTCTCTCTAAAACGTGGGAGAACAGATGGGTTGGTGATTTCTCAATAGATTGGACGATCCCTTTGGTTAGAATCATTTCCCTTGTTGCTAGCTACGCTCCAACGAAGACGGCACGTGAATCCGACTCCAAATGCTCAAGATATCGCGAATTCTTTCTCTTCTCTCTCTCCTCTCCCTATTCTTGCTCTCTCTCTAAACTCAGCTGGGTTGAGGATGAATGAGGGAGAAAATAGAGTTGTGATCTTTTATTAATACCATGGGTAAATGTTTGGTCTAATTCCCGGCTTGTTTTGGCATTTTGAATCACTTAAAAAGGTTAAAAAATGAGAGAGAACGGACCGAACGAAAACAGGGTGTCGGGGCTGGGCGGGCGCCTGCCCTACTTAAATCCGACACTTTCTGCCACTTGAGTGGCCGCCCAGGAGGCCGCCCTCCTCCCAGGATTTCTAATTTTTCTGAATTTGATCTGAAACGCTCCCGAAATGTCCCGGAATGATTCTTGGTTGATCCTAACATCAAATCATGGTCAAAACACACCCAAAACTCACCCGAATCATCCCGCAATGGTGCATGAATGATAACGAACATAAGTTTCACACGCACAATGGATCAAACATGCGAAATGGTTCTCAAACTAACTTAGCATACGGGTTAACGACAAAGCTAACGTGCTTGTCGTTTGCGAACGATTTTAACCCAAGGCTAGGTCAACAAACCAAAGAGGAAATGTAACGTATACGAACGTTAATCGACGTCGAGGATAGTCTCGAACGGGTATGGGAACAAAGTGCAACTCACCATGAGTTAAACACGCGTCAAATATGGTTCTCGACTCAGCACGTCACGCTTAACTAGCATGACACCTCACTCTCCGAGGGCTTCAAGGTCAATAACGAGAAACTATAATCGAATCAGGAAAAGAGTTGGGTCGGGGTGTTACATCCTCTCCCCCTTAAAAGAATTCGGTCGCGAATTCAAGGATTAAAAGTCTACGAAAAGTGCATATAATACAATAAGGCCATACAATTGCCTAAACAATCACACTTCTATCGATGATGAGTGGAGGCCTAATAAATAAAGGGAGCTGGTCTAAGTTAGAGGTCATCAACTTCAAGTATTGCTCACACATAAGGTTTCTAACGAATAGGTGTAACTTCGAGACGTAAGAAATCTCGGGGTTTCGTTACGAGACTAACTACCGTCTCTAGTCAAGTCCAAACTCAGAGTACACTTCAAAGGTCAATAACGAGAGACTATAATCGAATCAAGAAAGGAGTTGGGTCGGGGTGTTACATTTGCTCGTATAGGAAGCACATAAAACGTGAAGTAAACACATAAAGGTGGATATGGTGGATTCGAGGTACACCTCCGAAATCCCTTGAAACACTTTCGATCTTTTCGCTCCATGAAGCTGTAGTAAACGATCGTACTGCCGCTCCACAGAACTACATTTAAAGGATGCCTCTGCTGCTATCCAACAAGATAATTATAATAATAGATTCTTGCGCTTCTGCTTCAGAGAACCGAAATAAACAACTGTGCCACTGATGTTGGACACATTTCCCAATATCGACCAACGAACAGAAATAAATGATTGTGCTGCTATTGCCGTACACAAATCACAAAGGGACCGGTGCTCGTATCCCAAAATAATATATATGTACCCGATCGTGTCAAGCACGATCTACAAGTACCCAACAATAATATACCCGACCGCATCAAGCACGATCTACAAGTACCCGTTGTGGACCATTTTCTGTATCCACATCGACGTATCGCTTGATCCCCTACGACCAGAGACAATACGGCTTTAGCCACTTATAGGTATCACAAGGGACCGGTGTCCGTATCCCAATGCATATAAAACAATGTCGATAATGAACAGTTGCCGTTTATTCTGTTCAACTGTGGGGCTAGAGAAAACCCATACCGTGGCCAACGGTAGGGAGAGGCCCAAGTTATTGGCCTTCGGCTATTATGAAGCCCCTGCTCCCGCAATAACCGAGCATCAATACACCTCCAATGCACATATGCCAGCTAGACTCGATGCAATGTACAAGTAGATGTTTACTCATGCTAAACTAATCAAGCGTGTTCTATTAAATCATAACTTAATAAATCAAATCATGATGTGTTCTATTGAATCACAACTCATCGAAATCAAACCATAATGTGTTCTGTCGAATCACGTACCAAATCAACATGATGTGCTTGTAATTACTAAACACACAATCTGTCACACCCCAACTCAAGCATCTAAACAGAGCCTAAATCCGGGCATGAATCCACTATACATAATCATAATAATCACCTGTTTAACACAACCTCACGCTTAACACCGAGACATGGAAACACGCCATTCAAATTCATAAACTAGAGAGGATACAACTGACATACAATCCAAATTAAAAGGCATCCAACCCTTATATACAATGCTAATGATACATAAACAGTACAATAAAACCACTATCCTATCATATATACAAATCAAAGCCAACCCAAAATAACGTCAACCACCTGTCATTGAACCACCAGTCATACAGCTTCAATTGTATAACTCCTTTTCACCTCGCTTTAATCTAAGGAAAAATAATAGTAAAAGGGTGAGTCACCTATGACTCAGTAAGGTTCTACTATACTTGTGTATGTTATGCATGTATGCAACAGTTTAAGTATGATACCATGTAGAGAACAACATAACAATTTTAACACGATAAACATTCAATAACACAATAAACATTCAAGTCCCGTTACTACGTAGCCGGCTCATAACCTTCACTGTCCCATACCAGCGAATGAAATGACCCATCACGAGTAGTGAGATCTCATGCTACACATAAGGCATAAAGCCAACATGTTAAGGATACAAGGTCGAGATACATCTCCGACCATCCATTTCCATCCTTGTTACCCCTCAATTAAGGATGAAGCTTGAACTATCACGATCATCTTCATAAATTACGATAAATATAGCCCGAGCAAAGTTAACACGTGGCCGGGCCCCTACAACCCCTAACTCGCGTGAAAACTACACTACCTCCCGCAGGGGTAGTAGAGAAAGAAACCTCTATTATGGCCAATAACATAGGGTTAGGTCCGAATAGGGTACCGCTGCTGACTAGCACTGCACTCCGCCCCGTAACATAGTCAGAGGTTACCCTAAACTCCCTGAATGTTGTTCTCATACAAATTCACAAGTTGTTTCTCACTTTATCACCACTTAGGTGTTCTAGCCATGCCATTTCTATTATTCATGTCTGACTATTTCATGACCATTGAAAGTAACATATGAGACATTGATGAGTTATAAAGTAAACTCATTCTTGCCATTAACTACTCACAATTTGCTACACCACATTTCAAGTACATATGCAACATTCAAGTAAGTTGTATCCAAACAACTAACTTAATTCACATGATAGATCTCACAATACGAGATAATGTCTCATAATAGCTCAAGTAGTATTGCTTAACAAGCTAAGACTTGTTCAAGTACATAATTCCATCCACGTATCAATAACTTGCTAACAAGTTCATAATAATACAATTTCAAGGTTTAGCACCACACAATCTAATGTCCCTTCTTAAATTACAAATCTGTAATAAGTTAATATCATTCATTTATGAACCCCTTAATATCTGAAAATCTACATCAAGCTACACATGTAAACTTTACGTAATATTTGGTCACCAATTACTTCACGAAACATATTTCTTATGCAACCACCCTCATATTATTTACTTAACAATCCTTTGGATTCCACCTTCATAAGCTTATTATTAGAGTTCAAAGAAAGCATAGCCCATATTACTAGTTTTCACATAATATCATCCCAATAGAATCCATAGTTAACAATGATCAACTTATACAATCACTAACCTAATTTAACCCAGGTATAGTATTTATTAATTAGTGCGCAGCTGTACAATTAAATTCACCAAATATTTCTCAGAGACCCAAATATTACGAATCTTTCACATAAAGAAATTAGACATCTGAAACAACAACACAGCACTTTAAATCAGTCCATTTGGACTTATATTAATCAACTTATGGTCAAATCAAGTTCATACTACTAACCAATTTTCTCTGCTACAAGATTATCCCACACAACGATGGTAAGTAACTTAATTGAGGTACTTCCCGACCTCGAAACTTAATGAAAATTTACAGGGAACTATCTAACATCCCAAGGTATAACATATCCGAAAATCATCCTATTCCGACAGATGGAACTGCTACAGAAATTTATACAAAATACCACAAAACATGAACCTTCTTGATGTACAACTTAGGTATTTTACTTCCTTTAATTCCCAAATATTTCCCTAACTATTTATCAACCTTAAATAGCTCAAAACCACATTTAAACTCAGATATACATACTAAAATAATGCATACAAACCAACTTAACCAATTAAACATCAAGGATAATCGACAATAATACCATGTACCGTTAATAACGATAATAGACAATTAAACATACACAAGGAGTATTCCCTTACCTGAAAGATAGAAATTGGACCGATTGAACCATACCAAAGTAGCATATAGTATTCCACGAGCTAACCCCAAAACTTTCCCGGCATCGGAATGATTATTGAGCACCAATATCGAACACTGAATATAATTTATAGTTCGAAGAGGCAAAAGGAAGGAAAACGGACGGAGTGCACGTCCTGTGTGTGTGCGTTTTTTGAGAAATAAGAAAGTTTCTTCCCTCTTTAATATCATATATTTCCCTTGGATCAGCCACAAGAGAGAAAAGAGGGAAGTAACGGGAGAGGGAGATAAAACGTGTGTGTTTTTGTAGGTGTTTAGTGTGTTTCCCTTTTTTATGAGAAGTAAAAGTATCATACTCAATATATTACTACCACTCCAGCCTAGGTCGATCAAGGAAATGAGATAACACTGCCCTCACGGGCGTAGCTCAGTTGGTTAAGAGCTAGTAGATTTGGAACAGGACCAAGGATCGAGTCCTAGCAACCGCAGTGTGGGGGTTTCATCCTCTTGTGGGGGTGGCTCCTTGTAGGTACTAGGCACGGGTCCTCCTAACTACTTAATCAATGAATCACCGTGATTTTCCCTCTCACATTCTCATGAGGCTGGGGCGTGGGGGCTCTCGGGGCGAGAGTTTCCCCTTTTTGGAACAGGAAATGAGATAACACCAAACTGTAATTGGTTAAAATAGTTGCTAGCACATGGGCTGATTTATGGGGAGGCCACGCACTGTTAGTAGCGCGAGTCCATTTTCGCGCAATTTCTCGATCTTTTCGATACATACGTATTACTGGCTAAATTGTTAATGTCCCAACGTCTTAAACTTACCAACGGTGAATTCTAAATATTCCAAAACATCTTTAAATAATGTCAAAATCCAAATAATGTCGTAACGATTACGAACAATATCAAATATAAATTTTCTAATATACGTGATAATAATAATAGTAAAACATTAACTTTGACTTGGTCATATATTTTAAAACTACTTATATAATTATCATTAAAAAATATAAGTAAAGAAAAGTCAACAAAATATTACCAAATCAAATTAAAAAATAGTATTAAATTCATTTATATTTTTGAAAATCAAAATAACTGAATTTTCGGGATCTCACACCCTCTCTTCCTTAAAAAGAATTCGTCCTTGAATTCAGCTTAATTCTATCTCTCAAATCTAAATCATCACTTAACTATATAATCACCAATTAATATTTCAGTCTCCACATCTCAGATAATACTATCAAAATCTATATATAACAATAATGTTCTTAACTCGCATCTATCAAACGTACCAAACATCTGATGTTCTAAAACCAATACTTCATAAAGTTTACACCTCATACTAGTTATCACCCACTTTCCTTGGTTGATACTTCTACCACATAAAATAACACATGATATTTCCATGGAAACTATTCATACAATGATATATCATATAAGCATGAGATAATTATAGACCCATCAAGGTGCATGTTCTAAACTTGAAAACAATAAGAGTACCTCCCAAAACTGACGTAACTCAAGCACATCTTGATCTAGACAACAACACAACCCTAAACCTTTGGCTTCCCATCACCAACCCTCTTCACTCCCGATGTAGACTGAATTCGACTCTGCAAATGTTGATTCACCCACTTTGGACAATTTTTTCGAAAATGCCCAAGTACTCCACAAGATGTACATTTTCCTTGCTTTGCCCAACAATTATCAACGGTATGCCACACTTTTCCACAGAAGACACACATGCCTTTTCCTACTTGTGGCTTCGTCACCATATCAACACTACCTGCATCATTTCTTGAGTGTTGCCCCAATTGTTGATCCTGCTAATGACTCTGTGTGCCACCCTCTTGGTTGTTAAGATCACCTTTGTTGTTATTTCCCAGACATCTTCCTTTTACTGGCACTGGTTGTTGGACAAAGATTTTCGCTCCCTTCACTCTTTGCTCTTCTAAATCATTCTCTAATAATATTGTCCAACTCACTACTGATGCATCAGTGAACACAGATGGTATCAATTGGTTTCGCAGCTCAGGTTTCAATCCTTTCACAAATTCCCTCATCTTTCTTTCCTCAGTTGATATCAATTGAGTATTATACTTTGCCAACTGCATAAACTTAGCCTCATATTGTGCCACTCTCATCGTTCCCTGTCTTAATGCGAGGAATTCTATTTTGCGTTGTTCTCGTATCGCCAATGGTATAATGTTTCTTCTAAATTCAGATAGGAAATTAGCCCATATTTGTGGCGTTCCCTCTCTATTCCACTTGTCTTTAATTAGTGTCCACAAGTAATCTGCCACCTCTTCTAACTGGAAAGTTGCAAATATTACCTTTTCTTCCTCAGAACAACCAAGAGACCAGAATATTTTCTCCATGTTTTCAATCCATCCCTCAACTTCCAATACATCAGATTCACCTTTATAGCTTTTGGGACCCAATCTCAAGAACCTCTTAAGTGTTGTAATTTCTTGTGCTATTCCACTATTTGTTGATAAAGAATTCTGATTCTCAACAGTCTGATTATCTACACCTTGTTGTTGTTCTATCATTGTTGTTAGCTCCACAGTTGCTTGGTATATATCACCTAAGCCTTTAAGCTGAACATCTTTGCTACCCGTAGGCTTAGTAAAGGAAATATTATTATAACTCTCTACCCCCTCACGATCTCCAGTCACACTCGTACCAGCGCTGTGTGAACCACAATCTCCTCCTCTCGACCCCATCATCTCTCAACCTACACACAATCATCAATCATATATAAGAAAATGACCACACATAATCCGACCCTAAGACACACAATGTTAAGGCCGAGGATCCTCTCCCGGCTTATAGCTAAACATAGCTCTGATACCAAACTGTCACGCCACAACTCAAGCATCTAAAGAAAGCCTAAATTCGGGCATGAATCCACTATACATAATCATAATAATCACCTGTTTAACACAACCTCACACTTAACACCGAGACATAGAAACACGCCATTCAAATTCATAAACTAGAGAGGATACAACTGACCTACAATCCAAATTAAAAGGCATCCAGCCCTTATATACAATGCTAATGATACATAAACAGTACAATAAAACCACTATCCTATCATATATACAAATCAAAGCCAACCCAAAATAACGGCAACCACCTGTCATTGAACCACCAGTCATACAGCTAATTGTATAACTCCTTTTCACCTCGCTTTAATCTAAGAAAAAATAATAGTAAAAGGGTGAGTCACCTATGACTCAGTAAGGTTCTACTATACTTGTCTATGTTATGCATGTATGCAACAGTTTAAGTATGATACCATGTAGAGAACAATACAACAATTTTAACACGATAAACATTCAATAACACAATAAACATTCAAGTCGCGTTACTACGTAGCCGGCTCATAACCTTCACTGTCCCATACCAGCGAATGAAATGACCCATCACGAGTAGTGAGATCTCATGCTACACATAAGGCATAAAGCCAACATGTTAAGGATACAAGGTCGAGATACATCTCCGACCATCCGCTTTCATCCTTGTTACCCTTCAATTATTGATGAAGCTTGAACTATCACGATCATCTTCACAAATTACGATAAATATAGCCCGAGCAAAGTTAACACATGGCCGGGTCCCTAAAACCCCTAACTCGCGTGAATACTACACTACCTCCCGCAGGGGTAGTAGAGAAAAAAACCTCTATTATGGCCAATAACAGAGGGTTAGGTCTGAATAGGGTACCGCTGCTGACTAGCACTGCACTCCACCCCGTAACATAGTCAGAGGTTACCCTAAACTCCCTGAATGTTGTTCTCATACAAATTCACAAGTTGTTTCTCACATTATCACCACTTGGGTGTTCTAGCCATGCCATTTCTATTATTCATGTATGACTATTTCATGACCATTGAAAGTAACATATGAGACATTGATGAGTTATAAAGTAAACTCATTCTTGCCATTAACTACTCACAATTTGCTACACCACGTTTCAAGTACATATGCAAGATTCAAGTAAGTTGTATCCAAACAACTAACTTAATTCACATGATAGATCTCACAGTACGAGATAATGTCTCATAATAGCTCAAGTAGTATTGCTTAACAAGCTAAGACTTGTTCAAGTACACAATTCTATCCACGTATCAATAACTTGCTAACAAGTTCATAATAATACAATTTCAAGGTTTAGCACCACACAATCTAATGTCCCTTCTTAAATTACAAATCTGTAATAAGTTAATACCATTCGTTTATGAACCCCTTAATATCTGAAGATCTACACCAAGCTACACATGTAAACTTTACTTAATATTTGGTTACCAATTACTTCACGAAATATATTTCTTATGTGTTAGGTCTTAAGGTGCTCGAAATAGGCTAGAAGGGGGGTTGAATAGCCTATGTCCTATTTTTAAAACTGTTTGAATGAATTTCTTCACTTAAGTTAAAAAGAATTTTGCAGCAGAATTTTGATGAAATATAGGACAAGTTAAGGATGGCTGATCTTGATAGGACAAGATCACCAGTTATCAAAACGTTGGAAATTTGGAAATTAACAAAGAGTAGCAATTCACAAGCACACAGAAATGGACACGGAATTTAATATGGTTCACACTTATAAATAAGTGCTACGTCCACAACCAAAGTGGTCAACTTTGGATTTGAAAAACGTGTACTAATTTTTCCACTAGAATCTTTACAAGATATATCTCTAATGGATTGTGTACAAAAATAGTTGACCAGGTGTTTGCGGGAGAATTAATATCTATATAGATATAATTCTCGTGAGCTATGAATGCAAAGGGGTAGCAATCAATGAAGAGCTGTGTAGACTAATCGTCACAGATTGGAGCTCTTCAAAGAATGTTTTACAGATGTGGCGTTTTAGCTTTTAATGCGCTAGCTCGAAGAAGATTAAAATTTCAGAGTGTAAGCTTCGTGTAGTATTCTCTGTGTCTCACTTAAATGCTTCAATGGAGTCTTCTTTATATATTCAGAGGAAGCTTTGTAGCCGTTGGAGATCTTCTTCAGTTGGATAATTTGAATTTAAGAGCATTAAATGCTCTAATGTTGCTGTTGAGATCTGATAGGTTATTCTGCATGATTCAGACTGTATCTTGTCACTTTGCCAAAAATAGGTAGACTGTGGTTGCAGGCAGAATGTCCTTTTCTGAGATGAATGCCTAAAAATAGAAAGGATCATTGAATGCGTTTTGCAGGTTAACGTTGTCACATTTAATGAAGAGATTTTGTTGATGTCTTGAGGCATGTCTCAGGTAATTAGATATCGGTCGTTCTTGGAATCTTCAACTTGGCTGAAGCAAACTTGTCCAATATCTTGATGGATCCTGCTGATGTAGGCTTTGGCTGATGACTAGAGTACTGCTGATATGAACACGACTGATATACTACAAGCCATCTTCTAAAGGCTAGGCTAATTACAATAAGCGCCCCTAAGCTATTCTAGCTGGGTCTAAGTACAAGTTGCCACACTAACAGACACGCAGGCCTATTAGTCACCTTGGCTTAGACTTAGGTTATGGATACAAGCAAATCTATATGAATTACAACATTATGCAACCACCTTCATATTATTTACTTACTTAACAATCCTTTGGATTCCACCTTCATAAGCTTATTATTAGAGTTCAAAGAAAGCATAGCCCATATTACTAGTTTTCACATAATATCATCCCAATAGAATCCATAGTTAACAATGATCAACTTATACAATCACTAACCTAATTTAACCCAGGTATAGTATTTATTAATTAGTGCGCATCTGTACAATTAAATTCACCAAATATTCCTCAGAGACCCAAATATTACGAATCTTTCACATAAAGAAATTAGACATTTGAAACAACAACATATCACTTTAAATCAGTCCATTTGGACTTATATTAATCAACTTATGGTCAAATCAAGTTCATACTACTAACCAGTTTTCTCTGCTACAAAATTATCCAGCACAGCGATGGTAAGTAACTTAATTGAGGTACTTCCCGACCTCGAAACTTAGGATCTCTATGGTATCCTATAACCACATAATACAATACAATAATATACCTCATAATCCATTACATTCCAAACTCACTACGTAATATGTTTGTAGCAACTCAACATTAGTTCTCGCACCTTATTGGGTGATAACTGGGGTATCTCAAAACTTTAACTCATAATAAACACGTCACTCAATATGTAGTGACTAAGTCATTTCCAACATACGTCACACATGATCGTACACAACTTATTAGCAACTTATATGAAGTCACGAGTACCTTTAATAATTAATCAAAGCTTAGACGTAGGGTATATATATACTCATCAAACCCAATTCAAGTAGTCATGTGATCAACAACATTGACTAAGTCAACCTAGCTCAAGTTACTCGATCAAAATCTTATCAATGCGTCATCCCACATCATAGGAGACTAAAATACTACTCGTCAACTCATTACACGACGTGTATTCTTAAGGTGTGTTTGAAAGGCTGCGCAAGTTGGTTAACAATGTCATCAGTGAGTTTCAAGGCTGGCTCGCCCTTGTGAGACGCTGGGTGAATGAGAAATCCGATAGGCTGCACAGATTTGGAGGATGAGAGAACTTCGACAAAGGATTTAGGAGGGTCAGGGGGCAGCGGAGCAGGCTGAGCTGCCATGGCAGCTGCAGGGAAAGCAAACCTAGGGACGAAACCCTAGTCGAAAGAAAGAGAATTTGTAGAGAGAGAATTTCTAGATAGATGCCAAAACATTACATAGGCAATTGAATAATTGGTCAAATTTCGATAGAAGAAATACACCAAAATTGTGCATGATGTTGTTATTTATTTCTCGTAAATCTTATGATATGGTTGATTATGTGAGTAGGATTATTATGACCTACTTGAGACATTCATGATGAATGATGTTGTGCTCCCTATCTTAGAGTTTGATTTGTTGTTGAGAATGTCAAGTAAACATCTACTTGTACATTTGTTATGTCCATGGATTATTTGTTGGCGGTGTATTGACGCTCAATTATTACGGGAGTCGGGGCTACGTAATAATTGAAGACCAATACATTGGGCCTTGCCTTACCGTTGGCCGCGGTAGGGGCATAGCGCCATTTGTTATATGGAATAAACGCAACCTTGGTAAGCTATTCCGTGGTTGATTCTTGGGTTGTAAGGACCAAGATCACCCGTCGACGTGAATACAGAAAAGGGTTCACATAGAATTGGTTATGTTAGCGGTTTTGATTCATTGATCGAGCACGTCAACAACGGCTCCTACATTGGTATATTATATGTTGGTTGGTTAGAAGTATTGGGTATATTGGAGGCGTACCTCAATACTGTATCCTTTTAAAATGTGTTTACATATCGCAGCACTTATGTGGTTCCTACATATGCGAATGTTGGTCATGATTTCCAACTGGTATGGGACGTTTGGCGATTGTTGAGCCTCTCGTGTAGTGTAGGGTAACGTGTTATTATGAGATGCTTATTATGCTATGCCTTGGGATTGATATATCTTGCTATAGCTTGTATTACTTGTTCATATTATTGTCTTGCATCTCGTATGACATATTGTTGCATTAGTAGCTTATTGAGTTTTAAACTCACCCCGTCCAATATTTATTTGTTTTCCTTAGATCACGGTCCGGCGAGGAACCCATAGTAGGAGTTTGCTTTGTTACGGCGTTTGTGCAGGTTGTTCTTTTGGTAGTACTGTTCGGGCCTTGTATTTCTTTTGGTGAGACCAAGGGTATACATTGTTACTTAAACTATGAAATGTTGGGTAGTGTGTGTTGGTCTTCATGATTGTAATATTCTTTTGGTTGTGCCGACATGGTTTTCGTGCCTGATGTATTTACAAATACTTGTTACTTCCGCATACTCTGATTTGGATATTGTTGTTGTTCTCCGAGCTTGTTGCTTGTGGAGGTTTATGTTACATGTTTGGTTTTATACTCAAATTATGTTTTAAACGAGTTTAGTTTCCGGCTTGTTTTTATGCCGAAGAAGTATTGCTTTGGTATTAAAGAAAGCTTTGCACGTGCGTTACAGGGTTTTATGCATTCGCTTTATACTTGCATCAATCACACATGAAATT
The DNA here is from genome assembly GCA_016624345.1 of Platycodon grandiflorus. Classification (NCBI taxonomy): domain Eukaryota; kingdom Viridiplantae; phylum Streptophyta; class Magnoliopsida; order Asterales; family Campanulaceae; genus Platycodon; species Platycodon grandiflorus. The sequence continues at coordinate 63,818,542 of CM028364.1, read as the reverse complement.
TTTATGATGCCTATTTTGTGTTTATCGCGTTCCCCGCGATCCAACTCGGGATTCCACGTAGGAGTCCGGGTGCGGGTCAAGACAAAAATAGTGATTTATATTTTTGGGCCAAACTTGAATTTATTTTGGGCCTAGTTCATTTGGGTACTTAATTGGTTTTGTTTATTTTTGATTTGGGCTTGGCCCAATAATTAGGCCTCTAGTATGGTATACAAATAATAACACTATAACCATAATAACAGTAATAATAATATTAATAATAATAATAATAATAATAATAATAATAATAATAATAATAATAGTAATGATAATAATAATGGTAATGATAATAATAATGGTAATAAGGGCAATATTAATGAAAATCATAATGTTACGCTAATGATCGAAATGAAAGGGCGACGGTTTTGTCGTTCTCTCGTACGCTGGAATGGGGAGTTCGGGAACGGTTGAGTAAATGGCCATGTTAATGGCGATCGGTCGGTAAGAAGAGGAGGGGGCCGTGCAACGAGTATAAAAGGAATGCTGACTCTTCTTAGCTGGGTGCTGTTTCGAACTAAACCGAGAAAGTGAGAGAGAGGGAATTGCCGTGAGGATCCAGATTGAGAGAGAAATTTGTGCGGGGCGAATTGTGGCTTGGCTCGTGCTGGGTGTGTGCGAGATCGAAGGGAGTTCGAGTAGTTCAATTTTTGAAGGTATGTTTTAAGATCTCTCAGTCTATTCAGGAACATAAGCATGATTATAGACAACTATTTGCATTGTTCGTAATCGAATTGAAAAAAAAAAAGGATTGGGTCTCTGTAAATCTAGAAAGTGGAAATCATTTGAATGATTGTAGTAACATGGGGGTTCGGAGGGGGTTGATGTCTGGGCGTGCGGGGTCGGAAGAGTGGAGAAGAAAAGAAAAGAAAAAAAATTATATTATAATATACTGGTGTGTGTGTGTGTGCGCGCGCGCGCGCCGGAGGAAGAAAAGAAGAGAAAAGAAAAACAGAGAAGAAAAAAAAGGGAAGAAGAAAAGAGGGAGAAGGAAAGAGATGAAGAAAAGAAGAAAAAGAAAAGGGGGAGAGGGGGTGGGGACGCGGCAGGGGTAGACTAGGTGCGGGGTGATTGTGTATGTGTGTGTGCTGGGCGTGTATGTGTGTGTGCTGGGCGTGTGTGCGTGTGTGTGTTGGGTGTGTGTGTGACTGTGTGGTCTGTGTATGTGTGTTAGTTGGGAGGATTTGGACTTTCTTTGTTTTTGTGTATAAAAATAAAATACTTTACTAGCTTATGCTATGTCTTGTGTATTAATAAAAGGAATCAAATACTTTGTTTCAGTTTGACTAAGTCTTAATGTTTAAGCTACTGTAATACTTAATATAATTTTATAGTATAACCTTATAGTTATAATATTATTTTAGTCCGTACTTGTTTGTACCGTAATTAGTTTATGTATTTAATTTTAGCATTGGCCATTATTGTGAGTCGTAGAAATTAACAATTAGAATAACGATAGCTAATAGTCGTGTTATATTCGACTTTTAGATTTTGGCAAGCGCGAGTAGCGGTTTCATTTCGCAAAGTTAAGTTTTTCGCTGCGCTAATAAGGTAAGGGATTATACTCCTTTTAAGTATTTGAATTCTATTTTCATTCGATAGGCTTCCGCTGTATCCTTGTTGATAAACGTCATTGTATACGCTATATCCTACTCTTGTGTCGGTAATTATTTTGAACTCAAATCATATTACGACTTATCGTTAATCCTATGTACGAATCTTTGTCTTATGAGGAATATATTTTTGTAGAAATCATTTAATTGTGATATATAACTTCGAATCTATGGTGTACTTTATTGAAAATCTTACTATGATCACTAAGTCAAACAACCTGTTACAGGAGTACTATGGTACAACGAGGTACGAATTGTTACGAATTGTTATGAATTGTTATGAATACTTTACACCACCCGTGGTGCGGTTATCCGGATATACCCTTTTGTTTATACGAATTTGTGAATCATTAAAACTCTTTGAGGTATTTGGTTAATTAAGGTCTTGAGACCACTTATGTGATCGTAGTGTCCGCGAGTTGGACGCTATTTCCAATTGGTATGGGACGGTTGGCGGTAGCTGTACCTCTCGTAGTCATTTTGCAGTCTTTAGCTTTCATTTGGAATTCCTATTTGCTTATATGATATTATGAGTATCCGCGAGTTGGCCATTGCTTCCAACCGGTATGGGACGGTTGGCAGTCACTGGACCTCTCGCTATGTTTTTGTATCTCTTGTCTTTCGTTTGAAATTTCGTATTGATATCTGTTATATTTCTTTGAACATTTGCTTCCTTGATCAAAGATTATTTCATGTTACGGATGATGGAGAGTCATCCCTTTTGTTATTTGATCGATAAACCATTTTGGTTAATTATTTTCTCTTCGAGTCAACTCCTCCTTAGAAACCGGAGGGGTTGTATATGAACTTGCTGAGCATTGTTCGCTCACCCTTTTTTCTACTCTTTTCTTTCAGGACATAAGTAGGTATGTGAATGACCCGTTTGAGCACCAGTGGACTTCGGCGGGGACATTCATTAAATAAATGTTTTGTTAAATTTTTATTTTGGTTTTTTTTTAGATTTGTAATGACTCGGAATTCGTAGTACTTCATTTAAGAAGTTTGATTTTGTCCATATGGTTGTTAGGATGATTAAATTCAGTGATTTTAATTACTACTTATTGGAAATAACATAAGTTGGTATTAATTGAACGGTGACGTGGCCAAATTGTGGGATCGGTATGTTGGAACCGAGTTTGGGGCGTTACACGATGACAGGGGTAAAATAGGGATTTCATTTAAAATTAACGTGCTGGTGGGCTCGCTTGCAAGATAACTGAAGTACAGTGGCCCAAAAAATATTTTCAAACAATCAGTGACCGATTTGCAACCTTCCCTAAAGTACAGTAGCCCGATTGTGTGTTTTGCCTTTTGTTTTAAAGTTTAAACTTTGGAGTTTGGAATGATACTATTGAATTTAGTTTTAATTTTTAATTATTAATCTTGTAATATGTTCATTACTTTTAGTTTATTTGGTCATATTTAGTTATTTACTATTGTTGCAGCGTATAAATCTATGATGTAAATGCATAATTACACATTGATTTCTAGGCCCTGATTAATGCTCTAGTTCCTAGGCTCTGCTTTGCCGCCTACCATCCGCCTAACAATTTTTAGAACACTGAAAAATACTAGAAAGTTCAGTAACCAAATTATGTATTAATAAAAAATAAAAAAAAAACGGAACCATTAGTTTCGGTTAGAAAGGGCGCGGGTTTAAATCCCACCCTCAACATTATTTTATCTGCGTGGCGCAGCATGCTCCTCGACTCTCGCCAAGCCTTATCCTTCCTTCCTATACAATCAATCAACGGTCTGTCTCGCGCACACACATTGCCCGAGATAGAGAATTGGAGCAAAACAATGTCCATATTAGTATCACTTTTCCAACCTCTCTCCCAACCTGCTCAATTCAATTTCATCAACTATTATCAACCATACAGATACTCCTCCACTCCAATCTCAAGAAATTGGGAGATTAGAGCTTCTTCCGCTGCTCCGAATGTCGATTTGACCTCTCTCGAATCCGCCATTGCCACGGTACTTTCTCTCATTCTATCAGTTTCTCTGTAAATACATTTACATTATTGGTTGAATCTCATCCTATCCAAAAACACATTCATGTTTAGGAACGACAATAGGACGGTTCGGGGCGGTTATACCTAATACCATCCCATTTCCCAATTCAATTTCATTCTCCATATTCACCCCATTCTCTACCGGGTAATTAGTTTTTACCCCTTATCCATTCCCCACAGTTAATCGGGGATGCCACAGGGAATTGGTTAAGTTATCTCCAGCTATTAAACCTCTAAAATTAAATTGAATATATTTTTGTTTAAGTAGACATAATCTAATGACTAATGTTAGTAAAATATTTAAGAAAGGAACTTATAAAAAACACAACAAATCAAGTTCAAAAGACTTGATAAATAGATGATATTTCTATATAAAACTTCATCGTAATCATGTTATTGAAAATTGAAATTAATATGGCTAAATAATAAAGTAAATAGGTAAGTGTGTATATTACAAATGCATTACGAGTTACAAGAACTTTCTGAAATTATAATCTTTCTTAAAAGTCTAAGGTGTGCTTGATATTGCGATTTTGTATTTGATTTTCAAATGTTATGTTTTTGTTTTGTAATAATTGTAAAAAAAGTAAGATTGATAAAGAGAAAGCTATTAGGACCAAAAAGAGAGAATATTCAAATCCACAAACAAGTTAGTAAACCGAACAAGGAAAAAATACCCTAAGACAAAAACAACTCCAAAAGAAGAGTACACTTCAAAACATTAAATCAATCATCACTCTTCCAAACTTCAAAAGTCTTAATCTCATAGGATGAGTTGTTAAGGTTTACATACCAATACATATAACTAGGCTAATTTGGTAAATATAAGTATGTATAGAAGTAAAATTACACTTAATAATATACGATTCGTGGAACCGGGCGGGGAATGGAGCTGGTACTAGTAATATCATATCCGAATCATTCCTCTGTTTCTGAATTCGGTAATTCCTCGCTACCTGCCCCATATCCAGTCAAACCAGTTAATAACCGTCAACATCGGTTCGATTCAGTTCGGCACAATTCAGTTTAAAAATTGTCATCCTAGTTTGTTCTGAAAAAATAGTCTCATTTCTGATAGTAGTACTCTTTCCATTCTAAAATAAGTTTATTTTGACTTTACACGAGTTTTAAGAAATTGATTGACTATATGTAATTTTTCTTTAGTGCCATCAATGTTTTCCTTTATGGTGTCAAATCAATGGGTGTCCCTTTTTATTTTATTTTTCATCTCACAATTAATAAGGATATTATAGACAATTTGGTTAAATCTAAAAATGGAGAGGGAACACTTATTTTGGAACGGAACTATTAATTATTAAAGTGCAATTTGAAAAATATATAAACAAGTAAAGCTACAAACTTAAAAAATTTAATTTGTCAAATTGGACTATTTTTTTGAAACGAAGTATTTATGAAGATTGTACTTTGTAGTTTGTACTCCTTCCACCAAAAAATAAATAAATAAAAAATCTCACTTGACCTTTTTTGGTTAATTAGATTAAACTTTGACCAAAGATTTATAAAGATTTACTTATGAAATTCCAAAAACTATTGTCGATGATATTCTTAATAATGTATGCATAATTGAAATATCATTACCTATGACATACATTATTCGTTCCATGCAAATAGTTAACTATTCTAACTTGAAATATTTTACTTAAAAAGATTCCAATTATTGGTCATTATACATATAAATATCTTGGCAATACTTAAGACATATTTGTGTTTATAGCTAACTCCAATAATACTACTCTCTCCGTCCCTAAATGAGTGTTCATTTTTTAAATTCTCCTGTCCCTAAATAAGTGTCTATTTTTGTATAAGTTTACTAATTTCACCTTTAGCATTTATCATATCCTAGTATCGATTTCCAATGTTATATGTAGAAATTAAGAGCAGTAATGTACATGTGCTACTAAAAAGCCCCAAAAGTCAAAATACCTCAAAAGTTAACTTCCTTAATTTTAGTTAAAAACTAAAAATGGCCACTCATTTTGGGATGGATGGAGTAATATATTTTTAAAATTTTTTTCAATACGTGGACTCTCTGAGAGGAATGGAGGGAGTAATTTTATTCTTGAATGTGTTTGTACTCCACTAATGTTGGGACAAATAAATGAAAACAGGTAATGGATAATAATGTGGAGAGAAGCCCTAGCCCCCATATTACACCAATGACCAAATCTGAGAAACTCCTTATGCTTTAACTTTACTTCCTTTGGGTTATGGGTTAAAGGCAAAAATACAACAATTATTAATGTGATTCCCAAATATTTTAGACCCGTGTAATTTACTTTTGACTAGTTGAAAAAAAACATATATTCGGTTTGATAGTTGAACCCACGACTTATTGGTTGTAGGGAAGTGTCATCCATCTAAGCTACACTTGTCTTACTTTCTTTGATGATGTATAGAAATCGTGTAGGGATAATTAGCATGAAGCAGAGTGCAGCCCCATTGGCTTTGTAGTTGATTTCTCGCTTAAGTAGGGTTCAGGCATTTTGAAATTGTCCAGTAAAGATCTTGTTTCTGCTGGCCTTTAATGCGTGAAAGCCCTTAAATAAACCATTTAGTGTCTACTCTAAGAAACTGCACCTTTTTTCTTCCTTTTCTATGTCTCCTTTAACTTTTTTTAACCTCTTTTTACGGGTTTCTTCAATTATTGCTTCTATGCTGCAGAAAGATAGTGATGCCGTTAAACAAGCGCTTAATCAGCTGAGCGAAATTGGTTGGGCCAAAAAATGGAGCTCTCAGCCATATGTCTCCCGTCGCTCGGTCAGTCTGCACTGAAAATGTGAAGTTCAGGATAAGCAATACTTAATCATTTGCCACACCTAGAAAACTATGCTTACGTGTGCATGAATAGCGTACATTTGGTTGCTACCCTAAATGCTCATCAGTTCAGGTGATGAAAAATTCTACTTGTTAGAAAATAAATGTCTTCCGGAATTTCTTCAACAGACATCTCTTCGGGAGCTGACAACTCTTGGAATGAAAAATGCAGAGAACCTTGCGATCCCCAGTGTTAGAAATGATGTAAGTTGTGGACCAGCTCTATTGTTACGTCTATCAAATGATTTTTTAAAGAGCTTGGTAGATGTCATTGTTTAAGTTTGTGTGATACTTTATTTTTCCCATTTTATTTGAAATTGGTTTTAATACGAGTTTAAGCGAAATTAATTTCATACACTGATGCAGGCTGCTTTTCTTTTCACAGTGGTGGGAACTACAGGATTTTTGGGTCTTCTTGGTGGCCAGCTGCCTGGGGTAACTTCAAATACAAACCCAAATCTCCTTTTGCACAATCTTATGTCAATATGCAATTACTATTCCACTAAAGTAGATTCTTTCGCGCCTATGGATGGTGATGCATTTCACATAAAGTCGTTTGAAGGTTTGGTTATCCACCCAGTGGCTACAACTTCATTATGGAATATATTCTAGATTGTCAAGAGTATCACGTGCCTGCAGAAAGTAGTTGGTTCCACCCTATTTATAATTGGAACCGGAGGCATCGTGACATTTCCATATAACTAGCAAATGATAATCTTTTCTTCTTCTTTTGTTTTTTGGTATGTGTTTATTTGTGTGAATCACTACAGAATCTTAGTTTTCTACTTGTCTCCAACTTTTGCATGGTCACAGTTTAGCCATCTTGTTTATTGGATGCAGCATTCTCCCAAGACAGAGACGACCTATGAATATTGTTCCAGGAAACAAAAGCTTCAAATATATAGAGCAGACCACTTAAAATTGTTTTTCAATATTGTAAACCATTAATTATATGTCTTTTCATGGTGCATGTGGAATACCGACATAGGAATGTGGTAGGAGTGTAAACTTAGTGAAGCTGATTTCCTAGCATAAACTTTCTACTTCCACGGTTTATTTGTTTCTACCATAAACTGATAGAATCTTGGTAATATCACTATTAAGAAGTTTAGAGAGAACATCATACCTACCAATGCTGAATGTGGCAATCAGAGCTGGGGAGTTTAGATGGCATTATTATTTCGAATATTTGTGTGATTCAGAATAATCTAAATATGGAGAAGGTATAAGTGTCCATAGTTCTATTGGCTCATTTTAGTCTAAAATTGGTTGCATTGGGCATTATAGAATAAAAGTCTATGGAATACCAATATATGTTGATGTGATCTCAAATACCAATAGAGCTGAAATTTTATTTTTCTTTTGTATTGTGGATGCTTCTGTGCTCTTGGCCCTTGGGTACCCTAATCCCTTGAGAGTTCACTTATTCTCCTGCCTCCCAGTACTTCATTTTCTCCTCTCCTTCTCTGTGTGCACTTGTAGGGCGAGTCTCGTATTACCTTGCTCGTTATCTCTGTACCATGAAAATTAATTCTTAAGGGTACGTGCGGAAGATTAACTAAATGCCTCATAGAGAGAGCATAGGCTTAGGTATGTCTTAACTACACTACATCTGGAAGAGTAGGCTAACTGACTAGTGTGAAAACATATGCTTTTGTTCTGCACTGTTATCATTAGTGCTCAGATAATTCTGCTGTTATTTGCAAGTTAACATAATTGCAATTGATGCATTTTCACCTAACAATATTGTGTCCGCCTGTCATCCAGGACTGGGGCTTCTTTGTGCCATACTTGCTTGGAAGCATCTCTTTAATAGTTTTAGCTGTTGGGAGCATTTCTCCAGGGTAAGTCACTAGGTGTGTGTAATACCCCTACAACATTCTGTATCTAGTTCTACTTAGAGATGATATCTTGCAAGCCCTATCTAGTCCTTTCAACTTACTTTGCATGATAGGTGATATGTGCCTTCAAGCTTTCATCCTTGTTATTATCTGATTCCTTATCTACAATGTAGGCTTCTTCAGGCTGCTATTGGTGGATTTTCAGCATTTTTTCCTGATTATCAGGAGAGAATTGCTAGACATGAAGCTGCTCATTTTCTGGGTAATTCCTTTTCATGGCGTCATTGTACTGAGCCCAAGATACAACTGATGTAAGAAATATAGCATGACACAACGAGGAAACATGTTAATTGGCATAAGAATACGGTTGTTCATGTTTGCAGTATTTGGACATCATCTACTAGTACAAGACTAAAACTCGGACTTTCCAAAGTGCCAAACTATCAATAGAGAATTCACAATACATAAATATACTTTTATATATGTTACGTTTCGAAAGTGCTACTCTTGGGAACCGGTTGAGGCCCTAGATCATTGGACGCCAAATAACACAAAGTTCTTCATCCATAATGAATTAGACAAAGAAAAGAAAACAAACATAGATAATTCCTTCAAAATTTAGATGTGTCCCCTCTTTGTCATCACAGGTGTTTTTCCACATCTGCTATTATGTTTAAGATTATCATCTTTCCTTATTTCTATGCATATTCTGGTTGCATGATCATCATAATCGAGTAGACAGCTCAGTAAGAACTTGATAAGTTACTTTTCTCTCACTTTGGAACTTTTTCTTCTCATTGGCTGCTCACCTTGTTTTATTTACAATTACTCTTTCGATGTCAGTTGCCTATTTATTAGGACTGCCCATCCTTGGGTATTCTCTGGATATTGGAAAAGAGAATGTCAATCTTATCGATAAAAGGCTGGAAAAGCTTATATACAGTGGACAACTTGATGCGAAAGAACTAGACAGGTACATTAGGATTTCTGCTATACTGCTATCCAATATTCTGCAATAATGATCAGTATTTGTTATTTATTTATCTAAATAGCTTGACGAATATTTGACAAAAAATCTTCATTACTTTATCAAGTAATATCTTAACGTAATAGAGCTACATACATATCCTGGACATGTATTGCTGCGTCAGAGAGCTACATACATATCCTGGACATGTATTGCTGCGTCAGTATCGACTAACCGGCAGAAATAATTCTCTTCAATGTGCAAGGCCCTTATCATTGGTGCAAGTGGAATCAGATTTAATGCCATTTTCTTACTTCTTAGAAGGGATTCTATTAACCCTGAAATCTTAATCTCAAAAGATAATGATGTGTGGCTAATGGGGATGAAGTTGAAGTTGGTGATGAGAGAAGAACAATGTTTCAGTAAGATCAAAACTTTTTCAACGACCTTCCGGCGAGATTAAGCGTCGGCGACAGAGCAGATGAGGTCGCCTCTTCACGCCGAATTGTTCTCTTGCCTCTGATTGGGCAAAAGATGACTGAATCTAGGGTTTTGGTGATTATCCATGAATATGAAGCTCAAAACTCCAACCTCCGGCGCACACACAATTGTTTGATTTTTATTTTTCTGTTTTTAGCAAGAAAGTCTTACATTTTAATAAAGCTGGACACTTTTCAAATTTTTAATTTTTACAAAATTTGTGCTCATTAAAATCTGCCCGAGAATGTCAGCAGATGAAAATAAAAAGATTGTGTGTAGGAGTGAGTAACAACTAACATATCAGCGTAAATTTTCGTTCAGGTTGGCTGTCGTAGCTATGGCTGGACTGGCAGCAGAAGGTCTGAAGTATGATAAAGTAGTTGGCCAATCTGCTGATCTTTTCACTCTTCAGGTTTGTAGCTACTCTAATCTCTTGATGTCAAGCTAGCTTTCCATAGATCTATGTCTATAATATCTCAAGTGATTGTCTTCCATCTTTCCAGAGATTTATAAACCGGAGCAAGCCGCAGCTTAGCAAAGACCAACAGCAAAATCTCACCAGATGGGCAGTAAGTAACTCAATCGAGCACCCAAATGGACATGTATCAGTATCTTATAGGAATCCGAGCTCTTTCAGTTAAACATGCATGAAGTAGATTAAAAGCGTTGGTTGGTTGAAGGGGTCTTGGTTTCACTAGATAGGTTACACAATACCATCGTGATGAATGATGAGTAACCTTATGTTTTTTGGGAAAATAATGCAGGTTTTATTTGCTGGATCACTCTTGAAAACTAACAAGGAACTTCATGAAGCTCTGATATCTGCTATGTCAAAGAATGCAACTGTAGTAGAGTGCATAGAAACAATCGAGAAGGCGACTTGACTCACAACTCGCGTCTATAGAGCACCAAAGGAATTCGCATAATAGCCTCTTACGCGGGTGTTTTTGTATTTTATTGTAGATAAAAATCAAAAAGAAAAAAATTTGAAATCTATATCTATATATATATATATATATATATATATATATATATATATGGGGGAGTATTTAATGGTTATTTTTTTTATTTAACCATCAATGGTTACTCTCATTATCAACTATTGGATTAAAAATTAAAGGTTGAGATTTAATGGTTAGTTGGAAAATGCAATTAATGCAAGTAGGTGAGTCATTTAATGCATTAAATCTCAACTTTTAATTTTTGATCCAATGGTTGATAATGAGAGTAACCATTGATGGTTAAATAAAAAAGTTGGTGAGGATGCCTTTTATAGTGACACCTTTTGGAGTGAGATCTTTTTATTTATAAGTCATTACCTATACCTAATAATAATAGGTTTAATAATAGATATTACTATTAGGTAATACCTTCTCCTAAAAGAAAACAAAAGAATGTTATCAATGGGATTTGAACCCACACTCTTTTAATTATAAATATACACCTTAAATCAACTCAATCAATTATACTAATTGTAATGATTTTAAGAAAATATTATATTATTATTTAAGTCATTTTATAATTTAGATCAACTAATTTTTATTTTTATAAATGTTATTCTCTCCATGTCAAATTATGTCTCTCATATTCTTATTTAATACGTTCTAAAATAATGTTTATAATATGTGATACATAAACAAAATTTTAAATCATTTCATTCAAAATTGAAGCTTCTTTTGTTGTTGATATTTGTGTAAGTTTCTTTTTTCACACTGACATTGTATCAAAAACATGTAAATATAATATTCAATTAAACATTTTCTAATCATTGAATGATCTTCAAAATTTATTTTAAAATATAATTATATTCAATCCTTAAACAATTCTCCTTTGCTCAGAAAAAAGTTATTAAGCGCAAGTTGAAAAAAAATAATAATAAAAATCCAACAATTTGATATCATTAAAGGATACTTAAAACCAAAAAAAATGATTAGAAACAAAAAAACATATATTGGCCACAAAAAAAAAATATTTATTCTGAAATGAAAATATTATAATAAACGACCACTAATTTGCATAAATTGACAACACTTAACTTTTGTCAGACATTAAGTCAACAAACGCCGATATTGAATAATGATAATTTTTTCAAAAATATTTTTAAAATATATCAATTAATCTCAAAATCAAATTAAACCCGTGCAGAGCACGGGCTCAATAAATAGTTTATTAAAAAGAAACATGATGGGATCTACCAAACACAAAGCCATTTGATAATGCAGCTGCGTTAATTTTTCAACAGTGCTATGAATACAAAGACACATAGCGTAACGTAAAATTGTTATTAAGTATAGGCAAAAGGTACATTCGGGCCAACGAATTTTTTGCAAAACTGTAGTCCAGGCACTGAAACTTTAAAACTATACTTTGAGCCACCATACTTAAGTTCTGATGCAACCGAGCTCATTTTTTTGACTGACGTTAGTTTAGCCGTTAAATTAAAGTAAAATACCAATTTTACCCATGTCTTCATCTTCAACTTCTTTAATCAAGATATTCATCAACTCTATTCCCAAAATTAACTCTGCCCAGAAGAAATTCTCGTCAATTCGACCCCCTCAATTTATCAATCTGATTCCTAATTTCATTCCAATTCCCCAAATTTCAGTCCCTGTTGATGATATGCCCTAAGTTACTAACACCCCATCACTCCCCTAATCTCCACCTGTATGTCTTCGCAACAGCTGCTCTATTCATCAACATATTCCAAGACAGTGATTTGATTGTTACCCTTACAACGCATGTTCCGCAAGTGGCTAAAAGGGTTGCGTACCGGTTAGCGTGGCAACTTGTTGGAACAATGAATAGGTCCTTAGATTAGAAAGTCTCTGTACATGTCCGAGTCTTTGTCCTACTAATTGATAATGATCTCTCCAATGGATTAGCTCAATAAGTACCAGCAGATATCTCACCAGCAGTTGTCTCACCAACCGATATCTCAACAGAGTTGTCTCACCAGCAGATATTCTCCCAACAGACACCACTCCAACAGTTATACAACGACAGATATCCCAGTATCAGCCATGCTCTCTACAAGTCTACTGCAAAAGTGTTGCGGGGTTTAAAGAAGAACATCGGTCATTCTCCAATCAATAAAGTTTACAAAGATTCATAAATGATACATTGTAGATCTCTCTGACAGCTTTAAGATACGCATTGATGTCTGAACCCTATGTTTAAACCTTTAGACATTTCCTCTTTTATACTTGGTCCCAATCTTCAAGATGCATCCTATAAAAGACTGGTCACAATGCGCTTCAACCCAGGCCTGCACGTCAAGTCCAAGTCACATCTTCTCTCAGCCTGATTCCTGGACAGAAATCGAGACACGGTATTCACAAAGATTTTTACCTAACAGTTTATACGATGTACTCTGATACATTGAAGAACAAACCTTCCAACGGGCAGAAATCAATTCAAGTCACAACGGATCCTTCATTCTCTCTGCCTATAAAAGAAACCTCTCATCCCCCTTCAAGTGTGCGCGAAAGTGTAGTGAGAACACAAAGAGTGGAGAAAAATACAAGTGTAAGAATAAACACTTTTGTGGGAGAGTAATCTGAAATTCATAAGGCAAGAAGCTTCGCTTAATCAAGAATCTCTTTCTTGATTTAAGTTCTTTCTTCCTTCGAAAGACTCAGTCTCTTCAATGGTTATACTCCAAATTCATAGCTAGAGACTAAGCACTTCGCCTACTGTTGAAGAAAGAACCTGTTTGAAGATGTCTGAAGAAGATCATCAGCTAACAATCCACATTGCATTCATACCGATAGACCTATATTTCATTGCAAGAGTTGTCGGTTGTGCAATAATGAATCATCACAGTTGGTCGAGTTCTTTACACTCAGTTGTTCAATTACTTGTTAATTGAACAATCCATAATATTGTCTTCTCACATTACTCTCACAGTGGCACTGCCAATTCCCTCTCCCTAAGGGATTTGGGATTGCTAAGGTGAGAGTTCCCATGTATGTCTTCCCTTTCCCCTGACTTCCTTTCCATGAAATCCTGGAGGTTGCTAGGTTAGAGAGTCTAGGTTGAAGTATTAAGCACGTTTACCTTTGAGTAAACCTCTGCTGAATTTTAATATAAAATATATATTTTTCTACATTCAGCCTTTACTTATTTTTCTTATTTTACATGTATTATTTAGCAATCTGTTTATGGAAATGATAGTTGCATTTAGTGAAGATTTAATTCTGCTGTTATGATGTACTTGTATTTATTTATTTACAGCTACTTTAATCTTCTATGTTATACGTTCGCTGCTAGTTCTTCCGCTGCTCTAATTATTTACACCAACAAATGTTATAACTTCAATTTTCTAGCAGACATTCAAGTCTACTGTGACAGAGTAGATAAGGTCTGCTGAAACACATCAGCCATTCTCAACATTAGCAATGTTGTTTTTCAAGAAAATTGACCAGACCTGATAAACATTTCATCCCTGCTTCTAAATGTATTTCAAATTTGGATGAAATTTTAAATGAAGGTAACATAGGCTATTCACCCCCCCTCTAGCCTATATTCTTAGCATATCAACATGGACCCAACAATTAGTATAAGAGCTAGTACTCTGTGAACTTTATTCTAGGTCTAACAACCTGAGATATATCCTTACTCAACTACTCATTGAAAATCACTTCTTTCATTTTCAAAATTTCGATATATCCTCTAGCAAATTTATTACTTCACAATTGATGGATAAATTACTAAGATATCTCTCGAAAGATTTTTATCTTGATATATGGCTAACAATTGTTTCAATCTAACACCATTTCAAGAAAAACTCTTCAGTTCAAATACTTATGATCTTGTATCTTAATACATTGAGGTTATTACTAGTATCTATTTGGACATGTCTAAGTGTCAAAAACTCTGTATCATGGAATCTGTTGATTCCTTCATTCTATGATACTTAGTTTCTGAAAACTTTGCTAGTTATTTACTTAGAGAAAGTATATAACTAACCACTGAAAGTTTAAAGCAAAAGAAAATTAGAATATATCAAGTAACTCAAAGGAAATCATTTAAAACATCATTTAAGCATGTTCGATGTTAGCTCTTTGCCAAGGAAATCAATGATGAAATTGTTCTTCTTCAACGGAAAGCCTCTGCCTACAAGATGCATCCAAGAGATCCATGCTCTACTTCAGATTGAGTTCTTCAACTACTACGGGCATACGTGATCAAAGGAAAAGTGAGAAAGCAATCAAGGTTCCAAACTTAGTATCATAATGGATTATACTTATAAGTTATGTATAGTAATTATTTTTAGTAAATGTATTTATAAGCTCTCACTTATGTATTATTAAATTTCTGGAGCTATTTTTAGCTCATAAATGTTGCTAATGATTTTTCGATGAATGTTAAGGCAGGAACTCACATGACAAAAGATCATAGACACAACATGTCTCTCCATCAGCAGATGTCACTTGTCTGCTATTTCATGAAGGACTGCTGAAGACTCATTGATGAATTCCTTTAGTACTTCACGTATCTCTTTCTCACTATGTCATATCAATCTCTTCTGGGTTATGGTTTCTACCTTATAAAAGTTTGCTGATTAGTCCAAAGATGTTAAGTATGACCACTTCGCCAGCATATACACAAAACAGGTTAGTAATTGCTTTGTTATATGCATGCATCTATATCTGCTGAACCTTCTCACTTGACTCAAGATCAGATATAATGCTTCAATAAAGTCTTGTCATACTATGTGTTTCATGATATATCTATACGCTTGAATGATTTGTTTTATTCAAACATTTTTCAAAAACTACTCAACACAATCTCATATCAGCTGATTTATAATTTAAACATTTTTCAAAACTTGGTTAGCTAAATTCCATATCAGCTGATACACACTTCATTAGCTCAGTTATTCATGCTGACTTATAGGAGTTTAAGTTTTTAATGACTTGTCTTGTCTACGAGTCTATTAAAAGTAGAGGCACAATTTACGAAGCAGACTACTTTCTGTAAATTATAGACTGTTCCCAAGATCTCGAGTAAAATCAAATCTTTTGGAAAAATGAGTTTGACTAAAAGACAAAATATTTACCTTTTTAAAAAGATTTTACCAAATCTTGAGAGTATCTTACCCTTGGTTCTCACGCCTGACTTGAATAGGGTAAGTGAAAAGATAACTCGGTTAATAAAATACATTTATTAATTTGTCCTTTCGTCTAGTCTCCGTGAGTATAAATAAAGACTTTCCTTCTTCCAAACTCTATTATCAAAATACTCACAAACTGCTTGAGATACTTGTAATGCTAAACACTGATTCAAACATTTTCTCAAAATGTTACTGAGTATCAATCTATGATTTTGATCAATTCATCATCTCATCAACTGGGTATGATTCTCTCTAAACCTGTTAAAGTTGTTTTGGTTTATTTCTGTCAAAGGAAATGTGTTGATTTAAAACTTCTCAGATATGATCTAAAATTATAAAATCTTTTACCTCAACTGTGTAAAATGTTTCAAAAAATCCTTTTAAACACAGTTATTACATCTGTTGAAGTTTATCAAAATATTTTTGTCAGAAATCATTAACTGTAAGTAATTAATTTTGTTTTTTAAATTATTTGATATGGGATACTTTTTCTCGTTTCTGATATTCTAAAGTTTTGGCCAAATATTATTTGAAGATATTCAACCTCGATGCCTTCAACTTTTGATCTTCAGAACTCTAAAGAATAGCTTTATGATCATTTCAATTAAAAGGCAAAACAGAATGTTATAAATTAATGTTCTTAGTGATTTTGGTTCTTCATTGATAATTGGTTATCAGTTTGTATGGATACACTAAATTGATTTCAGATGAATCACTATGGAAACCACTTAGCACATACCAATCTGACCATTTTGACTCTGCACGTATACTACGAAAGCACTTCAGTGAAGTATCCAAGAAAGACTCACCAAATGTCCATTGAGCATCTAGTGAAGTGTTGTCTCCTACAACATATCTGGGAGTATATTAGTATGCCGGCCATCATCTCAAAGATGGCTGATGCAAATAAGTCACCTTGACTAGAGAGGCAGCTAGAGAGATCATTGATGAAGAAGATGACTTGCAAGGGACTTATATCCACCTTGGTCCTCTTCAAAAGGGATTTGTGGTCTAAGCAGGGAAATCTTTTTTGGCTTCTTCCTTGAGGTCTCGACAAGTGACCTCTTGGACAAGGTTCTTGTTCCTCCCCCAGAGTTGGAGGAGATCCAAAAGTATTAGCCATCTGATGTGAACTCGACCAAGATCGAGATCGAAAAAGTTCCAACACGCTTGAAGAAATGCAACTAAGGCAGAAACAATGGGAAGGATGGATAATTGAGTCTCCCTCAACCCGCTATTCGCGATGAATAGGAACCTCGGGGTGCAAATGAAACCTGATAGATGCAATTATCTATGAACCTCACTTATGGAATGCCACAAACTCTCGACTCATGAGTTTGATAAGTTCAAGTTGAGTTCTCTCTTAAGAAGCTCAATTTCTCACAATTCTCTCAAGAATTTAGTGAAATGAATATACTTAACTTTTGATTAAATCTTGTCCTCCAAAACAATGTTGATCATGGCCTTTTATAGGCTTACAAAGACTTACAAAGGACTCACAAACATACAAAAAAACGTGCTCTAGAAACCCCAAAGGTCTTTGTTGAAAACAAGGTGTAAGTTGGTCAAAGAGAT
This sequence comes from Platycodon grandiflorus, assembly GCA_016624345.1. Classification (NCBI taxonomy): domain Eukaryota; kingdom Viridiplantae; phylum Streptophyta; class Magnoliopsida; order Asterales; family Campanulaceae; genus Platycodon; species Platycodon grandiflorus. The sequence goes on along the minus strand of CM028364.1, from coordinate 63,801,059 downwards.
AAGATGAAAACTCAAAAATCCGAATTCTGTGTCAGGCGCGAGCCAAGGCGCGAGCACACTGTGAAGCGAGCCAAGGAACGAACGCGCCGTGAACCACCAAGAGGCGAGCGCGTCATGACGCGAGCCATTTCGCGAGCGCCTCTTCCGAAATTCTAATTTGAAGTAGTTTGTTTATTTCTTGTGAATTTGGTTGGACTTCAGGCCTTTTACTGTGACCAAACTCACCCCTAGCTTCCCAAACATGACACTTGAGCCCCTCCACTTATTCTTGGACTCTAAGATCACATTATTCCCCTCTTCTTGAAAATGATTCGTCCTCGAATCTATATGTGCAACTATATGATTAGCCATTGAAACGAGGTTCATCCAATCTGCCCATTGCGTCAAAAAGAAATGATCATCTATAATTTGCTTCATGAACCAAGAAACCGATGGATTTGGAGAGATAAAGTCTAATGGATCTTTGTATGCATGAAACAAATTCAACTCTTCGCGAACTGCTATTTCTTTTGTCCCTCTTTCAAATGTTTCTCTCCTCTCTCTTGCAATTCTTTCTTCTTCAACCCTGTCTTTTTCAATTCTTTCAATTTCAAGCTTCTCCCTTTCAACCCTCTCTTTTTCAAGTTTCTCCTTTTTAACCCTCTCTTTTTCATGTTTCTCCTTTTCAATCTTTTCATTCAACAACACCTTGATAGCGTTTAGATCCTCCCTCATTTCAATCATTTCTTTTTTATAGAGCTCCGTTGGTGTTAAAGGTACAATGCAGATTTTCTCTTGATTGAATACAAAAGAAAAATTATTGGAAGTATCACGCTTAACTCGGCGATCAACTAACCACGGTAGGTCAAGAACCAAATGCCTATCTAATGTTGGCACTACATCACACCAAATTTCATCCTTATACCCTCATATAGAGAAAGAAATTAGTACTTCCTTAGCCACCCTATTCCCTTCCTTATCACAAACCCATTTGACAGGAATACCCAATTCATAAATAACTTCCGTACTCACCATATTAAAATCATTATATACATCTATTTTGAATTTACATACCTTCTCTTGGATGTAACAATGGGAATTAAAAGCACGGGCACACCTCTCCGTAATAAGTCTTCTTTGATTGCTTTGCTGAATTTCAGGTTACCTCAAGAACACCAATAACATTGTTTTCTAGAATTTTTTTTTAACGAAGATGATGAAGAACAAAAATTTGATGATAACAATGAAAGCTGAATATTATTTTTATTTTCGCAGATTTGAATTCAATTGAAACGAAAGGAAATGATAGAAGAACGAAGAACGTCAATTCAATTTTATTTTTTTATTTTTTTTGCAGATTTGAATACAATTGAAACAAAAAGGAAATGATAGAACAAACGAAGAACATCAATTCATATTATTATTATTATTATTATTATTATTATTATTATTTGCAGGTTTGAATACAATTGAAAGGAAAAGAAATGATAGAACGTCAATTCAGCCTTTTTTTTTTTTTTTTTTTTTTTTGACTTTAAGGATTGGAAAGAAAACAAAGATAACACATTAAGTTACTAGAACAAAAGACAACGCATATATATATATTTTTTGAGTTTCAAAGACACTAGGACAGAAAACAAAGAATACGAAATCGAAAAAGAAAATGGATAGATGAAGAAAAGATAGATGAAGAACGACAGAATTGGAAAGAAAAATGATAGGACGAATTCTGTCGCGACCCGACCCGAAATCCGATGTGGTATCTCGTTCGGTGCGCGATGACAAGGACATGAAAATAGCATTCCAAAAATTCATTTTAAAATAGAATGTAAAGTCATGTGAAAACTCTGTAATGCACGTGCAAGTTTTCTTTCAAAACAATAAGATCTTTAAAACAAAACCAAACCTCAACGGCGAAACAACAAGCCGGAGAAACAACACATTAGCTAGTCATAAATACCACGAGATAACAGGCTCGGTACATACATAAACTATTTCAGAGTGCGCAAAAATGAAAGTTAATATTTATAAAAGTACGGCAACCATGCCGGCACAACAAAAGAATACTACAAGTATCAAACGAGACAACTACCCAACAATACATCGTTTATATAACATGTACACCCTCGGCCTTACCAAAAGAAAATACAAGGCTAAAGGTGTAACTACCCAAAAGTACAAACGACTAGCTGGAACAAAACACGAACCACTACGGATTCCTTGCCGGACCTTGATCTAAGGAAAACAAATAAACACGAAACGGGGTGAGTCGAAACTCAATAAGCTACTAATGCAACAATATGACATGCTAGATGCAAGACAGTAATGATAACAAGTATTCATGTCATTGCAACATAGATTCTTTACAAGACAGGTCTAGACAAGTACAACATGCAACCAAACCACCCCATATTACACGAGAGGCTCTACGATCGCCAACCGTCCCATACCGGTTGGAAATTATGACCAACATTCGCTTATATAGGAAGCACATAGGAGCGATAAGCAAACAAGTTACAAAGGATACGGTGCCGAGGTACACCTCCGACTAAACCAATACTTCCAAACAACCAGCCAATATAATACCTAATACCGAAGCCGTTGTTGACGTGCTCAATCAATAAACCAATTTTCGAATTCGAAGCCGTTGTTGACGTGCTCGAACCATAAACAAAACCATAAGTTCTAAACAAGAACCTGTGAACCATTTTATTTGTATTCACAACACCGGGTGCCCACCGGTCCCTTCAACCTGGCAAAATCACCACGGTAATAGCTTACCAAAGTCGCGGCTGTGCCATACAACACTTGGCACTATTCCCCTACCGTGGCCAACGGTAGGGCGAGGCCCGATGTATTGGCCTCCGACTATTGTGTAGCTCCGGCTCCCGTAATAATCGAGCGTCAATACACCGCCAAAACAAATATGCCATGGACTTAAACTAAATGCTTAAGTAGAATATTTACTCGACATTTAAAATAAAAGAGCCATACTCCAAAGTAGGGAGTATACCATAATAACAACATTCAATAACAATACGAATGTCTCATGTGAGTTATCAAAATCCCACCACAACAAAATCATCAACAAATGAAAATTACGACAATTAACGTAACATTATCGGACACAACCGGTGTAACCAAATTTCCAAACGAATCACTCGAATCATCCAATAAATCCCAATTCACACACGTGGTCTCATAAATTATGAAATCCTAATGAACTCCGTTAGAGTCATTTTGGGTTTCTAATGAGTTCGGGTTTACGCAAATCTTTTATACCGTAAACTTAACAATTGTTAAACATACTATGAATTTCTGACATGTAAAAACAAGTCTCCAAACACATTTCAAAAGTCAACCACGAATTTAACAAGTCAACATGGTCAAACATACTAAAAAATGATGATTTTAACATAGTCTCATCAATTAACAAGTTTAGGATGATAAACAATACATAAATGAGGGAGAAAAGGGGTAGTAGCTTACTTCTTTGAATATTTAAGCCAAGGAAGCTAACATGTAAGCCAAGGGATGTCTTCCCCTAGCCAAGAGCTTCACAAACTGGAATTGGATTGTAAATTGGTCTTCAATTGCTCAAGATGCAAGGGGTTCTCTCTCAAAAATCTTCTCTCTTTCTCTCTCAAATTTCCAAGGATGAATGTGGAGTTATGAAGAGAGTTTTGACTCTCCAAAGGTCTTAAGGTGACTCAAATGGTCTGACTTTCCAAGCCTAGGACGTGGTTTAATCTCAGCCATTGAGATCAAATCAAATGGTCAAACAACTTAAAAGTTCGTCAAACAAAATAACAGAGTACGACCCTATGCGGACGCATAGATCCTATGCAAGCTCCTAAAGCGGCCGCATGATTTCCAGAAAGTTTGTGATTCTAAGCGAGCTAGCTCAATGCGGTCGCATAGCTCTTATGCGAGCGCTTAAGGCAGCCGCATAGACTTAAGAAAGTTGGGGTTTTTGGGCAAGCTAGCACAATGCGGCTGCATAGGGGCTGGTTCAGGACAAAAAGGCTTCCAAACACATCAAAGTGATTCCAAAACATCTCCTAAGTCATCCTAAGGTGAAACCAACTTTAAATCAAGTTTAAGAAACAACCACAACACAATCCAACCCATATATAATGAAGCTATGAATGCTCACCAATGCAAATACGAACAACTACGAAACTTCAAGTACATATCAATATACATGAGAAGTGTACAACTAACTCAAATGTAAGCATATTTGAATGATATATGCACATGAAATAACGATGTCAATATAAGAGGTTTAGAAATTAGATGAATGCAAATGGTGCAAATGGTGCGGGTGTTACAAATTCGTTGGTTACTTACCTCTTCGATTGCTCTAATACCAATTGATGTGAACTCGACCAAGATCAAGATTGAAGAAGTTCCAACACACTTGAAGAAACGCGACTAAGGCAGCAATAATGGGAAGGATGGATAATTGAGTCTCCCTTGACCCGCTATTCGCGATGAATAGGAACCTCGGGGTGCAAATGAAACCCGATAGATGCAATTATCTATGAACCTCACTTATGGAATGACACAAACTCTCAATTCACAAGTTTGACAAGTTCAAATTGAGTACTTCTCTCTCAAGAATCTCAATTTCACTAAATTCTTGAGAGAATTGTAAAAAATTGAGATTCTTGAGAGAGAACTCAACTTGAACTTATCAAACTCGTGAGTCGTGAGTTTGTGGCGTTCCGTAAGCGAGGTTCATAGATAATTGCATCTATCGGGTTTCGTTTGCACCCCGAGGTTCCTATTCATCGCGAATAGTGGGTCGAGGGAAACTCAATTATCCATCCTTCCCATTGTTGCTGCCTTAGTCACGTTTCTTCAAGCGTGTTGGAACTTCTTCGATCTCGATCTTGGTCGAGTTCACATCAATATCTTAATCCATTCGAACTTCATGGCTGATCTTCAACGAGCATTGTCCTTTGGATTAAGAATATCAAAGATGATACCATGTAACTAGTTTCTTATCCAAACTGAATCATTTTATAATATTTACTTGTAAATCTTAGCAGTAAAGTCAATTTAAGTTATATTGTTCTTGTATTTTGCAGTTCTCTGTAAAATCATGCTTACTCTGTTGAGTTACTAATACAAGTTCAGCAACTATATTCATGTATTTCTATTTTTCTCTACATTCTTCTGATAGCATGAATCTCTGTGTTTTAAATTATGTCGATCTTATGACTGCTGTTATATTCAATATCTACCAATTAGATCATATAATTTTCTATGCAACTCTGTTGTAACCCCAACAACAAATTTATCCTTGAGTATCCTCTATAGTGTTTAATTGTCTATCTTTAAGTATACTACTCTTCTTTAACTCATTTGATAAACTGCCTTTTGAATTTTACCAACTTACCTTGGTTAAATTCAAAGTTTGCTGGTGTCTAAGACAAATTCTTGTCACGTTCTTATGGTAGACTGCAGCAACAGAGAGGCAAGTATGAAAGTCCAGATCAAAATGGTAGAGTTTCTTTCACGTTTATTCCACCATGTAAAAATAGGACAAGAGAAGCCCAAATCAGAAAGGCCTGCCATAGAGAGGCAAGCATGAAAGTCCAAAGCACTTTGACGATCCCAACCGATACCCCCTGAATTTTCTTTCAGATGAAGAATTATATTAAAGTCTCCTCCAATACGCCAAGGAATAACAGTATGAGCAGAACTAATATCCATGAGCTCATTCCGAAGAAGCTGACGATCATGAGTGTCACACTTTGCATAAACGCAAGAAATATGAGCATAGATAGGCCAAGAACAATGTTGCACACGAAGAGTAAGGTGTGAACAGAATCTTGAACAAGATGACAGGTAAAATCAGATTTAACAAAAACCCCGATTTAAGAAAATATTATAATTTAGGGGGCACATTGCTTCAATTAATAATTGAGGGGGGCAATTTGAAGCCAATCCATTGTTGAGGGGGTTATTTGTAATTTATCCAAAGATTAATGCTAAAATCACCTAAACTCACAGTGAAGCCCATAAAATGTCAAATAAGATGATATATACGACGCCACATTAATTTGTACACAAAATCATGTACTCATTAGGTGTCTCTAACATTATTCCTTTCAACTGAGTACCTAATTTTGTATATTAAATGATGTACATTCTATGTGTTATGTTATTACTTATATTTTTAACATATATTGAAGCCTACAAAATATCGAATATAATAACTATCATATTATTTTGTATACATAAAATTAGGTAATAAAGTAGGATCTATTATCTACTACTAAAGCAGAAATCACTATTGTCACGTGGCAGTACTTGGTTAATTTTCATTTTGTTTAAAATAAACATCATTCATTTCTTACCTAATTCTTAATTTCTCTCCATTAATTTGCTCTTTTCTCTCACTATTTTTAATGTTCTCATTATTTTTTATCTATTCAGCATTTTGATATTTTTGCTTCCAATCCACAACGTTCTATCATTAATTTGTATGTATCTATACCATAATCATTTATATTTTCTACACAACTGTTTCATTATTTATTCTATTTTATTTTTGTGCAAATTATTCCAATTCAAATATTTTTAATTAGTTATGACAAATAAAAAATTTTTTATTATAAACAAACTTTTGAATTTCTTTTTTATTAAAAGGGTGGGGCTATTAACACCCCCCTTCTCTATTAATACACCCACCATAAAAAATTTATACCAACCTAATATCTAAATACACCACCCCTATATTTCATATTTTATCCCATCTAAAAAATTCCTTTTTTTCTCCGTACACCCCCACTCTCCCAATCCTTACACTCTTTCAGTTCTAACCCTAACCCCAACCCCCCTCACACGCAAAGAACGACAACAGCAATGTAAGGCCCCGACCCTACTTCCTTTCCATTTTACGCGTAGTTACTTCATACCGGCTTAGAAACCCCTTGAATACGAGATAGAACCTTTAACCTTTGACGTATAAGAAATATATCATGCTTACTAGAGTGTGACGTGTTAAGTTGGGACCCTTGGGGGTTGATTCATGAAAGCGTGGTCATGTTTGATAAGCATGATATGTTAGTCTTCCTTGCGGTTGTTCCGGATCGGATCAACGTTTAATCACGCCATAGTTTCGTACTCGTTTGAGACCATCCTTGATACCATATTGTGTGTGTACACATATGTACATCACTCACTGTGTCAAGCCTTACCTTGATTTAGACTCACTCTCGAATGGCAAGCATGTTAGTCTTGTCGTTAATCCGTAAGTTGAGTTGATTCGAGCGATGTTTCGCGTGTTTATCTTCGTGCACCAATGCGGGGCAATTTGGTTGAGTTTCGAGAGTGTTTTGAACTTGATTGGGGGTTAGGATTATTTGGGAATACTTAGTATACATTTTTTTTGACCATAAGATAGAAAGTGATACACTCAAAAGCATGGATGCATGCTTAAACTCGAAATTCTGTTCATCCGAACAGTCTGTGGTAATTTGGTCATATCTTTGTGTAGAAAACTCAGATTGGCAAACCCTTTAATTCTGTGTAAACTAGACTCGAAGAGCTTTCCAACGACACCTTATTCATAATTTTTGGACTTGTGGATCATCCTAGGCACGTCTTTGAAGTTGACTGAAAATTAGGCCCAAAAGGCCCAATGACCTCTTGGCGCGCCCTAGCGCGACCGTACGAACAGTTTTGTGTAATTTTTAGGTTTTGTTGACTTGTTTTGGTTTTTATGACTTTGACTCAACCTAGAACGCGCCAAGACTTGTTGACCAGCCTGATTAGCCTCTTTAGACCATGGAGTAACTTTAACTTACTCCCATTTTCATCTCTTTCCATCCATGGAAGCTTAGAGAGTGTGTGTGGGAGATTAAGGTGAGATTAGTGTGTGCAAGTCATTTCTTCACCATCCAACCAATAAATTTTCAATCCAAGCACACCATTTTGAAGGTCTTGACTAGAGGATCACTCTCCACCAATTGAATGTTGGTTTTCTTAGAGTGAATTCATCAAAAGGTAAGTAACTATAATGTTTTGTATGTTTATGAGTTGAATTGGAAGAGTTAATCATATAGGTTGTGTTAGTTGACTTTCATTCTGTTATATCCTTGGGAGAAACATGTTATTAGTTACTTTAGCTTATGTTTGATATATTATGTTGTTGATTGGGGGTTGGAATTGTAATTGAGGAAAGACATGATGATTTTTGGAAGCCAAATTCATAGTTCTTGAAATAAGCTTAGTCATTGTTTTAAGGCATGTTGTCGAATTTACTGGGAAAAATTCGTCCTTGGGAATTATCTAAATTTTTTATATGTTTTAAATTTATATGTTGTGTAGCATCCTGTAAATTTTCATAAATTTTAGAGGTCGGGAAGTACCTCATTTAGGTTGCGTATTATCGATACGCAGAATGGACTGTTGCTGGAAATTATGGTTTGTAGTTCAATATTTTTGTGGTTGCATGTTGATGAATATAAGTCCAAATGGACTGATTTAAAATGGTAAATTATAATTTGAAATGTCTAGTTTCTGGGTATATAATATTCATAATATTTGGACATGCGAAGAATATTTGGAGAGATGTTGGTTACAAGTTAGAACGAAAAACACATGAATTTTAAGTTAGTTGTAGTCCCTGTTTTGGGCTATTTTCGTGAAAAGTCTGGTACTAACCTACTATTGAGAATGTACTGAATTTTGGATATGTTATTCTTATATATGTTAGATTATTCTCTGTAAATTTTCATAAATTTTAGAGGTCCGAAAGTACCTCGTTTAGGTTGTGTTTTATCGCTGCGCCGAGTAAACTGTTGCTGGAAATTCTGGGTATTAGATCTAACTTTAAGTGACTAATTCTTGATGATTATAAATCCAAATGAGGTAATTCAAAGTGGTAAATTATAGTTCCAGATGTCTATTTTCTAAATATGGAATAATTATAATATTTTTACTTTTGTGGAATATTTGGTGAATTTAACGGTACTGTTGTGCAGTACCGAATACGTATTATTGTTGTTAGTCTCCAAGGATTAGAGACTCGTCAATGTGTAATTGTTGTTATTATTAAACCTTGAGTATTGGTAACTCGTTAGAATTGTGTTAGTTGTTACTCGCGATTAATTGGCAAGATTTCTATGGGTGGAAGATACACCATATATAGGGTATTAGGATTGGTGTAGTTATTTAGGGACGATACTGCGGTTCGTCCCGATGTTTCGAAAATGGGTATTGACTCTAGCTGAGTCGACATGAGATAGTATATTTGTATTTAAAAACTATACGAGCTATATACTAGTCGTGACTGACTCTTGCGGAGTCGAATAGGACGTAATAAACAAACATCGAATAATGTGGTGATTTTATTAATGGGTATAATCGACTCTATGGAGTTGAGCAATGGGTAGTATTAATCCTTACATGACATATATTAATTTCCTACCATGTGGAATGACGAATTGATGGGTTTATGACTTAGTAGAACTTTGACCTTGGTTGACTGAGTCAAACATTAGTTGACTACAAGTTACGTTGAATAGTTGAGTTATGCTCTTGTATAAATGAGTGTTAATGATTTATAATTGCCTCTTCAATAGAGTATATTAAGTGATTATAGGATACTATTAGGATCCTAAGTTGAGTGTAATGGCTCTGTATTAATTAATGGATGTAAGTACAAGTAGACTTACCTTACGTTGGGGTTATGTATATATCTAGCTATCAGACACTGTTTGGTGGTTGTGTTGTACAATAGGCCCACTTTGTCTATTGTCTTGTTTTGTATATATGTTCAATGATTAAGGACATGTTGTGATTGTTCTAGTATGAGATAGGACAATCATCCTACTTTGATGATTGATTGTGGGACAATCATCCTACTTTGATGATTGATTGTGTGTTTAGTGTTTACAAGCACATTGAGTTGATTTGGTATGTGATTCAAGAGAACACACTTTGATTTGTTGAAAATGACGAGTAAATATCTACTTGTGTATTGCATTGAGTCCAGCTGGCATTCTTGGTAAAGTTATGGTAGGACGATGTATAGTCTTTACGAATGGGATTCGTGATCACTATGGGTCGCCGTATTGGTTCTTACACACCCTCACCTGTTGGCCGCAAGTGGGATGTAGCCCCACTGTTGTAGCAATACGCATGACTTTGGTTTGCTAGTAGAACCCGATGGGATCGGGGACGTCGATAATACTTACACGAGTATCGATGCACGTTTGTTTTCTCGTGTATTGCAGGAGCAACGCGAAGTTGGAGAAAGAGAAATGATATCCTTTATTATGTGGTTTATTTACAAGCACTTATGTGAACATCAAGGTGTTATGTGACTTGCGTGAATTGTATATCAATGATGATATTACATGTTCAGTTGTGGTGTATAAATGTTATTACCATGTTACTAATATCGCTTGAGCATTATGCCATGTCATGTAGTTGCATTAGGGTCTTGGTTTACTGTTGCATTCATACCCATAGCACATAATACATTATAGTGGCTTACGGGGTCTTTTAGACTCACCCAATAACCTCCTCAGTTTGCAGGTTAAGTTCCAGCACACGAGTCTTGAATCTTGGAGTTAGCAAGATGTATTTGTATTGTCATTTTCTTCTTATATCTTGTACTGTGAGATCGTGAGGTTCACTAAGTTATGTAAACTTAGTATATGGGTAGAAATAGTTATATTCTCCAGATTTGTATTTTTATGCCGACTTGTGAAGTCGTGCCGCTTGTAGCATTTTATAATTTCGGTTTACAGCTCGTGGTCTGGGTGTGGCCTTGTGCCTGTCGATATTTCATTAGTGGTTTTCCTAAGCGCGTAGCTCATGGTATTTATTATTGTTATTTCTTCTGCTCGTGTATTTAGTCGTCGAGGTCTTTTATTGTTGAGGTTTATTTTAGTTGTAGTTGTTGTGTAAGTTTTGAAACTCACATTTTAATTGATATTCCGCTGCTTAATTTGGATTTTAAACATGTGTAGCTCGTCCACTTCGGTGGAGTTTAGTTGTTCTCTTTAGTTTTGACGCATCGAGTTGGGGTTTAACATCGGATCTCGGACTCGAGTCGTCACAAGCAAAGAAGAAAAAAGAAGAAAGAGGAAGGAGAAGGAAGAAGGAAAGAAAATAGAAAAGAGGAAGAAGACTTAAAGAAGAAGGAAAGAAAAAAGAAAAAGCAGGCATGTCTTCCCCTCCCTCCCTCCTTCCCTCTTTTTTTTTTCTTCTCCTCCCTCCCCTCCCTTCCCCTTCCTTTATTTTTTCCCTTCCTTCCTTCTTCCCTCCGTCGCTCCCTTCGCAAACCCGTCGACAAACCTACTAGAGATGTCTTGTTCGACCATGGTTGATCGAACAACCGAGTGTTGTTCAATTAGCCATAACCGAACATCACTATAATGTCGCTTAGAGTTAACCGAACAACACTTAGTTGTTCGGTCAACCATGACCGAACGTGACATCTCCGAGAAATTTTCGATGAAGGGGGTGGGTTTGAGAAGGTAGTGATGAAGGGAGGGGAAGGAAAAAAAAAAGAGGTAGTTGAGAGAGGGGAGAGGGAGGGGGAGAAGGAAAGAAGGGAAAAAAAAAAAGGAAAACAGAGTCGCCGAACCTGGGGAAAAGTTGTCGGAACTGGGGAAGAAGAGGGTTTGCCGGAACTGGGAAAGAAGAAGAGGCTGAGACTGTGTATTTAAGAGGGGAAAGAATATTAATGTCTTTTTAAACGATGACATTTTTATAGTTAATTTTTGGGGGTGTATTTAGAGGAAGAGAGGTGTTAATAGAGAGTTGCTATTTACACCCCCAAATTTATTTAGTACACCCCTTTATTAAGTACACCCCCCAATAATTTCAACCTCTCAAAATGCTAAGTACACCCCTCCTAATTTCCTATTCAACCCTTACCAATATTTTTTTCAAAATTAACTAAACCTACTAAGTATACCCCCACCCCAAACAAAACCACTCCCTTCCTCCTCCCCCTTCCCACCTGGTCAAGCAGCCCGCCTCCTTTCCCCACCCCCTACCCCACACTTAGTCAAGCAGTCTGCCTCCTTCCCCCCGTCCTCCCCGCACCCAATCAAGCAGCCCGCCCCCATCTTCCTTTATTTTTTTTCAAACGGTTCGTTTGACAATATGTAATCGAACATTTATAGTGGTGTTCGGCACCCCTTAACGAACAGCTTTAGCTGTATTCGGTAGGAAACTGCCGACCAATAATTATATTTTTTTAACCTAAAAAAATGAAAAAAAAATATTTAAATTAAAATTTATAATAATATTTTTGTAATAGATAAAGGGATGTACTTAACAAATACGTGGGAGTAAATAATACAACTCGCTTATTAAAATCGTGCATACACGAGAACCTTGACATACTTCAAAGCAGATGGATATTCTTTGAAGTTTGATTGCAGGCTGCTGAGGAATTGATCAAACTCTACCTCAGTATCTGCGACCACTAAAACATTCCAAGCTGCAATAAACGAATCCCACATCTCCTTTTTTCGAAAAATTTTCTTGCAATTTGCCAAAACATTCTTATTAATATGCCACCGACAAAGAAAATGTCTCGAAGAGGGAAAAGTGTGCTCAATTGCATTCATCAAACCCTTTTCTCTATCAGTAACAATTACACTGGGTAGCTCAGATTGATGCATCAAGGACTTCAATATTGTGCATGCCCACATATAGTTGTCTTCCTTCTCAGACTCCAAATACACGACTGCAATAGAGAAAGTCATATGTGTCGATGTCACACCAACAATCTCCAACAAAGGTAACTTATACCTATTTGTCTTGTAAGTACAATCCATAAAGATGACCTTCGGAAAACACTTCAATAAATCAATGCTCGTCGGGTGAGCAAAGAAAAGATCCTTTACAGTATTAGTCTTCTCGCAGCGCCGATCATGATATAAATACCCATGCTTCTTCAATTTAAACATAAGCTGTTGCATTTCTGATCGGCCATCACGCTCAGTAACTTTACTCTTCGTACGAGCATTGTAGATTGTCTTGATTGTGGACTTATTCTGTTCAAATTTTTGTTTTAAACCAAACAAAATGTCTTTCGGTTTACTATTGTTGTGTGACAAATCAACTACATATTCCTCCTCTTCCACTGATAATCGCCCAGCATATGAGTGGCCTTCTAAGTATTCCGCAGTTGGATGATTATGCACACCACATTGAATCTCTAATTGACATTCATTAGCAGATAACTGCTTCCCCCTCAAACGAAAAGGACATCCACACTTCTTCGTACCAGTTTCTCTCTTCCTTTTTCGTTTACTCACATTAGCATTAGCCTCTTCGACATTTTCTGATGCTGATGGTAGTGCCTCAACCTTTTTCTTTTCACGGTAATGGCTACTACGTTCACAAGTCATCAACATTCGAGCCCTTTTGCAACTAGCTGTACCACTGTCCGACCTGCTGATTATTATGACAATGCCATGCTCCTGTCCCCTAGCACGCACCCAATCAAACATAACCTCACGAGATGAAAACAATTCATGCGTCGTGAACACTTCGGTGAAATTCATGGCAATATCTTCAACATTGTTTTCAACTTCAGGTTGATACGGAATGATCTGATTTTCTTCAGGGCCAATCACACTGTCCTCCGAAGACAACGTATTTGAATCCTGTTAACAATTACAATAACAAGACTTAATTAGCAAATAAACAAACATACTGTTCGGTAGGTACCCATGGAATAAAAAGTGGACTGTTCGGTAGCCTTGCCGATCAACATGAAGACAGTTCGATACCCATACCGAATATAAGACTATGTGTTCGGTACCCCTGCCGATCTACTTCAAGGAATTTCAGTGGGTACCAGCCGAACTAACTAGAAAATGTTCGGTGGTGTTGCCGAACAGTCTGTTTAATGTTCCATGATCCATTGCCGAACACGATACCCAGAAAAACTCGAAAAAACTGAAGAAAATTGCAATTAAAGACATGAAATGAGATGAAATACTTACATAATTGGTCCCTTTGACTTATTTTTCCATTATTACCAGTAATGTGGATGTATTAAGTGGAATTTAGGGTTTGAAGTAGGATGGAAGTTGGAAGAAAATGAAGATGAGGAAGAAAAGTTTTGAGTTTCAAGTTATAAATTTAGGGGTGTACTTAAAATCTTGGAGGGTGTACTAAGTATTATTGAAATTAGATAAAAAAATGGTGGGGTGTACTTAGTAACAATAATGGTATTTAAGTCTAAATTTATAATGACATTTTTATAAATTTTATTGGCAGGTGTACTAAGCAATTTTGTGGTTCAATTAGCAACTCACTTATTTGAATGTGCATAGATAGATCCAGTCTCACGTGGACTCACATGATTCCGGCCTCCCCTTCTGCCTCAGCTCACTCCTCTGAACACTACCCGCCTACGCTATCCACTCACTTTCTCACTCCACGATAAATTGGTACTAGTTTACACATTCCCGAGCTTTTTATGATTACCAATGGCGGTTCATACTTCTCTCTCCACCCTCCTTTACTCTCCCTACGGTCCAAAACTCAACTTCTCCACCACCGATCCAATCCCGCCTACTTCCCGCGCAAACCTACTCCCGAAATTCAATCGACTGAATTCAGTTACTGCATTGCAATTCCAAACCACCGCCGCGGTGGCGGCGGCGGCGGCGGCATCAGCTAAGTTCGAAGTCGGCGAGGACTTGCCGGCGGACTACGCGGAGTGGTCTCCGAAATCAGACCCGGGCGACCGGAGGAGAGCAGGAGTGTTACTGCATCCGACGTCGTTTCCCGGACCGTACGGCATCGGAGACCTCGGTGACCAGGCTTTTCGTTTCCTCGATTGGCTTCATGAAGCTGGTTGCTCCCTTTGGCAGGTTCCTATTAGCTCTAATTATAAATATTTTTGTGTCATTCGAATAAAATAGTTTCATTTTGAATTTTAAACATAACTCTATTATTTGTTGGCATTTACTTTCTCGGTCCTTGAAAAGAAAAAAAGAAGACAGTTCTATGACTTTTTTTTTTTTTTGTCGTACTTGATTAAATTTTGACAAAAAATTTATGAAAATTTACTTAATTCTTAAGAAATTCTAAAAATTATTAGTAGCAGTATTCTCAATATCGTATGGATGAATGAAATTTCATTACCTAAAATATAAAAAATGTATGTTAAACATTGATTGATTTTATCTTAGGTTTGACTTTGCAATAAAGAAATGAGAATATTTTCGGAGTGTATGACATACTGCTCCTGTCACAGCTATTTGGTGGTCAAGTAGGAAGCCATCATTTAGATTAGGTGAGCACCTTCTTAAATGTCAGCATCATCATAAGTGTGCTGATTTTGATCAAAAACTTGTCCAGCTAATGGTGGTTCCTATTGGTATTTAACGAGCTGTGGTGGTCTAGGACCACTGAATATTTTTTCGTGATGCTATAACCAAATAAAAGTATGTCATATAAATGTTTTCTGACAACATCACATTTGTTTTTTTTGGTAAAAGAGGATGATGTTGTATCAATTTGTATTTATAAATATGTAAATTGTCATACGAATTTGAAGTTCTATATGTATGAGAAAGTAAATAAATTTTACGCTCTCCTTTTTGTGCAAAGAGTCTACTATTCTATTTTTGGATGTTCCACTAAAATAGTCTACTTTCAAAAGCCTTCAATCTCCACACTCGTTACCATCCACATGTCTTATACCATCTTAACTGTAAATAGACAATGGTTTATTCATGTTGATGCAGGTTCTTCCTCTTGTTCCACCAGGAAGGAGGGCTAACGAGGAGGGATCCCCATACTCAGGGCAGGTGAGATTACTTACTTTGCTGTTTTAACATGATCGACAATTTGATGGAGATTTAGCAGAACACTCAAGGAACCATGTTAAATAGGGCTTCATATTAGGTTAGGCTGGCTGGAGCCTGGAATGAAAGCTGCTCTACCAACCTGTGTGGCCCACCTAATTCAACGATTTAAATCATTAAGCGGGTTGGGTTTGGACATCTATTCCCCAAGATTAAATATGGCCCAAACCGAATGATGTGGCAGAAGTCATGAACTCATAAAACAATATATATGGTTCTGTTTAGTTGAATTAGATATTCTTAATAATATGTGTAAATAGTTTATTGGCATTAAATTATGGCTTCTAGAGCCCACCTTAAGAGTGAGTTGAGTCAGGGTACTTCAAATGGGTTTATCTCAGGGTTGCTTCCATGGGTATGCTGGCATTACACACTGTTTGTTAAGGGCACTACATTAGGAAAGAGGTAGAGGGTGGACTGAAAATGTAACACACACACACACACACACACAGAGATGGCTAGTTCTATCTTCCCTGAAGAAGATCTGGTACAAGAGTCTGAGTGCTAATTCTCTACTGTGCCTTCCCTATAATGAATGAGGCAATCCTCTTACTTTTAGCCAGTGTTCGAAAAATCGTTCTAGGCGCCCCTCAAACGCCGCGACTAGGCTCTAGGCGCTCCCAAAATGCCTTGACTATGGCCAAATCGGACAAAAAATTGGCACCACGCAAAATTGCTGCTTAGTCTGATGCGGGAGCATTAAGTTACGATCCTTGTAAAGACCCAAACAAAGTCGTGGATGCATTACAAGTGGGTGAAGATGGTCTAACGTTGTCTCTCGAGTCATTGGTGATGCAAACTAGGAAGGTTCAAGAGTTTGGAAGGCCTTTGGAGGTCACATGCGCAACGAGGGAGGATTTTTGGACAAAAGAAGGCATTGGGGACATTCTGGCTAGAGAGCGATCGCCCTCTCTTGGACAAAGCGATCGCCTTTGAAGCAGAATCGCGAGCCAAGTTTCTGGCCACAAAGCGATCGCTTTGTGGCGTAACAAGCGATCGCCACGTGACCGAAAGGCGACCGCGAGTTTCTCTTGTGTTTGACTCCCAAACGTATAGGATTGTTTTCTATTCCTAGGAAGAGTAGTACTCTTAATGTTTATACTTTTAGGATTAGTCTTCTATTCCTTGTTAGATTAGGATGCTTTGTAAACACCTATAAATAGGGTTAGATCTAAGTTGTAAAAATGCAGATTATTGTTATATAATTCTCAAGGAGAAATTTCAAAGAACAAGGTTGTTCTTATTTTTTGTCTATTATTTCCTTAGGTCTAGGAGGTAATATTCAAAAGGATTCTTTACGATAGGTGAGTGTGTTAGGTCCAAGGTTGCTCAATATAGGCTAGAAGGGGGTTGAATAGCCTATGTCCAATTTTGAAATTGATTCAAAAATCTTACTTCACTAGGGATTTAAAAATTTTGCGGGCGGAAGTCTTGTGAAGCACGGGACAAGTTGAGAATGGCGATCTTGGCGGGACAAGATCGGCGGTTCTTAACGAGATGGAAATCGGAAATTTAAAGCAACACAATCAAATCACAATCACACACAAATAGACAGAATATTTAATATGGTTCACACTTATAAATAAGTGCTACGTCCATGACCAAAGTGGTCAACTTTGGATTTGAAAATCGTGTACTAAGTTTTTCCACTAGATATTTTACAGACTAAATCTCTAATGGATTGTGTACAAAAATTTTGTTGACCAAGTGTTTGTGTGGGAGAATTGATATCAATAAGATACAATTCTCGTGAGCTATGAAAAGCTAGGTGTTGCAATCAATGAAGAGCTTTTAATGGACTAGGAGTCTAAGTATGAAGCTCTTGATGTAAGTATGCGAGATAGGACGTGTAAGCTTGTAAGAACTTGAAGACTATGAAGATTCGAAGTTGGGGTTGTTGAAGTATATTGAATGCAGCAATGGATTCTCCTTTTATATGCGGGAGGAAACTAGGAGCCGTTGGTGGTCTTCTAATTTGAATTTAAGAGCAATTAATGCTCTAATCGGTTGTTGACTCTGATAGGCGGCTGTAGCTTGCGTCTGTCTCGACACTTTGCTAAAAATAGGCGATCGTGCTTGCGGGAGGAATGTCCTTTTACGAGTGTATGCTAAGAATGGAAACCTTCATTGAATGTGATTTGCGGAGTTAACGTTGCATCGAAGTCAATGAAAGCCTCAAATCGGGACATGTCTTCGGCGGTTCTCTTATCGAGCGTTCTTGAGGTTCTTGACATTGCGATGAGGCTTGGCGATATGAGCTTGTCCGATATCCGAAAGGAAGGCTGGCGATGCATAAATTGCCTATTGTGCGAAGGGCGTCCGATGTCCATAGGCTATCTTCTTCAAGGCTACTTACAATAAGCAATCCTAGGCTATTCAAGCTATGTCTAAGTTCAAGTTGCCACTCTAGACACGCAGGCCCATTAGTCACCTTGACTTAGACTTAGGTTATGGATTCAAGCAAATCTAGGCTAATTATGCAACAATCTCCTCCTATTTGCTTGAGTCCATGACCCTACGAATACAATATCGGTGACCGTGTTCAAGTCTAGTAATAACATGCTTGTAAGATTGATATATTAAATAAGCATGCCCTAGATGAACTTACATAAAGGTCATTGTATTCAAGAATTACAAAGTGTTTACAAACAGGAAATTAAGCATCGGACACTTGTAATGAGACTAAGTTTAAAGACATGCGATAGGCGAATAGGCAATATAGGACATGTCTTTAAACCGGTGGTTTAAATTTCATGCAATCACATAATAAGCGATTCATAATAAACATGAAAGTTTTAAAACATAGACATTGTTAATTAAACAAGTTGTTTAATTACAAAGTTTAGTAAAAAGATTATACAAAATATTATCGGCGGTTCGAGAAGATGACCGAGATGATGCACGACCTTTGCCTTTGCACGATGAAGATTGCCCATAGCTTCTTGATGCCCATTTAGAGTCAACAGGCCTTAAGTCTTGCAATTTCTTCGTTTCTTCTGCTAGCTCTTCTTTAGTATCGGCCAATTCGGAGGAGAGCTCTTTGTTCTTACGCGAGCGAGCATTATGCTCAATGAGCTTGGTCTGCGATTATTGTTGAGTCGCCATCTCCTCCTTCGGGCCTTGCGAGGCATCAATAAAGCCGGCGGTGCTCGGTAGTTCTGCGCTCCCTGCGATAGTAAGCTAAGTGCTTGGTCGTGAGATTACGCGTCGCTCGCACGGAGGAGTGAACGAGCGATTTGCACGGCGTTGAGATTGAAGCACAAGCTTGTAGCCGGCTTCACCATGTCGACGACTGCGTCGGCTTAGTGGCTATGTTGTCCCGTTGGTTTCGAAGATGGCGGACGTCTTGGATGAAGAGGCTGAGATTTGGTGCAAGCGGCTTAGGTGGTGAGATGGATCGTGGCGGGCATCAGCGGCCTTTGCGCCGAAATCTCCATCACTTGGGTCATGCGGTCGGCTGCATGGGTGATGTGAGGCGTCTACGAAGAGTTGGTGCGGGGCCTTGGTTAGGTCAACAGAGATGACCTCAAAATCCTTCAAAAATTTATGGACAGCCTCGGCGGGATAGGTATCGGACGAGTCGGGATGACTCGGCGATGGTCTGGCGAGGGAAGAATGGTGGTGGCTTGGGTAGGTGAGGGTGGAGGATGGTGGTGGGAGACGGGGATTGGCTAGAGGATGAGGGAGAATGGATGGTGGAGGAAATATCAATAGAGGTGAAGGAAGGCTAGGAAAGATGCGAGGAGCAGGGAAGAGCCTTTCTATGTAGATGACATAGGAAAGGGGTGAATGAAGAAAGGGGAGGAGAAAAGAAAGGGGAAGGCTAGGAGAAAGAAAGAGAAGAGGGATGAGAGGGTTGAAGCCAAGGAAAGTTGTGACTACATCAATGAAGTGTAGACCACGGGGTGAAAAAGGATGGAAGGATGGCCGATAATGGTGAAGGCGGGGGTTTAGGCGAGAGAGAGGAAGGGGAGATGTCCGATTTGGTTGGAAGGGGAAGGCCTAGGTCTTTATGGATTGCAACCCATTGGTTGAAGATCATAAGATCTTGAACCGGCGAGTTGTGGGAGAAGAAGAGTTGTGACCGGGCGGGAGGAAGAGGGTCATAGAAGGCACCCGTTGAAAGATAATTTCACTGCGGACATAGGGCGACGGAAATCTCTTGGGGTAGTCAAGGTGGCTAAGAAAGGGTCGAGTCGGCGGGGTTGGGTTTAGGCTGCTTGTCTACGGGACAACGAGCTGCGCCTCGGGGTGTAGGTTGGTATAGGGGTTGGTTTTGAGGCGTTTGGGAGGAGCGGGTCGGAAGAAGGAGAGATAGGTCGTTTGGAGGATGGTGGTTGAGAAGAGGTGGCGAGGTGAGAAAGATGGCTCTTGTGTGGTGGTTGTTTGGATGGGAGCGGATGGAGGAGGTGAGGAAGCGGTGAGGTGGAAGTGGTAGTAGGCGAGGTGGTGAAGGTGGAGAAGGTGGAGGAGAAGATGGTTCGTGGCGGTTCCCACAAAATGTACCTTCTTCTTTGCGCTCTTTTTAAAACGTTTGCCATGCTTGGACTTAGTAGGAGTGGAAGAGGCGAAGTTGGTGATTGAGATGTTGTGGTGGGAGCTGGCTGGTGGAGAACGGTAGATGGAGAAATGGTGATGAGACCTTAGGAAGGCCAAATGATTCGTCGTGGGTAGGAGGGTTTGTTTGGTTTTGGGTTTGGAGGAATGGGAGGTAGGTTTAGAGGTTTTGGAGAGGTCGGTGGTTGGAAGGTTGATGGGTCCTTCTCAGGCGCCTTTGAGGCGAGTTTCTGGTTTGTTTGAGTTTTGGAGTGAGAGAGGGAGAGTGTTTAGGCTTTTTGGTAGGGGCTCGGCGGCTCATATGGGTCATGATCTAGCTGCGAGGTCAAAATGTTCGAGCGGCTCGGCCGATGGGTGTAGGCTCCTCCTCCTCGGTGGTAACCCGGCGGTGTAGGTGACCTTCCTCTTACCCTGGCTTGGGTAGAGGGCCGCGATGCGATAGCGGCGGCGGCGAGTGCGTGCGGCGGCACGTAGCGTAGCGGCGGCAGCAGCGCCGGCCGCGTTGGTTGTCCTTTTGGCCATATCATCCCTATAGCGGGTGATGTTGTTGGCCGTGAAGACGTAGGTGTTGGACACCTTGATGAGGTCGTCGGCGCGACCAGCTCATCAATCTCCTCATAACGGCGGAGGATGACATTGATAACCACGACAAAGGGCCTCTTCATGGACGGGTGAGCTTGTACTTCACAACGCTGCAGGACGGCATTGAAAAGATGATCTTTGCCCGGTTGAGTTGCTTGCGAAGGACCACAGCCTTGGTCCACATCAGTGTTGGAAGGTGAAGATGTCCCTCGAGCCATTTTTGAACAAAATGCTCTTGTCGAGCCAGATGGCTGATATGATAGGGGTTCTCAGGGAAGAGGTTCCTAGACATCTCGGAAAACCTCTCGGTTGGGCGGACCCCTCATCATCTCCCAGGCAAGTGCTGATTCGGCATCGGTCAAGTCCAATTTGCCTTGACAGGCGGTCAAGGATTTCTCCAACATCCTTGTAGGTCAACTTGATATAGTGACCCCTGATGTAGCCCTTGATGTAGCTTAAATTGACAGGCTCAGAGGCATTAGCTGGTGGAGGAGGCAGAATCATCCTCGTATAGAACTCCTCAGCTAGATAGTTGCTGTAGTGGGTGTCGTTGAGTTGGAACAGGGGGAGGAGTCCACACTCAGCTAAATCTTTTAGCAAGGCATCACTAGCGGATGTGCAAATGATGGAGTCTATGTCGATAGTCATCCCTGGGTGATAGCTTGACCTGGGAAGGGTCCTTATAGGGAGTTCAGCAGCCAATGCAGCCCTGGTTGGCTTAGCAGAGGCAGAGGATGAAGTGGTAGCGGCAGCCTTAGAGGATTTAGATTTTCCCTACATGATCGGCAGATGTGAGAATAGCATATATAGAAATCGGCAGATATGCAAGAAACAGCAGATAAATATGTAATCAGCAGATATTCATCAAAAACAAGTACTGTTCAGATCAAGACCCAAAACATAAACAATTTAAGAACAGTTCATGAACTGGGTTTTTAAACTGTGACTGATTTTGTCATTTTCAAGCAAACAAAGTGGCATAAACTGAATATATAGTGTCACATAAAGTATTAAAACACATTTTACACCACATAAACACGATTCAAGCAACAATTGTGAGAATCCAAAATTCTTCAATGGCGGACAGTTTGAACAACTCGAATTAGGTCAAAACCAGACCGAAACATAGAATTTAAATGAATAGAAAAGATGTAGAAATTCTTACCATTGATGATTTTAGCTAGAAAACGTAAAGATTTTGGAAAGTTGAAGGCTTTTTGGAGAGATTGTAGATTGGAAGTCCGAGGGTTTTTGAAAGTTTAAAATGGCGGTTGTTGAGAGTTGTGAAGAGTTCTTACATTTTACCCTTTTATACCTCGACAGCCACTAAATGGAATTTGATAAAATTTGAAGTCCGCATTTATTACGATGAGTCACGTACGTATGGCGCCCTTAAGTCTTCCTATATTATCGAGTCTGCCTATTTTATCGAAGGCTAGATGTGGAGATAGACACTTACCCAAGGTTGTCTATTTACTCGAGTTGAGATCGGCGATCACATAGGCGGTTTAATAACGCAGTTTATGAAATAACTTAAAGAATTTAGCTAGAAAGGATTAAGGATCGAGGTCAAGCATACCAAGCTCTCCTCTTAAATATGCAAACCTGGTTGAATCAAGTGGTTTTGTGAAGATGTCTGCTACCTGATTCTCTGTAGGCACATATTGCATGCGATGTTACCTTTTTCAACATGATCTTTAAGAAAGTGATATCTCACATCAATGTGCTTTGTTTTGGAGTGCATGACGGATTTTGAGAGCGAAATTGCGATGTGTTATCACACATTATAGGACAATCATCGGTTTGATCTCATAGTCCACTAGTTCTTTGTTTGATCCACAGCGGTTGTGGCAGCGGCTACCGGCTATGTATTCGATTGTTGAAGTTGAAACAGAGGTTTGCTTTTTGGCCCATGAGACAAGTCTATTTCCTAAGAATTGACATGTCCCACTTGTGCTTTTCTGTCAACTTTACATGCAGCAAAATCAGCATCGAATAGCCTATAAGATTAAAAGATGAATCTCTAGGATACCGATTCCCAAATTGGGAGTATCTATCGATATCGATGATTCTTTTATGCTTGTAGGTGAGACTCCTTTGGATCAGCTTGAAACCTAGCACAAACACAAACGGCAAACATGATATCGGGCCTACTAGCAGTTAAGTATAAAAGTGAACCAATCATGCCTTAGAGAGTCATGTCCACTTTCTTGCCCTTCTCATCTTTGTCAAGATGGCGGTTAGTAGCCATAGGAGTCTTTCGTTTGCATTCTCAAGACCAAATTTCTTGATGACATCCTTTGCATATTTGGCTTGATTGATGAAGATACCATTTGAACTTTGTTGAATTTGAAGACCAAGGAAAAATTGAGCTCTCCCATCATGCTCATCTCAAATTTACTCTGCATAAGCTTTTCAAACCTTTTGCAAAGATTTTCATTAGTAGAACCAAAGATAATATCATCAACATATATTTGAACAAGTAAGGAATGACCTTTATGCTTCATAATGAAAAGAGTAGTGTCAATTTGACCTCTTACAAAGCCTTGAGATATCAAGAACTTTGAAAGGGTCTCATACCGAGCTCTTGGAGCTTGTTTAAGTCCATAAAGGGCTTTCCTTAGCTTGTAGACATCCTCTCTTCTTGAGCAGTCTATGAACCCAGTGGTTGCTCAACATAGACTTCTTCTTGAAGTTCTCCATTCGAAATGCACTCTTTACATCCATTTGATAAACTTTGAAGTCTTTGTAAGAGGCATAGGCCAAGAATAATCGAATAGCCTCTAATCTTGCAACAGGGCAAATGTCTCATCATAGTCAATACCCTCCTCCGTCGTATCCTTGGGCTACCGTCTTGCCTTGTTTCTTGTAATGTTGCCGTTTTCATCCATTTTGTTTCGAAAACCCACTTTGTGCCAATAATCGCTTGTCCTTTAGGCCTAGGTACTAGTGACCGGACTTGGCATCTGTCAAATTGGTTTAGCTCTTCTTGCATAGCTTCCACCTTTGGATCTTCCGAGCTTCATCAATCTTTTGGGTTCAATGTTAGATACAAATGCGGTAGAATACATGCATTCGTTTCTTGAAGCTTGTCTAGTTTGAACACCGGCATTAAGATCTCCAATGATTTGAGTGATAGGATGATCTTTTACTTCCCTAACTTCGCAGTTGAACTTGTCCTATTGTATCGGCGAGTTGGATTCTTGAGAAGTAGAAGTAATTGAAGCTTGGTTTTCTAAAGGGTAGGTTAATTCCAAGGTAGGTTGTATGACTTCGGTGTGAAGGCAAAGGGGATTCAGGGTTTTCGAGTGTTCATTTGATGGTTCGTTTGAGGATTCTAACAGTTGACTCTTGGAAGATCTTGTGAAGAAGGAGGATCGCAGATCGGGATTAGGCATTTGCACTGTCTCATATTCATCGAATCATTAGTAACCTTAGGAGCCAAATGTGGCCCAATGAAATCAAATTCATCAAAAGAAACATGTACGATTCAACAACTTTAAGTGAAGTTTTATTGTAAACTCGTATGCTTTTGAAAACTTGGCATATCGAAAAATTCCTTCATCACTTTTGGATTCAAACTTACCTCTATGTTCTCTACCATTGTAAAGAACATAGCATTTACAACCAAATATTTTAAAGAATCCAATGTTGGGAGCTCGCCTCTCCATATTTCATATGGAGTTTTGTTATGAAATTTATTTATGATGGACTGTTTTGTGTGAAGCGGCGGTGTTCACGCCTCCGCCGAAATACATAGCGGTTTGGCTTCGAATCATTGTCTTTCTGCTTCAATGAGAGTTCTCGTTCTTCCTTTCAAAGAACTCCATTTTGTTGAGGTGTGCCAACCGCAGAGAAATTGTGACCAATTCCATGGTCATCACAATATTTGGCAATACCATTGTTCTTGAACTCGTTCCATTGTCCGATCGACATCGAAATATCATCCGGCTTCGAGTTTGTAGTCTTCGAAGAGTTCGGAATGATGTCATATGCTTCATCTTTGGAGGACATCATTTCTACCCAAGTAAATCTTGAGTAATCATCAACTACTACAGAGTATACTTGCTGCCACCAAGACTTGTAGTAGTTACAGTCCAAACAGATCCATGTGCAAGAGCCGTAGAGGTGCGTTGTTGATAGGCAAGGCTTGCTTTTGAAGGAAGATTTATGTAGTTTGCCCGTTGACATGCTCTGCAGACCGTGTGATTCAGTGATATTTTAGGCAAACCGACAACTAGATTGTCTTTTGATAGCTTCTCCGGTATTTGAAATTGAGATGACTAAGCCTTTTGTGCCACAACCACCGTTGTCGGTTGATGACCTAGCAACCAAGCAAAGATTTGATTTTCTTCCAACAAAGATTTAGGTCAACAAAGATAGACATTCCCTTTTCGAATCCCGTCAGATAGTTGAACATGTCTCATTGTCCTTTATGAGACATTGACTTGAGGAAAACCGACATGTTAGCCCTTTATCACGAATTGTGATATGCTTAGCGGTTGTGCTTTAAACCTTCAACTAGAGAGACTTTGTTGATGGAGAGATTGCCTCGATTATACTTCCATAACCAATGGTCTTCCCTTTTGAGTTATCTCCAAATATGGTGAGGGACCTTTTGCTTCAACAATGCTTGAAAGAAGATTTGGATCACCGTCATATGCTTTGAGCATCCACTGTCTAGATACCATAGATCTTTCTCTTCTTCATTGACACCATGAAGCATTCTGAAATATAGACATTTAAGAATATGGTCCCCTTTTATTTTTGGGTCCTCAAGGTTAGCAACCTTTTGGGATCCACACTGTTTAACCTTTGGAGGAGTAAATCCTCTAGATTTAGGTGTGAATCTCGAAGGCATTCATGAATCTCATGACCATGGCATTTGCGAAAGAGCATTTGTGAAATCCTTCAACATGAGTAATGATTTCTTTTTGAGGCTTCTTAATATCATCGGTCTTTGGAATGATCTTTCGCGATAATTGGCCTATAGGACTTAGGCCGATAATGCCTTTTCTTGTTGATGTTAGGTTTACCATAGGTAGACCTCTTATCAAAAGATTTTGTATTTACAGCACATGTCCTTTAAGCTTTTATCTCAGAATTCACTTCTTTTACCCTTTTATAGGCGGTGTTGGGATCAGCAGTCTTGCCTTTGACAAATTTAATAGGTTTGAGTGAGAATTTCTAGACTTGCTATTAGTCATCCTGTTTTCTTAGGGTGACTAATGGCAGGTTTTAGTTGCTCGACTCACTATTAGCGAGTCATTCTTTGGCGATTGCTTTTGGACTTGTCTTTTGTGTTTTGGGATAAACAAAAGGAACTTTGTTAAAGCCAAGTCCTTGCCTTTTGGGAGACTAGCTGGTCATAAGAAACTCCTACAACCAATTCTTCAAAGAATCACTTCGATGTCTCATCCTTTTGAGAACTAGAAGAACTACCTACTTTGAACTCACTTTGGAAACCAATACCGGTTTGTCATCTAAAGTTTTACGGTTTGAGAGAATGGTATCAAAGTTTCCTTTAGAGTTATTCCAAGTATTGACAACCTTTTGAAGGTCATCTTTCTCGAATTTATCTTCTTGATGTGTTCAAGTAGGAAGTCCACTTTTTCGTCAAAGCTTTGTTCTCTTTTTGCAATTTGATACTTTCTTGCGTCTATCAAGATCTTTGATCTTAGACATCAAGGTTGATTTCTCGAGACGCTAGTTCATGCTTCTTGGCTAATTTCACATAGGCGGCTTTGAATTTTGAAAATTCTTCCAGATGTCTTTGTTAGCTTTGATGAGCTCTCCCTTTGATGGTTCATTGAGCTCATCATCATCATCAGTCATCTTGTTGAAATGGTAGTGACCTCACCGAATCATGTGGTGACTCCGGCCATAAGGCATATGTTGGCTTCTTCGGCAAAGTCACAAGAGTCATCCTCATCGGTCGGTGTCACACCATGTAGGCGGTGCTTTCATCAATGTCTTCACCACCATCCCTTTTTGTTTTTGAAATTTAGTTTCGGACGTTTCTTATAAAATTCATACTTTGGCTTTGGACATTTAGAGGCAAAATGGCCTGGTTTCCTACAGTTAAAACAAACTAGCTCATTATCCTTTTGATGGTCTGTGATTTATAAGGAGCAGAATTTTTGGTTGGCGTTGTTTTATAAGGAACGGCGGTGAGAAGACTGCCTATGTGATGATGGTTTATTAAACCTTTTGAAACGTTGATATTTCTTTACAAACATAGCAAAGGCTTCGTCGAAAGAATATCATCATCTTCACCGGAAGTAGAAGGTGTTTCATCGGGTTTTGAACAGGAAGGTTCGAAGACATGGTGGTAAGGACAAGTTTTTAAAACTCTTTTCCATTTCTTGAGCTTGTTGGATTTCAAGCTCATAAAGCGAAAGACTAGCATAAAGGTTTCTAAGAGTCAATTTGTTTAAATCTTTTGACTCTTTCATGGCGATGATCTTAACATGCCATAGGCGCCTAGTGCATTTAGAAATCTCATGTTTATTTCTTTCTTTTCATACTTCTTTCCTAATGAATAGCAAGAGTTGACTACCTCATAGAATCTGTCATAGGCACTTCGCAGACTCTTTGGGATCCTTTTGAAGGAGTCAAACTTACGGATGCGGTATATAATTTGTTGTTCTTTGTCTCGCCATCACCTTCAAGATATTCAAGGATGGCTTCCCACATCTCCTTTCTTTGTGTCCAAGTTGATAATCTGGCGATAAGTACTTATATCAACACATGGTAATGATGTTGATGGCCTTTCCATCCGAGCATCATTCTTTCGTCTTCATCATCCCACTCTTCTTCGGCTTTGGTACTTCAGTGCAGCGGTTGGATCTACCGCGGCCGGTGTATTAGGCTTCATTGGAATTCGGGTCCATCGTGACACATTTCCACAAACGTTTATCAATTGAATTCATATGTCTTTTGACTTTATCTTTCCAGATGTCAAAGTGAACTTCATCCAAGACAGGACAATGGTTCACGTTTGAGGTTTCCAACATTTGGTGAGCAGCCATGATCTTTAATCTCTCAAGAGGTTAATCTTGGAAAAACTAGTTTTCAAAGAGTTAAGCTCTGATACCAATTGTTAGGTCCAAGGTTGCTCAATATAGGCTAGAAGGGGGTTGAATAGCCTATGTCCAATTTTTGAAATTGATTCAAAAATCTTACTTCACTAGGGATTTAAAAATTTTGCAGGCGGAAGTCTTGTGAAGCACAGGACAAGTTGAGAATGGCTGATCTTGGCAGGACAAGATCAGCAGTTCTTAACAGATGGAAATCTGGAAATTTAAAGCAACACAATCAAATCACAATCACACACAAATAGACAGAATATTTAATATGGTTCACACTTATAAATAAGTGCTACGTCCACAACCAAAGTGGTCAACTTTGGATTTGAAAATCGTGTACTAAGTTTTTCCACTAGATATTTTACAAACTAAATCTCTAATGGATTGTGTACAAAAATTTTGTTGACCAAGTGTTTGTGTGGGAGAATTGATATCAATAAGATACAATTCTCGTGAGCTATGAAAAGCTAGGTGTTGCAATCAATGAAGAGCTTTTAATGGACTAGGAGTCTAAGTATGAAGCTCTTCAATGTAAGTATGCAGATAGGACGTGTAAGCTTGTAAGAACTTGAAGACTATGAAGATTCAGAAGTTGGGGTTGTTGAAGTATATTGAATGCAGCAATGGATTCTCCTTTTATATGCAGGAGGAAACTAGGAGCCGTTGGTGGTCTTCTAATTTGAATTTAAGAGCAATTAATGCTCTAATCTGGTTGTTGACTCCTGATAGGCTGGCCTGTAGCTTGCAGTCTGTCTCCTGACACTTTGCTAAAAATAGGCGATCTGTGCTTGCAGGAGGAATGTCCTTTTCTGAGTGTATGCTAAGAATGGAAACCTTCATTGAATGTGATTTGCAGGTTAACGTTGCATCGAAGTCAATGAAAGCCTCAAATCAGGACATGTCTTCGGCAGTTCTCTTATCAGACGTTCTTGAGGTTCTTCAACATTGCTGATGAGGCTTGGCTGATATGAGCTTGTCCGATATCCGAAAGGAAGACTGCTGATGCATAAATTGCCTATTGTGCAGAGGACGTCCGATGTCCAATAGGCTATCTTCTTCAAGGCTACTTACAATAAGCAATCCTAGGCTATTCAAGCTATGTCTAAGTTCAAGTTGCCACTCTAACAGACACGCAGGCCCATTAGTCACCTTGACTTAGACTTAGGTTATGGATTCAAGCAAATCTAGGCTAATTATGCAACAGAGTGAAGCCTATCCGGTGAATCCAAGCGAGGTCTTTACGTTAGGAGAGTGAATCCTAACCGGTGACTCGTGTTCTATCTTCTATTTTCGCTGCAACTTTGATCATTGTTTCATCAACTTCATCCATAATTTCGTAGACGACAAATCCGGCGTTTGTTACGCATCAAATTTGGTATCAAAGCTTAGGTCTTTTACAAATTCCAACTTTGTAAACGATCATGGCGGAAGAAGCGGGATGCCCACGTGGAATTACCTTGGAACAAGCTGCAAATTTACGAAGAGATCGTGAGATGCAAGAACTACGTACACGAATGGATCGCGTGTTGCACTTGCTAGAGAGACCACAAGGTCATGTGGAGGTTGAAAAATCCAATTCGGATGAGGAGGAAGTAAGGGAAGTAAGGCGCCCAAGGCCTAGACAACAACAAGTACGGCTTAGGGAGGACGACGATCGAGGCTTGAAGCTCGACATTCCCGATTTTGATGGTGCTATGGATCCGGAAGGATACTTGGATTGGGTTCGAAGAGCGGAGCGGATTTTTGAATACAAAGAGTATAGTGACCACAAGAAATTCAAGGTGGCTATCCTCAAGCTTACAAGGTACGCTTCCATATGGTATGAAAATCTAAAATCTCAACGACGGCATGAAGGAAAGTCAAAGATTGAGTCTTGGGACAAGTTTAAGAAGTATCTTGATCGAAGGTTCTTACCTAGTACTTATCGACAAGATAACTTTACAAAACTTATTCAATTAAAGCAAGGGAATTCTACCGTTTCCCAATACGTTGAGGAGTTTGAGAAGCTTTCAATTATTTGTGACATGCAAGAGCATGAGGAGCAAAAGATTGCGAGATTTATGGGAGGGCTAGATGTCGAGATAGCCAACATAGTAGAGCTACAACCATGCTTTACTTTTGAAGAAATTTGCAAGGTGTCAATCAAGTGTGAAAGACAAGTGAAGAAGAAAATGGTGGGTAACAAGATGACTTTTTCAAGGGGGTTTTCAAGTAATTCGGCAACAAGCAACGTGGCATCGAGCAATCCAAAGCCCAATACTCAAGCGGAGAAGCCCAACAAGAGTACCACAAGTGAGAAAGTCGAAGGAAAGAAGCCGATCAAGAGCAAGGACAACTTGAAGTGTTTTAAATGTCAAGGCTATGGTCACTACCAATTCGAATGCCCCACCAAAAGAGTCTTAACTATTCATGAGATTCGAGAGATTGAAGACAACCTTGCAACTCGAGATCAAGAAGAAGAATCCGAAGAAGAAGAGGTGGAAGAGTTTGACTCCGAAGATGTCAAGGGGGAGACTCTAGTTTTGAGAAGATCTCTACACGTAAAGCTAACGGCCATGGAAGAGGAACAAAGGGAGCAAATCTTTCATGCGAAATGTCTTGTGCAAGGAAAAGTGTGTGATGTGGTAGTAGATGGAGGGAGTTGCGCGAATGCCGTATCAAATATCCTCATCGACAAATTGAAGGTTCCAACCACAAACCACTCTCGTCCTTACAAACTCCATTGGCTCAATGATGGATCCGAAGTCAAGGTAAATCGTCAAGCCCTAATCTCCTTTTCTATGGGAAATTATCATGATGAGATACTTTGTGATGTGGTTCCCATGGATGTATGCCATATACTCTTGGGACGACCTTGGCAATATGATCGATATGTGACCCACGAAGGGAGGGAGAATGCTTACATTGTGAAAAAGGATGGTAAGAAGTTCAAGTTGAATCCTTTGCCACCCTCCAAAATAGTTCCCATCAAGAAGCCCCCACAAAAGACAAACTTATTGGCAAACGAGAAGCCGAACAAGCCGTCAAGGATGGACAAGCGATTCTCGTTATTCCTCAAGGGTCCAAAACAAGAAGGGGAGGAACTACACCCTTAATGAAACCCCTACTCAACAAGTTCAAGGATGTATTTCCGAAGAGCTACCACCGGTTTGCCACCAAAGAGAGGATTGAACATCAAATCGACTTGATACCGGAATGCCACTTCCCAACAAGCCGGCATATCGATGCAACCCGGAAGAAACAAAGGAGCTACAAAAGCAAATTGAGGAGTTGCTCGCAAAGGGATATGTGGAAGAAAGCATGAGTCCATGTGCGGTACCGGCCCTTCTTGTACCAAAAAAAGATGGATCATGGCGAATGTGCGTGGATAGTCGAGCAATCAACAATATCACTATCAAATATCGATTTCCAATGCCACGCTTGGATGATATGATTGATGAACTTCATGGTGCTATATTCTACTCGAAGATTGATTTGAGGAGCGGTTATCATCAAATTCGCATGCGCGAAGGAGATGAATGGAAAACGGCGTTCAAGACAAAGCACGGATTATATGAATGGAAGGTGATGCCATTCGGGCTCACGAATGCTCCAAGTACGTTTATGAGATTGATGAATGAAGTGTTGAGACCATTTTTGGGAAAATTTATGGTCGTCTATCTAGACGATATTTTGGTGTATAGCAAGAGTGAGGAGGAGCATGTGCGACATCTTGAAGAAGTGCTACAAGCTTTACGGAAAAACAAGCTCTATGGAAAGCTCGAGAAGTGCTCATTTATGCAACCAAGTGTGACATTCCTTGGTTATGTGGTATCGAAGGAAGGAGTTTCGGTTGATCAAACAAAAATTGAGGCAATCAAATCTTGGCCTATTCCAACCACTATAACGGAGGTACGTTCATTTCATGGGTTAGCTTCTTTCTATAGACGCTTCATCAAAGATTTTAGTACTATTGCAAGTCCTATGACCGAAACCTTGAAGAAAGGAAAATTTGAATGGACTTCGGCGGCCCAACAAGCTTTTGAGGAGCTTAAGGAGAAGTTATGCAAAACACCGGTTTTGGCTTTACCCGATTTCTCACAACCTTTTGAGGTTGAGTGTGATGCTAGTGGAGTGGGTATTGGAGCGGTGTTGACTCAAGGAAAGCGGCCCATTGCCTATTTTAGTGAGAAGCTTGGAGGAGCAAGACTCAACTATTCTACCTACGACAAGGAGTTTTATGCCATGGTTAGAGCTTTGGATCATTGGAGTCACTACTTAAGGCCGAATCACTTCGTCCTACATTCCGATCATGAAGCATTGAAGTATATTCATGGGCAACACAAGTTGAAACCAAGGCATGCGAAATGGGTGGAATTTCTACAATCCTTCAACTTTTCTTCAAAGTACAAGGATGGAAAGAACAATGTGGTAGCGGATGCATTATCTCGAAGATATTCTATGCTCACCATGATGGATGCCAAGCTACTAGGGTTCAAACTAGTATGCGAGTACTACAAGGAGGATCCGGATTTTGGTTCTATTGTTCGAGATTGTGAGAAAGGATCGAATGGGAATTTTGTGCTACAAGAGGGATTCTTGTTCAAAGGCAATCAATTATGTATTCCCAAGTGTTCAATAAGGGAATTGTTGGTTCGAGAAACTCATGGAGGAGGCCTAGCGGGACACTTCGGCATCAACAAAACATTGGAGTTATTACAAGAACACTTTTATTGGCCAAAGATGCTTGGAGACGTACAAACGATTATCTCTAGGTGTGCCACGTGTCAAAAGATGAAGAGCACATTCCATCAAGGTTTGTATACACCTTTGCCCGTGCCGAAACAACCATGGAGTGATGTGTCGATGGACTTCATTGTGGCTCTACCAAGAACTCAAAGAGGAAAGAATGCTATCATGGTGGTCGTGGATCGATTCTCAAAGATGGCGCATTTCGTGCCATGTCACAAAACGGATGATGCTTCCTTTATTGCGGATTTATATTTCAAGGAAATTGTACGTTTGCACGGGGTACCAAAGACAATTGTGAGTGATAGAGATAGCAAGTTTCTTAGCCATTTTTGGAGATCTCTTTGGAGGTTAATTGGCACAAAGTTGTTATTTAGCACATCTCATCACCGACAAACGGATGGACAAACGGAAGTCACCAATAGGACTCTTGGAGTATTACTACGAGGACTAGTTGGGAAGACTCAAAAAGATTGGGATTTGAAGTTGGCTCACGCGGAATTTGCTTACAACCGTACACCAACGTATGCAACTCAACATTCTCCATTTGAAGTTGTGTATGGGGTCAATCCTTGTTTGCCAATTGATATGGTGCCTACTCGAAGAGGGAAAGAGCAACCGGATGCGTTCAACAAATTGAAAGATATACAACACTTCCATGAACAAGTTCGTGCAAGAATCGAGAAGGTGAACGAGATGTACAAGAAGAGAGCCAACAAAAGTCGCAAGCAACCGGAATTTCAACCCGGAGATTTAGTATGGCTACATTTGCGGAAGGAGAGATTTCCTAGCAAGAGAAAGAACAAGCTAATGCCAAGAGCCGAAGGACCTTTTCAAGTGCTTGAAAGATTTGGTGATAGTGCTTACAAGTTGGACCTACCCGAAGAGTATTCGATAAGTTCTACATTCAATGTGGGAGATTTATCACCATACTTAGAAGACAAAATGCTTGAAGAATTGAGGCCAATTCTTTCTCAAGAAGGGGAGGATGATGCGGGAGCATTAAGTTACGATCCTTGTAAAGACCCAAACAAAGTCGTGGATGCATTACAAGTGGGTGAAGATGGTCTAACGTTGTCTCTCGAGTCATTGGTGATGCAAACTAGGAAGGTTCAAGAGTTTGGAAGGCCTTTGGAGGTCACATGCGCAACGAGGGAGGATTTTTGGACAAAAGAAGGCATTGGGGACATTCTGGCTAGAGAGCGATCGCCCTCTCTTGGACAAAGCGATCGCCTTTGAAGCGAATCGCGAGCCAGTTTCGGCCACAAAGCGATCGCTTTGTGGCGTAACAAGGCGATCGCCTGTGACCGAAAGGGCGACCGCGAGTTTTCCGCTGTTTTGACTCCCAAACTGTATAGGATTGTTTTCTATTCCTAGGAAGAGTAGTACTCTTAATGTTTATACATTTAGGATTAGTCTTCTATTCCTTGTTAGATTAGGATGCTTTGTAAACACCTATAAATAGGGTTAGATCTAAGTTGTAAAAATGCAGATTATTGTTATATAATTCTCAAGGAGAAATTTCAAAGAACAAGGTTGTTCTTATTTTTTGTCTATTATTTCCTTAGGTCTAGGAGGTAATATTCAAAAGGATTCTTTACGATAGGTGAGTGAAGCCTATCCGGTGAATCCAAGCGAGGTCTTTACGTTAGGAGAGTGAATCCTAACCGGTGACTCGTGTTCTATCTTCTATTTTCGCTGCAACTTTGATCATTGTTTCATCAACTTCATCCATAATTTCGTAGACGACAAATCCGGCGTTTGTTACGCATCATAGTCGGCCTAGGCGCCGCCTAATGCCCAGCCGATTTGAGCGATGCGTACACTTTTCGTCGAGGAGGGATCCATTATGAGGAACCTGGGAGGAAGGGGAGTCAATCAGGGGCAGAGCGATACACGACGATACGATGAATGACGCCCTCAATCTTTTGGACAACTAGGGCTTCGATAAGTTCGGCGTCAGAGGGGGGGGGAGTCAACGTGACTGAGATCCACAGCTTGGAAGTAGTTGAAATGACTAGATTGATTACGGTGGAAAGGGAGGCGATACGCCGATGAAGAGGTGAAAGAGAGAGTGAGAGTAAGAGAAATTAAGAGAGAGCGAGAGTGGGAGAGAAAGAGAGCGAGAGAGAGAGAGATTGCCGTCGGCGTTGAGATTCCGTCGTCTCACAGTGAGAGAGAGAGAGGTGTCTGTGAAAACTTTGTGAATTGTGAGAGAGAGAGAGACAGGCGGCCAGCTTTTAGTTTTAGAGTTTTAATTCACTTTTCAAAATGACAACCTCCCCCCTTAAGTTATTAAAGTATTTCCCCTCCCCCCTCAAGTTATTAAAGTATTCCCTTCTTCCCTCCACTTTGAAATGATAGTGAATTTGATTTTAATTTTTAATTTTAACTTTTAATCTTGTAATGTGATCATTACTTTTAGTTTATTTGGTCATATTTAGCTATTTACTATTGTTGCAGCAGGTTTTGTATAGACCTAATGTGTAATTATGCCTCGATTTCTAGGCCCCGCCTAGACCCCGATTAGGCCTCTAGACGCTAGGCCCTGCTCTGACGCTAAACAATTTTTACAACACTGCTTTTAGCAAGCAATAATTTCCTCTTTTTCATGAGCACATGGGAGAATCTTCCGTTTGTCGGTTAGATCACTGTGTCATGGATGCAGGATGTATGAAGTCATTTACAAAGTGTGAAGGATTTCTAAGAGTTGATGACAAGGAAGTTGTTCTTGGTAGTTTTATTCGAGTGGTTCATGTATTGTCTACAGATTCATGGATGGACGTAGTAAGCATGAATGCATTTATCTAGTAATTGGAGACGCATTAGGAAGTAGAGATAGGCTATAAATGGGGATTGAATTTTCTTTATTAATTTATTTTGGCAGACTTGATTATTATGAATTTTGTGAGAATATTGGTTGTTTCTGTGTGTGTGTGTGTGTATGTTTGTGTATGTATATATATTTTCTGATTCTTCTTCTCTTTGTTGATTCTCCTTCCATAATCTTCTTCTTAATCTGCTGCCCATCCACCATCAGTCATGCTGGTAGGTTGATGCTTCGTTTCTGACCACTTGCCTAATGAAAGAGAACCATTACTATTTTTTCTATACCATAGCAAGGGTGGCATGCGTTATGTGAGGTTCACTGTGACATACTCCCTATCTCAGTGTCCGAACTAGTACCTTTAGACTTCACAATTCCTTGTAGATACAAGGGCATTCATGCCAGAGTATGAAGCTCGGTGCACCTAAGGATTTCTCCCCAATAAAGCCATGAGTGGATCACCCTCTAAACTGAAGTTGTGGTACCATGTGCCCTGGTTGTGGCAATCTGGTAAAGTTTTGTTCTGCGTTTCATATCATTTGTCAGGTGGGCCAACTTGACCATAAGCCAATATCAGATGCTCTCCGGCACGAGTTTGTGGGCTTCTACCTTGAACACCATACAAACTGGGTGAGGGTCCATGTTACTTGGACTTGCGTACGAGCCACGAGGATCTGGTGCGGATTCGGGTATCCCACCTGCCAAAACTGAAGATTTTACGCTGTGTAGTGTAAAACTTCTACTTACATACCAATATCCATTCCCATTCCCATACCCATACCCATACCCATACCCATATCCATACCCATACCCATCTCATAAGGATTGGATATGGGTACTTGCGCAAAAATGAAGGAACCAGGTGACGTAGGGAGGGACTATTGATCATTGGTTACTAACACTATGCTGTCCCCTTGCTGGGGAACTGTTGCTTTGTTGACTGACTGCCACCTTCAGAGGCTATGATCGTCTACCTGAATATGGTGTTTAGTGGTGCATGTGACAAACCGGAGACGTATATATCTTTCATAGGTTGGTGATTGACGTGACAGTTATTACTGGCGGAATCCCAGAGTCACGACTACTAAATAGACTTGCATAAATTATATGTGAAAATCTACATAAGTTTTATGTGATAATGTATGATATCAAGAGTATTTGGAGGGCCTATTAGTTTGTAGATCAAAAGAATTTTTGGAAGTTGCTCTTTCCGTGTGGACACTAACCTTAGAATCTATTTTGACATGCAATAACGTAAGAAGACATCATATTGTTTAGATTAATTGGTGTTGTATGTTGAAAAGAATGGGAAGTCAGTTAAAATCATTTTTTGCTACATTATAATGTGGGCAATAGGATGTAGAAATGTCGTTTTAATTTATTTGGGACTAAAAGACAAGTTTTTCTTGCTGTTGGGTCTGTGGTGTGGAACTGTGGATAGAAGAATTAAAAGGAAAATAATGGAATGTGGCCTCCCTTTCTGACATGTGGAGTCTGTCCAATCAGAAGGAATTTCAAAAGCACGTAACTGCCTATTTATAGGTTCCCTGGGATAGTTCTGACCTTTTATTCCTTTGGATATGGATACACTATTGGATTCTCCGACTGTTTTGTGAACTTTTAGAGGATCTTTTGTTGGGAGCTTGAACATACGCAGTTGTTTTTTGAAGAATAACACACTGTCCTTTTGATTGCTTTTGTGTTTCTCTTTCGTATACTCCTAGCATCCATTGTTTCTGCCTTTTTGGAACACTCAATTGTTAGTACAATGCTTATCTGTATGGAAAAGGGTAGAGCTTGTACAGTTCCTTACACGCAGGTTGTACTGATTGGCATCAAAGTACTGCCACTAGTGCAACAATTCCAACTCATTTAAAGGATCTAATCGGACTTTAACTTTATACTCGCACTAGCTCTGGGACCCTTACTTTACAATATGAATCGCGGAGTAATTGCTTTACTTTCTCTCTCCGCCTCATCCATAGTATCTCAACTCCACCTCGTTACCTTCAGTTCCAAAATTCCAATCATATTTATTTGTTAAAAATAGGTGATAAACAAACAAAATCAATTTCATAGGGCAAGGCGAATATTTCTTAAAGGTACCTGCTGGATTTTGCAACTAGGAAAAGGTGATTTCAGTTCAGAAATAAATTAAATCAATTTCTTTTCCTTTGCAATTGATTTAGAACGATTGAAGTATTCGCTGAGAATCTGAGATCAATCATGATATTTTCAATTGAAAGCATCCTTCTTGACACTCCTTTTGATCTACTGGTTTCTTTTAAATAACTGATTTGAATCTGACATAGCATTGAATGAAGAGGCTGCAAATTTGGGTTCTAAGAAAATTTGAAGAGAGAGAAAGAGTTGGTGTGTGTATGTGTTTGTGAATTGTGGGTGAGAAAGAGAAGAGTCAAAGAGATGGGTAGAGTTCGTGCAGGGAGTAGGGCTGACAAAGTGGATGCCAGATGTGGTAAGGGACCCCTTATGTTTTCTCTAAATGCCATAAACAACATTACGGATGAGTTAGCCTTATTTTACTTGGGGGTAAATGATATTGGCTACCAGCACCGTAGTTACTGTACTTTAGATGCTCCCAATGGAGAAAACAAAAAGTAAGGAAAAAATGTGTGGAGCTTCAATCTCATGCATCATATTCTTTTCACTATTAAATAAAGGGTGTAACTTAAATGTTTGGTTTGTTCAGCTTGTTGCTTTCATCATATTCACTGGATAGGTTATATACTCCTTGATTCATCAACTTGTACCATCACCATGAACACTTTGAGTTCTTATGCTTTCCATATTTTCAAATATACCTTATCTTAGTTGCAACACCTCCATCTTACTCCCTCCCAACATCAACCCAGTTACTGCTCCATTTGATTAATATTACACATGGGGTTATGTGTTTATTTTTAAAATAATCATGTTAAAGAGTATCTGAGATTTACAGTTGTTGATCACTTCCAGGATGCGAATTGTGGCAATACCCTTTTGATATCTCTTGAAGAGCTTGTAAAAGATGGTTTGTTGAAGAAGGAAGAGCTTCCAAAACCATTGTAAGAATCACTATTTTTTGATGAATCTTATCTAGATAATTTGAATGTCCATCAGTGAAACATGTCATCATTATGCCAATCTTGCAGAACTGCAGATCGTGTGAACTTCTCAACTGTTGCCGACATAAAGGAGCCTTTGATAGCCAAGGTAAAGTATCTTAAGAAGACTTGGGCACCTGTACTTTTCCCAGTAGGTTAAGTTCAGACAGCTAATAAAAGCCGAAGTTGTTAACGTGTTGTTATTTTTGAAATAGCATCTTAGTTTAGCTGTGTGATTCGATACCCTTTCTCACTGTACTTATACAATGTTTTAGACTTTGGACTTCTCAATATTATTAATTTAAATTGTTTTGGTTACAGCCTCTACCTCCTATTGGTTGGCAACTCATCACATCACATCACATCATCACATCACTCCACCACCACCACCACCACCACCAACACCACCACCACACCTTCATATAAGTAATAGTCTCACGGCATAGTGCAATATGGTAACACGAATATTCTGTTTGTTCATTGTGGTTTTCTGGAAGTTGTTGCAGTAAGGAGAGTAGGTGAAAAGAAAGACATCTTGGCAAGTGTTATGAGAATAATAGGCATGGGCTTGTTACATATTGGGCTGAGGTATTTAGTATAGATATACGGCTGGTGTCTAGAATTGAGTACAGAAAAAGTGATAATACGTTCTCTCTTCTTCTTCCTCTTTCTACCTACATAAATTATTCATTCACACTAAGAAAAGGTGACCAAAGAGATTGGATGAAGTTGAGACAGAAACTGTGGACTATAAGAACTTGTTAACTGACATTGCAGTCAAGCCTGTAGGGATGAAGTTGGATCATGAATTGTCGATGAAGATAAAGTAACTGAGACAATAAATATGATCAAGAAACAAAATAAATGAGATAGATATTTTGGATTTCTATTGGGATTGGAAGGTTTTCTTAGGCTAATAGATTGCCCCCGGAGTTATTTTTTTTGTTTCAAGTTTCCTGTTCTTCTTCCACTTGTTTCTCCACTGGACTCGTCACTCATGAGTCTCACATTATATATTTTACTTCGATCAGAATAATTCCTTCTCTAAGAAGTCCAATTTAAGGGTGTTGATGGATCCTCCTCAATTACTTTATGTGATCCTGGTGGTTCCAAATTTAGAAAGTGGTAGGAAGACAAAATCTGTGTCACTTTTCATTTGATGAAATTTTGTAAGGTAAGTTGTCTGGCAAATAATTTTGAGGCGCTCTTTGCAAAAATGTTGGGTAATATCCGAGACTCAAGCACTTTGAGATCCCTTTAGGAGCCGTTTGGTATTCAGGATTAAGGCCGAATAGAATTAATAAGCCGAATAGTCAGATGTTTAGTACGCAATAGGCGGTCGGGACTAATAGCATGAGCTATCCGGATAAAGTCCTTATTCCCTCCCTAAAAAAAAAAATACGTGACTAACATTTTTATTTCCAAAATTACCCCCGATTTATAAGTGAGGATTAATAGCAAGGGCGCTAATAGCACCGGGATTAATAATAATGCTTATCCTTGCCAACTACCAAACAAGCCCTATGTGAATAAGAAACCAAGTTATATATTCCGCTGTGTGGCTCATTGTTACTCAATTCTCAACAGCTTGAATTCTCGAACTATATTTCCTGTTATGGTTGTTGGTGTGGATTTTCCTTTTGTCTTGTGCCATTTCTATACTGTATAAATATACATGTACTTATAGGAAGCGAATCAAGTACTTTCTCCTTGGTCCTTACCATGAAAATCATTATTCTATTTATGTTTGGGCTGGACCATCAAATACAACTAAGTCTTTTTTGCTTTAATCTCCTTGTAGGCTGCAAAGAGGCTTATTTTAAGTGAGGGGGATCTCAAAGGTCAACTTGAGGATTTTCGTAAAGACCCTGATATTGCAAGTGAGATATCCTTAATTTTGTTTTTTAACTTCCTATCATTACAGTCAAATTCTTATTTCATTACTTAAATTTTATGGTGGTCTCTGTTGGCGTCTTTAATTACTTCTGTATATATACAAGTAGTTATGCTGGTAACAGTGATAACTATGAACTTCCTTCTCAAAATTTACTGACTGGAGCCAAAAATTATAATCTGAACAAATGAAGAATGTCTACCAAAATAGTGAGTGCTGTGTATCATGTGAATCCTTCAAGATAAGACCCTATGGTCACAAACTACGATTTGAATCATTGATGATTTTGATAATTGTGATATTTTTCTTGCATATGTCAAACATGTTAATACCTTTTCTTTTTTGAACAAAATTCATGAGTAACAGGCTAAACTAGTTTTCTTTGATTTAAGAATGCTTTTTGTGTGGAATGGAAGAATCTGGAATGGAAGATGATTCTTGTAAGACATTTGAAATGGAATTGGTTCAGATATCTGAATACTATGTGGTTGAGAATCTTTGCTCCCTACTGAATGGGCTTCTAGGGGAACATTGGATTCGTGAATCAGAAACCCAATTAGCTTCTTTTCAATATCTTGTAGGTTGGCTTGAAGATGCAGCGTATTTTGCTGCTATTGACGAGTCTTATAAAACGTTCAGTTGGTATGATTGGCCTGAACCTTTAAAGAATCGCCATCTTGCAGCCTTAGAAGAACTTTACCAAAGTAAAAAGGATTTTGTAAGATATGGCTGACCTATATAATATTTGCACACTTGTACTTCCATATTGACTACTTGCTTGTTGCTAAATGAGCTCATGTCTCTCCTTTCATGGTTTGCGATATACAGATCGACACTTTTGTTGCACAGCAATTCTTATTCCAGAGGCAATGGAAAAAAGTTCGTGAGTATGCACGAATTAGGGGGATAAGTATAATGGGAGACATGCCCATATATGTAGGTTATCACAGTGCAGATGTTTGGGCAAACAAGAAACACTTTCTGCTGGTGTGAATTGTATTTGGGGTTAATTTGATTCGTTAAATGGAAGCTTTTGATACACTTTTCCAGTCCCTAATTATCGTTTGTCTGGCAGAACAGGAATGGCTTTCCTCTTCTGGTTAGTGGTGTCCCCCCCGATGCCTTCAGTGAAACTGGTCAACTCTGGGACAGGTTTGTACTAATACCAGAGTTATTGCTATTTATAGATTATTTATAAATCCGAGTAAATGCACCCTTTGTAATAAGATATTATGCTTTAATGCTACAGGCACTGTTTTCTAAAGGTATCTACCTAACATTTGAAGACTACAGAAAATAATGCGACATACTTAGAAAATAAAGCAACATGAAAGATGAGGTATATGGGTAGCTTGATCAATTTATTACTCTTAAGTTACCAACTCGTCTAAAAGCCTAAGGTGTTAGATAGGGGCCAACAATGTATATCTAACTCAACACTCCTCACGTGTGACCCATCCACACGTGAGAGATGAACAAATATGCCTCACCAGGGCATCACAAACCAAACAGAATGACAACATGCACTCACAATATTTCGGGTAACTATTGCAAGCAGGATGACTCGAACCCAAGTCCTTGCCAAACTAGAGCTTTTGATACGATGTTAAGTTATCAACTCATTTAAAGCTTAAATTGTTAGATAGGGGCCCAACAATGTATATCAAACTCAACAATTACCTTATATATTCTCAGTTGAAGATAACATCAGTCAAACTTTTCTTGTAAAAGTTATCAATGACGCATCTCTACTTTGATTTGGTTACTAATCCATTACATTCTTGTTTTACTTCGGCCTACATATGGCCACCCACATGCATTTGAAGTTTGCCTTAGGTTCTCATGCCTAGTTTGGAAGTGAATAAGTCTACCAAAGGAAGAGAATGCCTTGAGTAGGGCACATTATTATCTTGTAGGATTAGTTGTAATTTTCTTCTTGTGATTTCTACTTCCTCCTTGTTCTTTTAAAAGATTATGTATTATCTTCTAGAAGGCTCTTGTGAGCAAAAAATGCTGTCAAATGTCAATTAAG
This sequence comes from Platycodon grandiflorus, assembly GCA_016624345.1. Lineage (NCBI taxonomy): Eukaryota > Viridiplantae > Streptophyta > Magnoliopsida > Asterales > Campanulaceae > Platycodon > Platycodon grandiflorus. The sequence goes on along the minus strand of CM028364.1, from coordinate 63,758,399 downwards.
TGATTTTATGTTAGCAGTTTTCAAGGATTGGTCAGTTTCTATCTTATAAGTCGCATTTCCAAATTACTAGAGTAAACTGAAAGACAAACTTTGTGATGCTATACAAATATTTATTATTCTGATGTATAATCAAAATTACTCTGTTTCACTTCCTCATTTTCAAACCTTAAACACTTCCGGTCAATCCTATGATCTGATTTTGATTTCCGAGTCTTAGTTTCCACTATAGGTGTCATGGTATTAGATGTGCTTCTAGTTGATATTTGCAGTCATTTTACTGGTTCTTACCATTTGTCAACCCCCATGCATTATGAACAACTGATTTTATTTTTATACTACAGGAAAGTTTTCAATTTGATTTGCTGTCTTAGCCTACTTGGTGATTCACTACGTTCTTCTGCTTTTTTGCTTTTATTCTATTTCTTATCCTCAAAAGCCCACTATATGACTGGAAAGCAATGGAGCGAGATGGATATTCCTGGTGGATACGCCGTTTACGACGTGCACAGGATCTATTTGATGAGTTCAGGATAGACCATTTCAGAGGATTTTCTGGCTTTTGGGCTGTTCCTTCTGGTGGGTTCATGTTGAACTTATTATGAATGATCTGATGCTTATTATCATACTAAACTCTTGTACATGTGCAGAAGCAAAAATTGCTACAGTGGGAAGATGGAAGGTTGGATAACTTTTATATCATTGAACATTTCTTCTAAGTTTCACATTCATCCCCTCGGTAATGATTCGTTTTTGAAAGTAGGTGGGACCTGGAAAGTCCTTATTTGATGCTATCTTTGAAGCTGTTGGGAGTATCAACATAATAGCAGAAGACTTGGTATGCTCTTTCAGATTTAATTACATACTACTCATTTACCATTTGTTGTAATACCAGTACTATATATTGATGAATATTACTTTCGGAGGACTCCCTGAAGATGCTTATGCTTCTTTGGGCATTTTTGTGTCTGATGCGCATGTTGGGATAATTAACATGATTGTACTTGTCTAGATAAGTGAAAGCACATATTCTGTTCATTAAGGTTGAATAACACTTCTATCTTTCTCATCTCTCAAGTATTCCCCGGTATTATATCCATCCTTGGTTAGGATTCCTGCTACAGTGGCAAATAAGATTGGAAACTTTGATGATGGACTTTCTTTGGTCTGAGGAGTTGAGAAAATAGCATGAAGGCCTTATCAGTTTGGATGTTACTTTAAAAGCATATTTTGATAAACGGTTGTCAGGATTTGGGTCTTCAAGAAGATCTCCTTAGTTGGAAATGGTTATGGCAGTCTTCCATGGAACCCCATTCAGCTTCTTTGCTTCCTTTTTCCCTAATTCATAATAAGACATGTTCTGCCACCAAGATTCTTGGATAAGAGGATGTCCTTTGTGCTGTATTATCCTTCGCCTTTATAGGTATGCATGTCTAAATAAGGCTCTTATATACCTATTTTAAATTATAAACCCTAAAGGTCTGCCCAATCTATGGTCCAAGAAACAGATATATGCAGATGCTAACAAAATTGGACCAACTACAGGAAACCCTTTACCGTCTTCTCTGAACTGGGTAAATAATCCGCTTTCACCTTAAAATGTAATTTTCGTTTCATCAGTTGCAAGGAAAAGCATTTACCACCTTATGGCTTCCTAAATGTTGATAGCTTCTATGTATTACACATTACGAGTATAAAAGTAACATGAAGTGAAGCTATTGAAATGAGGTTTGAAGCAATATTAACATGGTATTGGTGTTTGTGTGTGTGGGCCGTTTGGTTTTGATTATTGAGAGGGAGAACATACAGCGTTAATAGGAAGACTTTGGTGAAAAGAATTTATTGAACGAAGTATATCCAAAATGGAGGATACTTGATATTGATGATGAGATATTTATTATCACTCAGGTGATATCGAGGAGGTAGGAATAGCAACTCTGCTAGATATTAAACTACCTTCATGACCACTTCCTGCAACTACTTTAGTACATAATATATAACATTTATTAGGCAAGTCTCCCATACTAAAAGTGTGGTCCACCCCTCTGCTCTCCTTCTTAGTAGTACATGAATCAATTCCTGCGAGGATTTTCTTACAACACTTCATCCTTGGAATGCAACCTCGGGGGGGCAAAGCACAAAAAACAACTAAATGAACCATATTTATTTTTGTAGTAGGAAAACTATAGTATATACCTCCAAACATGCCAAACGGCTTTTCTTTAAAAAAATTGAAAGATTTGAAATGCTCAAAAGTGATGAGAATAGGATAACTATTTGAAGCATATAGCATTTGAAGGTTGAGAAAATGAGCTGCCAATAACAATGCATAACTAACTTGTGGAGATCCATGTTTGTAATGAAATTTTTTATTATCATGGAAAGAAGAGAAAATAAATAGCTGACAAGAAATCCTCCAATTGGCAGAAAGAAAAATATTGAGAACCAAATGGCTGAAGGCAACAATGGCACCACAAAGCCACCTGATTCCCTATCTATGTTACTGGTTGGACGCCTTGTCCAGATTTAAAAAATTGTAATATTCTGTTACTTTTGGTGAGAAAGTTTTCAGATTCTAAAGCTGAACCATCATTTTTGGTGGTATATATAGTTGTATATAATACATATAAAATTACTAATTTTAATTCTTTTCCAATTTTCCTTTTCTTTTCCCCCCTTTCTTATTTAACTCACAGTACCTCATTAGCATGAGCTTTTAGTTTACCCAGCTTCATTATTGCTTAGCAGATGAGTGCTACTCTTTTGATTGAACGTTATCATCATAAACTTCTTCCACCTTTGTCTTTGTATATAATTTAAGGACTTAGTGTTGTTTTGCTTGTTGGATCCAAACAAATTAAAAATTCATGAGCTGGAAGCAATAATATTGAGAAATCAGTGGTTATATTCCCTTGATTGGTGATTATCTGTCCGGGGGTGTGGGAGTGGAGCCCTCGGTATGAATCTATTTTGTTATTTTGGCCGAGTATATAGGCTCTAATATATTTAGATTAGGGCCAATGCACTTCAGTTTGTTCTTTGGCTGTAAGTTGAGGGCTAGAGTTTATCTCCATATCTTCACACTCTTCAAATTTCAGTGATAGTGAATCGCTTACTATCCACCCATGGATGTGGCCCAATCACACCGATGGGTGAGCCACATACATCTGTGTTGATTTCTCTTTACAATTATCTGTCATTAAAAAACAAAAGCAGTATATGTCTAAAAAAAATTCATTGTAATAGGCAGTCTTTGATATCTAAGTTGAACAGTATGTAACTTTGCAAGTGACATATTCTTAAAGGCCAATTTTTGTACATTACTGGAAGTTTTTATCTTCTTATTTCTTCATGACAGGGTGTTATTACTGAGGATGTAGTCCAACTTAGGAAATCCATTGGGGCACCAGGAATGGCTGTTCTCCAGTTCGGTAGTAGCTTTTATGCACCCTCAATGTTAAGTTGTTCTTATGAATTAAGAAGGTTTTAATTTGCAAAGATCTGACAGAGGCATTTTTGTTCATATGAACAGGTTTTGGAAGTGATGCAAAAAACCCGCACTTGCCTCATAATCATGAAACCAATCAAGTCGTATATACTGGGACTCATGATAATGACACGGTAATCTCTATGCCTTGCGCTCTTTCTCATGGTCCACACCTATTATTTTTCTCTTTTTCCTCTTTTGCTCAGCAAAAAGGGGTTTGTCTACGTGCTTAACTGAGCCATGTTTTTGGCTGTTTGCCTCAGCTTGGCACACATAAAAGTGAGCTAGAACTTGGTTAAGCTTTATAAGGTGGTTAAATTTCAATTCACATGTTTATGTATGAGCTTGAGCTCCCCTTGTCTCGACATGGCGATAAATACATTTAAAGCAGACTAATAATTATATTTGAAATTTTAAGGAGTATCCCAAAGTTTGAAGCTATCCAAACACACAAGAACTTCGGGTTTCCTTGACCTTGATCTTGGATTGGGTCTTGCTGTTTTCAGTCATATCAAGCTACGTGGAAAAAACATTTATAAAGGAAAATGGTAAAAAGTGAACAAACCATGTGCAATAGAGATAATGGATACAGAAAAAGAAAAAAAAAAAAGAAAGAAAAAGAACATTATCTCTAGGCTTCCAGCTTCCTCATATCCTCTTTTTGCACGAGTTGTTCATGAGTTTATCCAGTTGCTAAACGCTGTGAAGGTTAAAAACTAAGGACCGTGTGATGCTATATATATGGAATATGTATTTCCATATTTACAAGTCTGGTGAACCAAATCTGCACATAAATGGGCTTTAGGTCATTTTGCAAATAAATGATCATAAACTAGCGTAATACATATTCAAGCGAGTTTGTTTACAGCTCTGCTCATTTGCAGCCTAGGCAAGGATGCCAAGGCTAGCAATACAAATATGTATATTCAGTTCAACAACAGCTCCAGTTGAGTTAATGACATCATTTGACATCCTTTTGTGACTTCCATTTTCAGAGCAATCATGAAATTGTCTCTGGTCTGATTTTTTCGGGTTTATGAACTCTGCATTGTTTTATAGCTTACACATTGTTCAGGTTTGTTTAGTTCCATAAACTTGACCAGTGATATTTCCTTTCTATTAGAATAGGAATTGGAGAAAAAAGATGTCTCTTAGGAGAAGCAGTTTCCTGTTCTGCTGACAGTTTCAATTTCTTACAGATTCGAGGTTGGTGGAACGTCTTGCAGCAAGAAGAGAAGTCCAATGTGAGTGGTTCTTAATGATACAGATTCTTTATTAGCTTTATGGCACATTACTGTTCTGTTATATCAAGTGTATTGTTATTTCAGGTACTAAAATATCTGTCAATCACCGAGGAAGATGATATCTCGTCGGAACTAATCCGAGCAGCACTTGCTTCAGTAGCTCGGATTTCAATAATACCTATGCAGGATATTCTTGGCCTGGGGAGTTATGCTAGAATGAATATTCCCGCAACTCAGGTAAAAAAAAAACAAAACAAAACAACTGTTCACTTAAACTTCTTATGAGGTGTTCAGACTTGGAGAGTTATAAAGGGGATGGGAGTAATCAGTCCATGAGGGGTGTCACTAATATATATTCCGTCCGTTCCATTTGGGGAGTCCCTTTCCCACTTTATTCATGTCCCACTTAGAGGGCAATAACATATTTCTAAAAATATAGTACTTTTAGAAAAGGGGCTCTTAATAATGGTAAAAGAAGAAAGTTTATTGAGAATAGAGAGAGAAACTTGTACAAAGTGGACATGAAGTTCTCTAAAGAAACAAGTGGAAAGAAAAACATATGAATCAAGAATATTGTCATGGAAAAATATTAGCCCTTGGTAATACAAGAAGTCCACTAAAGAAGCAAGTGGGAAGACGAAACACATAAACAGAAAGAAATTCCCATGCAAAAACTTAGCTCAATACTACTCCTTTGCTCCCTTTTGAATCCGAACAAGAAACTTCCAGAAATTCCCCATACCGGAGCCAGATACCCCATCCCTTTGATCCCTGAAAATCCCAGAGTTCTGATTTCTCCAAATACTCGAGAACACTGTACCATTCATCCATGAAGTCTTCCTATCATTATCTCGAGGAGAGAGGCCTGTTATTCATAATCAAGTCTGATAAAAGGCAAGGTCCTGCAAAACAACAAATACCTACACCGTAACTTCTACGTGATTCTATGATTTGTCCCGGTTCATTATGTTGCATGCAGAAAACATATAAATCACAAGAAAGGGCCTTATAAGGCCTAGGATTCTATATATGCATGAAGACAAACCAAGGTATTCAATTTCAAAGAATCTGGACTGTCCAATTGAGATTTTCCCATGAATATTAGATGGATCTATTGTGAGATTGAGGAAATCCTTGAAAGATTCAAACTAAAATAATCCCGAAGGATCAAGACCCAAGATCCGTGTCGTCTGAATTTTGAAGGAGAAATTTTTTAATTGAACCAATAAGGAATACGAGATTAGCCAACTCTCCATTATTATGATTTCAAAGAAAAATGAATATTGCATGATACTGTAACCTACGCTGATGATATGCCTAGAAATGGTTACATCACTAAGGACTAACAACCTTTGAAGTCAGGTAGAAAAAGACTCCTCCAGTCGAGCCCTTCGCAACGGTGTGCTTGGATCGTTGAGATTCCTCCAAAATCTCAAGATATTGTACTTTCTCATTCTAAACTCTCTCTACTCTCTAAAGATGCAAGGTGAAATGTGGTTGAGAAATGGAGAGATTTGAAGTCTCTCAAGGGGTTTTGATGAGCCAAGATGTCTTGCCAAGGAGGGTGGCCACGTGGCCCAATTGTGTCCAAGGAAGGGGTCAAAAATGAGAAAAAGTCAACAAGCTGGCGAGAAACAGTGTGGACGCATTGTCTCTGTGCAGGCGCACGGATTCTAGAAGCGCACGGATTCTAGAAAACAACGGTGTGCTTGGATCGTTGAGATTCCTCCAAAATCTCAAGATATTGTACTTTCTCATTCTAAACTCTCTCTACTCTCTAAGATGCAAGGTGAAATGTGGTTGAGAAATGGAGAGATTTGAAGTCTCTCAAGGGGTTTTGATGAGCCAAGATGTCTTGCCAAGGAGGGTGGCCACGTGGCCCAATTGTGTCCAAGGAAGGGGTCAAAAATTAGAAAAAGTCAACAAGCTGGCGAGAAACAGTGCGGACGCATTGTCTCTGTGCAGGCGCACCATGCGGGCGCACGGATTCTAGAAAACTCACTCAACCGGTGCGACCTAGCACCATGCAGCCACATGATGCTTCAGTCCACTCCAAAGTATACCCAATTAATCCTAGGGAGATTCCGAAATGTTCCTAAGTCATTTTAAGTTGATTCTAACCTCAAACCAAGTTCGAAACACACTCGAAACTCACCCGAAACAACCTATAACAAAGCTAGAAGTGTGACGAAATAGAACTGCAAACGATTACAAGGATTCAACCACAATCAAAGCATATGAAAAGCATGAACTCAAACATGTTTGAACGATGAATGCGCATGGAATGTGAATGATACTTAATGAGACGATAAACGTAAAGCATGCGAATGGTATGGGCGTTACACCGGAGGTTCTCAATGCCAAGCTCTCAGGGGAGGATGTACGAGCTGTCAACCACTGCTAGTTGCTTTAGTCGTTTCACGATACTATTTGTGATGGCAAATGAAGTGACCTTTTATACTCTGAAGCACGATACTCTCCAAAGGTCTTCTTGTTGGTCATGTCCTAATCCCAACATCTGGGATGCAAACTTGTCAGTTTATTAATTTCTTTAAGTCCGATATCTAGGCATCTTTAACATGAAAAGTCTAAAATTCAATTTAGAAAAAAAAATTAAAAAAACACGGGTCAAAAGTTCAACACGTAAAACTAGTGGATTTAAGTAACGAGTGGGAAGTATCAAGCAGACCAGTTTTCATGAATGTTGCAATGGATGAATGTAGGACATTCCTTAAATCTTGAATAATTATTTTCTTCTAGATTTAAAATGGAAGGTCATAAATACATAAGTTATAACTGTGTATATAATATACATGGATTATCTACTAACATGTACCCAGCATGTCGTGTCATAACGTGTCGGTGTCGTGTCAAATTCTGCTAGTATGTCAGCATAGGTGTTTCTTTGCTTTTATATGGAAGTCATACATGGTAGTTTGTCTTGTTTGTCCCTTTAATCTGAAATCAATATATCTAGTTGACTACTAAACTGTAAATACATTAACTTACATCAGATCTGATATCTGCGATTTTTATCATATCATCGAAAATCCTTTGATTGGGGGTCAAAGTTCTGTGTATCCTTTGTTGTTATTACATACTCAAGTCAAGATCTAATTACATCACAGAAACTAATGTTGGAGGAGTTTCTGTATGTTGGAAATCAATATTTCAGAAATGATTTTGACATGGTACTGAAAAAAATTCCTTGTATGTGTCATTTATTTTCTTCTTCTTTATTTCTATTTTCTGGATGCAGTTTGGAAACTGGAGTTGGAGGATTCCTAGTTCCACGAGTTTCGAAGGCTTGGACAAAGAAGCAAAGAAACTAAGGAATATGCTTTCAATGTATGGCCGGATGTGATGATTGCTCAAATTTTCACTGTAAGTGGATGTAGCTTTGCTATGTAAATTTTGAACCTGAATATGATGTATTTCTCTATTTTGCATAAAATGATACTGTCAAAACTGACAAAAACTGCATAAGATGTAATTGAACTGTATAAAATAGTCGAAATATATTTCTTGGGTAACTTGCTTGAAAGTATCCCCGACTCTTGCTTATATGTGACAGTTCTCTTGAATACAGAGCGAATAGCAGAGGATACCTGGTATGAGCTTGAGCGGCTTGGATAGCAGAGCTGATATTGCAGGTTGTCCAATGAGAGTGCTAAGCAGCTATAGCTTTAGACGCAAATAAATAGTTCAACCTTTTGATGCCTGTAAGTTATCTAGCTCTTCTGAACTTCAGGTCTCCATTGAATAAACGAACTGTTCCGCTTGAAATGAGCAATGTCTGTGATTCCAGATGTATAAACACATTACTTTGTTCTCAGTTTATATAAACAATGCTTCACTTGCAGTTATTCGTGTTGTACAATTGCCAATCAACTGGTTGAGCGCTTAATGAAGCTTTAATGCTTCGTGCATTTCTGTATTTTCCGTAACTAGAACATTTTCCTCTTGTTATACATGATTATAAACTAGTGGATGTGTAAATCGTAGGACATTGTGTTTGGAGAGCGTACACAATATTTATGATCGAGCCTGTCGACAGTGAGAGTCGAGCAAAACACCTTTGCCTCTAGGCATAACGGGCAAGAAATGAAACAGTGAGAGTCGAGCAATACACCTTTACCTCTAGGCATGGCGGGCATGACGGGCAAGAAATGAAAACCAAGCGGCTGTCTCGACGTCGTTATCTGAATTGAAATCTATAATCCCTCGTCCACCAACCTTGGATATTGGAATTCCATTATGCTGCCATCTTTACTACTATAAATTGTTCAATTCTTGTAGAGTAATTGTGCTTCAAAAATGACAGGTTTACAGCTACAACTTTGGTAACAACTTTACTTTGAAGGCAAATTGCATGTGAGGTGCATGTGCATTTTTATGGCATAGTTGTACCATAGTGATAGAACTAGTTGAAAATTTAGTAACGTTGATTGTGCTTTTGTGTAACAATCGGGCTTGTTTGGTAGTAGGATAAGCAGTATTATTAATCCGGTACTATTAGCGTCCTCGCTATTAATCCTCACGTATAAATCGAGGGTAGTTTTGAAATTAAATATGTTAGTGACGTGTTTTTTAGTGAGGGCGCTAATAATACCACCCTCTCCCTTGGTATTATTAGTGAGAGGATAAGGACTTTATCCGGATAACTCGTGTTATTAGTCCCAACTGCTTATTACGTACCAAATATTTGACTATTCCGCTTATTAATCATATCTGGCCTTAATTCTGACTACCAAACGACTCCGATGGATTTGAATAACAATGATAATGATTCAATACAAGTAGAGTCTCGTTGGATGTTGACTTCTCAAGTCGTTTAACACACATCATGCTGAACAAATTACGCTACCCCATCGCATACTTCAATTCTATGCAAAGAAATTACTTTATATATTAATAAAAATAGCATGGATCAAATTAGATCAAAATTTAATATATTTTAGTTTTTTTAGATTTTAGAAAATAAAATTTTATGTAATTTTACTTCAATTCTATGCAAAGAAATTACTTTATATATTAATAAAAATAGCATGGATCAAATTAGATCAAAATTTAATATATTTTAGTTTTTTTAGATTTTAGAAAATAAAATTTTATTTAAAAATTACATTAAAGATACTATGATTACAACTTGCACAATATTTATGTAGATTTTTAGTTAAATTAATCAAAACAAATAGAACATTGCTATTAACACCACCCAATCCTCTTAATACACCCCCCAATTAAATTACAAAAATGCCATTATATTATTAGACATAAATACCATTCTTTTACTAAATACACCACCCTAAATATTAAAACACTACCCAAACCTCTAAATACACCACCAAAACACCACCACCTAAACTTCTAAATACACCACCAACCAATTCATCAATACACCCTCCTCCATAACAAGCGCCTATAACGTATTACGCTGTGAACTCAAACTTCAAACCCAGGAAATAGACCAAGCCAAACTCTCTCAAAAACTCAAGAACTTCAAACCCAGTTTAGCATCCAAAGTCAAACTCACAACATCGATACTTCCAAACTCAACTACAACTTCAACTTACCATCTCATATCAAACTCCCATTACCCACGAACGACGTAAAGCAACCACATTGCAACAAAAATCAGACATGTATACTAAAGAAGTAAAGCAGACCATTGATGTAAGTATTCTCTACCGTTTTCAAGTTTTCAATCCATTTTTTTTGAAATTTCGGACATACTGGGACGTCGTTTTTGTTCGGGAATGGTCTATGGAACACCACAGTGGTGTTCGGTGACCACCTACCGAACATACTTGATATGTTCCATCGCACCGCCCGAACACCACTGTGATGTTCCTGAGGTAGTCCCGAACACCACAGTGATGTTCGTTAGGTGGTTCCCGAACACCTCTATGGTGTTCTATAGCTTGTCCCGAACTCCACCCATTTGTTCCAGCATCTGTCTCGAACACCACTATGGTGTTCCATAACCCCTTACCGAACAGTAACTTTTTAGGATATGTTTTGTTGAAAATTTTCTTTTGTTGTAAACAGGATTCAAACACGTTGTCTACCGAGGGTAGTGTTGCGCCGGTTATTAAGGAGATTGAACCCGTTCAAGATATCGTTATGGATTACACAAATGTGTTCACGACGTATGAAATGTTTACATCTCGTGATGCATTGTTTGATTGGGTGCGTGTGACGGGAAAGGAACATGGAATGGTGATTGTAATTATCAGATCCGATAGTGGGTCGTGTAAGAAAAGAGCTCGGTTAGTTCTGACATGTGAACATAGTGGGAATTACCGTGAATTCAAGAAGACTGGAAAGTTGTCTGAAGTAAATAACGAAGAAGCTACCATGGAAAAGGACGTTGTGAGCAAATCAAAGAGGAAAAGAGAAACTGGAACGAAGAAGTGTGGTTGTCCATTTCGGTTGAGGGGTAGACAAATATCAGCTGATGGACCTTGGGCATTGGATGTTCAATGTGGTGTCCACAATCATCCAACCGCACTATTTGGAGGGCCACTCATATGTTGGTCGATTATCACCCAAGGAGAAAGACTTTGTCATTAATTTGTCTCACACAAATAGTAAACCCAAGGACATTTTGTTTGGGTTAAAAGAAAATTTTGTAGATAATAAGTCCACAATAAGGACTATCTACAATGCTCGGTTGCAAAATAGAGTTGTAGAGCGTCAGGCTCGATCTCAAATGCAGCAGCTTATGTTCAAGTTGAATGAGCATGGATATTTATATCATCACATTCGTTGTGAGAAGACCGACGTTGTCAAGAATATTTTCTTCGCTCACCCAACGAGCGTTGATTTATTGCGATGTTTTCCGAGATTCCTATTTATGGATTGTACATACAAGACAAACAGGTATAAGTTACCTTTGTTGGAAATTGTTGGTGTCACCTCGACGCAAATGACATTTCATATTGCCGCCGCGTATTTGGAGTTCGAGCGGGAAGAGAACTATACGTGGGCGCCGACGCTTAAAAGGATTGATGGACCAATTCTCTCTACCCCACGTGATTGTTACGGACAGAGAACTTGGTCTAATGAATGCAATTCAGAAAACATTTCCCGACTCGAGACATTTCCTTTGTCGGTGGCACATTAACAAGAATATTTTGGCAAATTGCAAGAAATTATTCCGTGTGAAGGATAAATGGGATTGTTTTTCTATGCATTGGAATACGTTGGTTCTCGCAGATATCGCGGCAAATTATGATGCCTTGCTACAAAGACTCCAATGGACTTCAAAGATTATCCACTAGCCGTTAAATATGTCATGGAGCAATGGTTGATGCCATACAAGGAAAGATTTGTGTCTTTGTGGACGGATACAGTCATGCATTTCGACAATACCACAACAAATAGGTATCTATCATTTTAATATCGGTGTATATTTTATTGTTTTATATATTTTGTTAGATATATACTTAATAAGGTTGTAACTTGTATTTCGGGTGGAGAGTCAACATGCATTGTTGAAAAGACACTTGGCTCGAGCCAGGTAACTTTGAGACGTGTTGGCGACGATTCACACCCTCATTGAGACTTCACACAAATCAAACAGTCTTTTGAGAAGAGCAAAAATGTTGTCCAGATAAATACAAATCAATTGTATTTAGAGAGCTGCGAGGGATGGTTTCGATGCATGGATTGAACTTGATCTATGATGAATTGAGCGCTATTGGTGAACATGGTGTAGACCCTCTGCTGTGTGGGTGTATACTGAGAAAGAGATGTGGGCTGCCTTGTGGTCATGAGATTGACGAATATAAGAGATCGGACATGCCAATTCCACTTGATAAGGTTGACGCCTTTTGGAGAAAATTAGATATCATACCTCCAAAGGTAGAAGATCCTGGAATTGTCGAAGAAATGGGCAGCCGATTTAAACAAGAAATTGTTGAGCTATCGTCCAAGTGGGAACAAGCACCGAGACCGAGAGGTTGTTAATCTTAAAGAGATTGACTGAAATAAATCAACCTCCAACGATATCACTTACTCATCCCGTTGAAAACGAAAGTGTTGACTCGTGGTCGTCCTAAGTCTCAGAAGACTAAAAAGACAAGTCAACCAAACGGGATCCGAGTAAGTTTGAGTATGTCCATCCATAGAAGATAGATGTTCACCATGCGAAGAGATTGCATACGAGGTTGGTCCGTCCATTAAACAACCTCTTACCCTCGCCGACACCGCACTTAAGCCAAAGAAGAAACATGTATTTTTTTATCCTTTTTAAGATAGAAAAACCTTGTTATACGCTAACAAAACAAAGAATTGATACATCTTTTTTCAATAGGTTGTCCGGCAAAGGACTCGAATCGCGACTACGAGTGGTTTTATCCAACAACTACCATCCCATTTGCACAATTGGATTGTAGAGACAAAAAATGTTAAAAGTGATGGTCATTGTGGATTCCGTGCCGTAGCGCACCAACTTGGCCGCACGAGGAATCGTGGGGTAGGATTAGAGGAGCACTTCATCACGAGTTGACTACCAACCAAGAGTTATACAACAATGTGTTCATTGAACATGGTCGCGTTGAAGAAGTGTTGCGATTCTAGACTACTACAAGGAGCCGCACCTAAGGAACACCGGTTTTGTTTGCCGAAATGGGTCATTTGGTCGCATCGGCTTTCAATGTTGCGCTCGTGTGTTTGGATTTATAAATTTCGATGACGTATTTGCCCTTAAGAACCCCAATCCCAAGTGATCCACGAGATGATATGTATTGGATTTGTGAATAATGATCATTATATTCGGTACACATCATATCAAGGATATTATCGAAGTTATTTATGTTATATATATCCATGATATTGATATGTAGTATATTTTGTAGGTGTTCTTGCGCGAGGGGAGTCCATTACCACCCGTCGCAGATAAATGGAATACATATCGACTTCAATGTGCAGATGGCTGGAAAAATTGGATTGGCAACCGACTTAATTTGTATAGTGACAGTGTGGGAACCATATCGGTCGAAGCGCGACTATCTCTTTAGATTAGCTTCATTGTAAATCAATATGTTCATTACTTTTATAAATCAACTTGTGTTGTAGACGCATATCTTTGTTTATTATGTGAATCAATTTGTGTTGTAAATCAATATTTTGCTTTTATGTCATTTAACTTATAAGTAAATCAATCTTTAATACAAAATGCATACCATCAAAAGAAATAATAGTAACACATGACTACCAATGTGCATAATACAATAACATCGTCTTTAAATACAACAATATCCAAATTGAAATACATAATACAATAGTCAACTTCAACTAACACTTCTCCTCCTACGACTAGACGCAGTTGCGAAGGTCCCGCCCGATGTGGTCCTCATCATCTGGACCTCCTAATGCATCATATGCTCGTAGGATCACTGACTCAAACTCTTCCCTGGAGATAGATCGGTCTCCAGCTCTCAATCGTTGCACCATCGGTTGCATTAAACCCCGTGTAGATCTGACAATGTCCCAAGCATCTAGCGGAGCAGTATCAGCTGCGTTGCTGACGTAGGCGGACCGACGGTCGGGGTCTTGAACTATGAGATGTGAATGTGTGTAATACCATTCAAGATATGAAGGGTCACACTGTCCCGCGGTCGGGCGGTCGACCAAGTCTCTCGTCGATAACACATGACTATCCCATTGTACAAAGTACTTGACAAGTACCCCCATATCGCCGCAGCCTTGGGTTTCCTTTCGGGACACCGGGAGCAATAGGGATGTATGGAATTGTCTGTACATATCCAAACTGTCTCAGTACTCGATCAGGATGATATGGCTCCACAATGGTGTTTGCTGAGATGCATCCATGGTAATACGAGATCAGGTGGAACGGAAAATGTTGTCTCACCGTCTCGGTATATGGCTTCCAAATAACCCGTAACAATTTAAAAAATAAAAAAATTACAATATATATATTTGACACGAGATTTTCACGTATATAAAAACACATTAATACTCACTTCACTGGGTTTCATGGAGTCAAGAACCTCACGCACTGACATTAATCTTTCGATAGAAGTTCCTTGTCCACCCTTTGGTAGCCACCTCTTTGCAAGAGGATTTTCCTCACTGTACTGCACGTTATGTGGAGGCCTAAACACTGGGAATCGTTCGTATATCCATGCCTACGTGAAATGCAATAAGAAGACACAATAATCATTTCATAATCTAATAAATATTTATTTCAACATATTGAAAATAAGTAAAAATATGAACTTCTTACCTCCAACAACGTGGAATATCCACCATTTGTTTGGTTGTAATCCTAGACGCTAGCCCTAGCCGTCTATACGATAAGCAAGAGTGGCAGCTCCCATGCATATGTATGAACACTATCAAGCTCAACCAAGAACTCCAGGTAAGAAGTATTTACCCGAGTGCCACTCTTATCAACAAAAATTGTACAACCTAAGGTGTACAATAAATACGCCCTAGCTGAGAATGCGCGCCTTTCTGGATCATCTGACATAGCATCTTCACTAAACCTCTCCCTAAGCCACTCTAGCCTAACAGATGATCCCCTCGCACCGCGCATTCCTTCTATGGCTTCAGCGTATGAAACTCCCAACCACTGCTCAACATCAAAAGTAGATGTTGGTGTAATACTCCGTCTTGATAAAACTGGAGTCCCTGTGATCGGAAGACCAGTAAGGCAAAATACATCATCCAATGTGATTGTCATTTCGCCAAAGGGTAGATGGAAGCTATTGGTCTCAGGGTGCCAGCGTTCCACAAATGCACTGACCAATACTTTCGCCTTAATCGAAACAACGTGGACGCTTTGACAACGTCCAACCACAAAGGGTGACATACATCTCTGCGACAACTCCACTGAACTAATTTCTCAGTATGGTTATTGCACTTGAGAAGCTCTCTCTCTTCCCCCTGCCATATCAACCGTGCTACGTGCGACTCATACGTAGTCAGTAGAGATGGATTAACAGGACCACCAGGAAATAGAGTATATGTCACGTCTTCTCTTTCCTCCCTAACATTTTCTTCTCCTACATCTCCAACATCTTCCTCTCTATTATCTCCAAAACCAGCATCTCTTTCAAAACTATAGTCAGTCATGTGTATAGGAGAGTGTTGTTGTTCGGTGAGACGTGTGGGGATCCTCGGGCGGTTGTTGTTCACGCCGACCTCTTTCTCTTCGTTTGAAGCAATGGGTCTTCTTCTTTCGTAGACATTTGCTAATTTACCCGCAATAATCACAATATATATCACAGAGATTGAAGAATATAACATGTAGAGGAAATTGGGAAGGTATGAAGGAATACCACACACTGTTCGGGAAACACCAATAGAACACCTCAGTGGTGTTCGGGCGAGAGTCCAGAACATTGTAGTGGTGTTCGGGCTATGTAGTGGAACACTGCTGCAGTGTTCGGGCCAACTGAAGGAACACAGGGCATGTGTTCGGGCTACATGTGGAACACCCTTATATGTTCGGGCTGCCTTATGGAACACATTGTGGTGTTCGGATTGTCCTAGGAACACCTGTGTGGTGTCCGGAGTTACCCCGAACACCACCGCAGTGTTCCTAGGACCACCCGAACACCACGTTTTTCGAAGAACCAGGCCCGAATTCCCTTCGATCAGTTATGACTTATAACACAAATTAAAACCCAGCATACAAATTGAAACCATTTTAACTTAAAAAGTAGAAGAATTTCATACCTAGGGCTTTCTTCATTGTTTGAATTTGGTCTTCTTCTACTTCGTGAAATCAAGGTGAAGCTTCTTCTTCTTCTTCTTCTTCTTCTTCTTTCTTCCTGGCTTCCTTCTTCCTTGCACAAAGCTGGGTTGTAAGAGTTTGAAATACAACGGTGTTGTTGGTGTTGTGTTTGAAATTTGATGTTAACAACGGTGTAGGAGGGTAAGGTGTTTGAAATTGAAATTGGGTTTGAAATGGGTGGTGTATTGAGTAATAGGGTGGGGTGTGATGATATATGGTGGGTGTATTGGGAAAGAAATAATGAGTTAAGTGAGAGGGGTAAAATAGAAAATGTTGGGTGGTGTATTTAGAAATTTTGTTGGTGTAAAATTAGTGGGATGGGTGTATTAAGTAAATGGGTGTATTAAGAGGAAATGGTGGTGTTAATAGCAATGCTCAAACAAATAAAGTTATGTCAATATTCAATCAAAACTTAGTCAAGTTGATTCAAAAAATCGAACACTAGACTTTTTGATGAAAAACAGAGGAAGTATATCATTTTTGATGGGATTTAATAAATACCGCGCCCCTCCCGGCGAAAAGACAAAAATGTTCCTCGGGCCTATAAAATCAAATTTTACACTCTCATCACATTGTTTAACTTATTAAAAATGAGATTAAATATCAATTAACCTATTACAAAGGCAATTAAAAATTAATAATTGTCAATTTTTTTCTTAATTAAGAGTGCCACCCAGATTGGGTGGCACTCACTAATAGTGACGCGCAATCTGGGTGGCAATCATGATTATTTTTAAAATTTTTAAAATAATTATAAATTTAGAATTAAAAATAATTATAATAGCATTTTTAATATATTAAATAATTTTTAATTGTATTTATGATATATTAAATAATATTTAATCACGTATATAATAGGTTAAATAATTTTTAAATTTATTTTGTGATTAATAAATTTTTTGTATTTTTTAACAATTATTAATTTTTAATTGCATTTATCATAAGTTAATTACTTTTTGAGCATTGTTATTCCCCTCCCCCCAAATCTCTAACTACACCCCTGCATATATTACGAAAATGTTATTTTAAATTTTGACCTAAATGTCCTTATGTATTTTTCATATTTTAGGTTAAAAAAAAATTGTGTTCGGTGAGTGCTGCCGAACATCATTATGAGTATTCGGTCACACAGGCCGAATAACTTCTTCAACAATACTCCCTTCATTCACAATCAAACACCTCCCCAACCACCCCAAAATCAATAAACTCTAGTCAAGAAAATCTTGATTTTCTTTGAATTCCAAATGCACCCACAACCCAAGATCCATCCAAACCCCCAAAAATAAAAATCAAAAAAATAATCTCAGCTTGTGTAGTCCTCTTCGTGCTCCCTTACTTCCCTTCTTTCATGATTTCCCCTTTATGGAGGGAGGGGAAGGGGGGAAGAAAAAAAAACGGGGGAAGGACAGAGGAAGAAGCAGGTGTGGGAGGAAAGAGCAGGAGGAAGTAGGCTAGTGATAAGGGAGGGAGAAAGGGAATGAAAAAAAGAGAGAAGGAGAGAGTGGTGAGTGTATTAAAACCTAGGTACAATTTGAGAGGGGTAAAATAGAAAAATTAAGGGGTGTATTTAGTATTTAGGGAGGTCGAAAATTTAGGAGGGCGGTGAACTTAGAAAGTGAGTGTACACAGAGAATTTGGGGGGTGTGAATAGCAATCCTAATATGAGGGGGTAAGAATGTAAAATTTAATTTCTTTAACTTGAGAGGTGAGAGGACACTCGCTTAACCAACCAGGTTTCTATTTAATTTAATTCTCTATTGATCAACTAGTTTCAAGATTACGTTGATATCAATTGAAGGAGCCGAGGTATCCTTTAAACAAGTGAATCATTGTGCTTAACCAATGACTAAGCTTTGATATCAATTGAAAGTTCACTCCTAATATTAGGTTTTTTTATTGTTATATTCCCAATTTTGATAATATTATTTAATTATATAATATTATTTATAATAACTAAATTATTATTTTGCATTCGGGCTAATAAACTAAACTCGTTTAATTGGATTTGGGCTTGGGCTACTTTTAGTAATAACATTAAGAATTATTAATTAAATAGTTAGTGCTTAAGTTTTTAACGAGCTATTTTATATAGGATTTTATCAGGATTAGAAACCCTAGGAGGATACAGGTATAAATAGAGCATAAGAAAGAGAGAGTACGTGCAAAAATCTTAGAAGAGGAGAATAAATAGAGCATAAGAAAGAGAGAGTACGTGCAAAAATCTTAGAAGAGGAGGACAGCAGAGGAAAGAAAAGAAATCGTAAAAGAAGGATAGCGACGGGCAGCAGCAGCTTGTTCGAGAGGTGTGGCTACATAGAACTCTGTAAGATCACTTTATAGTCTTCTCTTACCATTTTTTTATTCTAAAATATTGACTCAATAGGTTGTCCAGTAGGGAGTATTATTAATTTATTTTCCAATGGACAACATTATGATTACAGGAAGAGAGATAGGAGTAGAAGGAATAGAATTGTGATGTGAGCGTGAAGTGTGTGTTTTCGTTTGTGTGTGTGTTGTGCATGCGCGAAGTATGTGTGTGGGTTGTGTGAGAAAGTCAGAAAAAGGAATGGATGGGATGTTGTACTTTTGAACCATGTGCGTGTGTATACATGTGATAAGGGTGAAATGAGTACATCAAAATAATAGTAATAGTAATTGGGTGATATATGTGTATGTGTTCAGTTTGGATGTGCGGGTATTTGTGTGTGAAGTAATTAATTAATATGATAAAGTGGTAAGCATGTATATTTTGGGCAGCGATAAAATAGTAATAGTGCGATATTGATTAGTTTTTATTAATTAAGGACATATTTTAATTGGAATGATCTTAGTATTAATTAGTCATATACTTCCACTTTAGGTTTCGACAAGCGAAACTAGTACGATTACACGTGGGTTAGATTTATCGGTATTACGCGAATCAAGGTAAGGGATTTCGTTTCTTTTAAGTTATTTTGTGAGTATATTCTTTCGACGTTAGGTTACACGTTTATTTTTTTGGGAAATTATCGTTTTGATTACCATGTCCAACCTCGTGTCGGAATTTGCTTTGACTCCGTCGTTTCGCATTTCGTTGTATTATATTCTTCAAACCTCGTGTCATATCTTTGGTATTTGATGAAATGCTTATACTTGGAAAGTAAATTTCGTATGTATCGTTTGATAATATTGTTTTATTTCGAACTCCGTTATGATCACTAGTTGAAAAACCCGTCACTGGGTATAGAGTGAACCTTTTAGTTCGTGATTACGAACAACCCGCACTGGGTATAGAGTGGACCTTATATTTTTGCACCACTTGGCCTTTGGTGCGGTAGTCATGACTTACCTTTATTAGTTACCCTTGGGGTAAAATTTTGGCACCCTTCGAGGGCATTGTGTAATTGGTCAATGGACCACCTATGTGATCATGGCATCTGTGAGTAATCTTTCGTGACTAGCCGGTATGGGACGGTTGGTGACGATTGGGTTACTCGACTTCGTACTTTGCATGTTTCTTTTCTTTGAACTCTCATTTGTGAAACACAAGTCCGTTCGCACTATTTCGTTTTCATTATAAAGTATCACATGAACTGCAAACTACCTTTTATAACATTGTTCACTTTCGAATATTCTCCTTGTGCGTCCACCCTTCCTTAGAAACCGGAGGAGTTGTATATGAACTTGCTGAGCATTGTTCGCTCACCCTTTCTCTTACTCTTTTCTTTCAGGACTTTAGTAGGTATGGGAAACCCGTTTGGGCCCGAGTGGACGTAGGCAGGGGCAGTTGTTAAAATAGATGTTCTATTTAAATACTTATTTCAGTTTTGAAATTTGTAATGACTCAGGTTTTGTTAAACTTTGTTAAGTTCGAAATTTATAGTACTTCATTTATGAAGTTTGATTATGTTGGTGAAGTTGTTAGGATGTTTAAATTCAATTGTTTTTAATTACTACGTATTGGGAATAGCATCAGTTAGTGTTAATTGAATGGTGACGTGGCCAAACTATGGGATCAGGAAGTCGGTACTGAGTTTGGGGCGTTACAAAGTTGGTATCAGAGCATGGTTTGAGGTTCTGTAGACTTTAGAATTAAGAATTGATTAGAATTAAGAATTTATTTGAATTAAGAATTAATTAGAATTAAGAATTGATTAGAATTAAGAACTGGTTAGAATTAAGAAATGATTGTAGAGTAATTATATGATTGTGCACTTAGGTATTGCCACCACATTGTATTATTGGTATTTGTGCGCAATGGGATATTTGGGGAAGTGATACGATTGATGCATCATAAGAATGACACGATTAATGAAGACTCCTAGGAACATGAGTAGACCATCATCCTTTTACATGCCAAGGAAAGAATGAGTTCATGTTTGAATCTTGAGAAAATGGTATTTAGTTATAGAAATTGAAGAAAATTATTGTTTTCGTATATGCACCTCCTTGAATATCGTTTTACTTAAATTGTCTTGTTTGAATACATATGTTTTGTAATAATTAGATAATCCTAGGTTTGACATTTTGGGGTAAGGTATCTTTCTCGGTAAAGTATATTAGTGGTTAGAATATACGTATATCTTGAACATGTGTCACGTTCATGAAATTTGAGGAAATTAGTGGATTGAATTGAATATTGGAGTTTGGTTCAAATTTCAAGATAGTTGTGCTTATTAGAATAATGTAGTTAAAGTCTATGATGATTTTTGTTTTAGGAATGTCG
Source organism: Platycodon grandiflorus (assembly GCA_016624345.1). Taxonomy (NCBI): domain Eukaryota; kingdom Viridiplantae; phylum Streptophyta; class Magnoliopsida; order Asterales; family Campanulaceae; genus Platycodon; species Platycodon grandiflorus. Next base: position 63,737,196 of record CM028364.1, on the reverse strand, counting down.
TCTCAGAGAATAATAGGTGAGGAGATGTTGATGGACAGAGTGGATCAAGAATTTGAGAAGTCAACTAAGCAGCTCTCGGAGATCGAGATTTCTGCTGGGATGGCAAGGAGGCTTAATTTGCAGCTTAATGGACAAGAGGAGCCTCTTTATGCGAGGACTGGTGATATGGAGACAAGAATCACACATGAGTATTGTGGTGGACCTAACCATGTATGCGGAGTTGGACCAATAGGACAACGAGATATGGTTGAACGCTTAGAGGAACTATTGAATGTAATGAAAGTTGAGCTAGGTGCAACTCGGATGCAAGTTGTAGAGGAAGTTAGAAAGACTCGTGAAGAACGTCGCTATTATATGAAGAAAATACTTAAAGTAGTTATGAAGGCTAAGAGAAAGAATATTCCTGTCCATGGTCTAGGGGTAACAAGGAAGAGGAAATATGGACGGAATTGTCGGTTACATGGGGTACGAGTTTCGATAGTGTCAGACTATTACGCTAGGGTTACCCCAAAGATTTTGGAGAGCTTACAGAAGGCCTTTAGTACGAATTGAGCATGAATACGACCTAGATTATGATCTGTTCAAAAATTTGGATGTTAGCTAGTTGTGCTATGTGCATTGGGTCTTACATTTAATAAGAAATCATTTAACAAATTGCTAGTCAAGAGTTCGTGTAATGATATAGTTAACAGCTAAGGCCTTGAATTATCATGTAATGAAATCATTTCATAGTTTTTCGACTAAGTGACTTTTAGGAAAGTGTTTAGACTTAGAAGCGGCTCAACTCAAGGTAAATTAAATTAGATCGGGAAATGTCAATTGACTATTGACCTAGCGCCTAGGATGGCATCCATTTCTAAGGCACCTTATAGAATGGCCCTGACAGAACTCAAGGAACTAAAAGAGTAATTGCAAGAGTTGCTGGAGAAGGGTTTGGTTAGACCTAGTGTATCACCGTGGGGTGCTCCAGTGTTATTTGTAAAAAAGAAGGATGGGACCATGAGGTTGTGTATTGATTACCGTGAGTTAAATCGAGTTACGATCAGGAATAAATACCCATTGCCAAGGATTGATGACTTGTTTGATAAATTACAAGGTGCTTGCTATTTTTCTAAGATTGATCTTCGCTCAGGATACCACCAGTTAAGGATTAAGAAGGACGATATTTCCAAGACAGCATTCAGGACACGGTATGGACATTATGAGTTTTTGGTGATGCCATTTGGTTTAACAAATGTCCCCGCAGCTTTTATGGATTTAATGAATAGGGTTTTTCAAAAGTTTCTCGATAAGTGTGTGATTGTTTTCATCGATGATATTTTGATCTACTCTAAGTTTCAGGAGGAGCATGAGGAACACTTAAGGGCAGTACTACAAATTTTAAGAGAGGAAAAACTTTATGCTAAGTTTAAAAAGTGTGAATTTTGGTTAGAAGAAGTTGCATTCTTGGGGTTGGCAGGATATTACCATCGATTTATTGAGGGATTTTCGAAAATTACAGTACCTTTGACTAGATTGACTCAGAAAAAAAAATGCAAAGTTCGTTTGGACTGAGGAATGCGAGGTTAGTTGTCAAGAGTTGAAGAAGAGGTTGGTTTCGGCACCGATTCTTACCTTACCAGTAGAGACACGGGGGTTTCTAATTTATAGTGATGCTTTGCTAAGAGGTTTGGGTTGCGTGTTAATGCAGAATGAGAAGGTACTCGCTTACGCTTCTCGACAACTTAAGACTTTTGAAAAGAACTACCCAACACATGATTTAGAATTGGATGCAATGGTGTTTGCCCTGAAAATTTGGAGACATTATTTGTGTGGGGAGACGTGTGAAATTTAAGTGAATCACAAAAGTCTTAAATACATCTTCACCCAAAAGGATCTGAACATGAGGCAAAGAAGGTGGTTGGAGCTTCTGAAAGATTATGACTGCACAATTTTGTACCACCCCGGCAAAGCTAATGTAGTGGCGGATGCTCTCAGTCGTAAGAATAGGGGGACCTTGGCCATGATGATGACTAAGGAGAAGAAAATTATAGATGATTTGGAGTCATTGGGTTTAGAAGTAAGAGTGCGAGGAGGCAAAGGATATTTGGCGCACCTGAGTTTTCAACCGTCCTTGTTAGAAAGGATCAAGACGGTTCAAGGAGTTGACCCGGAGTTAACCAAGATTGCTGAAGGAGTGAAAGTAGGGGCTCAACCAAACTTTCGAATTGGGAATGATGACATATTATGTTTTGGGTCTAGGGTTTGCATTCCTACCGACTCATAGTTATAAAGGGAGATATTAGAGGAAGCTCATAATTTGAGGTTTACAGTACACCCTGGAAGTATGAAGATGTATAGGGATATGCGTCATACTTTTTGGTGGGAAAATATGAAACGAGAGATTGCAGAGTTTGTCTCCAAATGTCTAGTATGCCAACAGATTAAAAGTAAACATCAGAGACCTGGAGGGTTATTACAGTCAATGCCGATTCCCGAGTGGAAGTGGGAACACATTACTATGGATTTTGTGGTAGGGTTACCTAGAACACTCAAGGGATACAATGCAATTTGGGTTATTGTGGACCGATTGACTAAGTCAGCTCATTTCCTGCCATTTTGAATTAATGACTCGCTAGAGAAATTAGCGAAAATGTATATTGATGAGATTGTTAGGTTACATGGGGTTCTTGTTTCATTAGTCTCAGATCGTGACACAAGGTTTACATCGAAGTTTTGGGATAGTCTGCAGAAAGCCCTCGGCACAAAGTTGAGCATGAGTACCGCGTTTCACCCACAAACAGATGGCCAGTTGGAAAGAACTATCCAGACGTTAGAGGACATGCTTAGAGCTTGTGTTTTGGATTTACAAGGAAATTGGGATGATCACTTACCGCTAGTAGAGTTTGCGTATAACCACAGTTTTCACGCCAGCATTAGCATGGCACCCTATGAAGCATTGTACGGAAGGAAGTGCAGATCACCTACTTGTTGGGGACGAGGTGGGTGAAAGAAAACTATTGGGCCCAGAGTTGGTACAGATTACTTCAGAGAAAGTGCAATTAATAAGAAAGAGACTACTTATGGCCCAAAGTAGACAGAAGTCTTACGCAGATAAGCACCGACGTAAACTAGATTTTGAGATTGGCGACCACATGTTTTTTAAAGTCTTGCCGACGTCATGAGGTTTGGTGTTCGAGGTAAGCTCAGTCCGAGGTTCGTCGGACCATTCGAGATACTTGAACGGGTGGGAGAGGTAGCGTATAGACTTGCTTTACCACCTGCACTGGCCAGAGTTCACAATGTGTTTCATGTATCTATGTTGAGGAAGTATGTCCCCGATCCGAGTCATGTGATTGAATTTGAACCATTACGACTATGAGAAGATTTGTGTTATGAGGAACATCATGTTCGTATTGTGGATCGAAAAGATCAAGTACTAAGAAGGCGAGCCATCCCGTATGTGAAGGTGCAGCGGATAAGTCACTCGGAGAGAGAGGCCACTTGAGAACTCGAGGAAGAGGACGATGCGAGAAAAGTGTCCCGACCTTTTGTTTGACGAGGTACGTTAAGTTTAGAGGACTAAACTTTTTTTAAGGGGGTAAGAGTGTTATATTCCCAATTTTAATAATATTATTTAATTATATAATATTATTTATAATAACTAAATTATTATTTTGCATTCGGGCTAATAAACTAAACTCGTTTAATTGGATTTGGGCTTGGGCCACTTTTAGTAATAACATTAAGAATTATTAATTAAATAGTTAGTGCTTAAGTTTTTAACGGGCTGTTTTATATAGGATTTTATCAGGATTAGAAACCCTAGGAGGATACAGGTATAAATAGAGCATAAGAAAGAGAGTGTATGTGCAAAAATCTTAGAAGAGGAGGACGGCAGAGGAAAGAAAAGAAATCGTAAAAGAAGGATAGCGGCGGGCGGCAGCAGCTTGTTCGAGAGGTGTGGCTACATAGAACTCTGTAAGATCACTTTATAGTCTTCTCTTACCATTTTTTATTCTAAAATATTGACTCAATAGGTTGTCCAGTAGGGAGTATTATTAATTTATTTTCCAATGGACAATATTATGATTATAGGAAGAGAGATAGGAGTGGAAAGAATAGAATTGTGATGTGAGCGTGAAGTGTGTGTTTTCGTTTGTGTGTGTGTGCTGTGCATGCGTGAAGTATGTGTGTGGGTTGTGTGAGAAAGTCAGAAAAAGGAATGGATGGGATGTTGTACTTTTGAACCATGTGCGTGTGTATACATGTGATAAGGGTGAAATGAGTACATCATAATAGTAGTAATAGTAATTGGGTGATATATGTGTATGTGTTCAGTTTGGATGTGCGGGTATTTGTGTGTGAAGTAATTAATTAATATGATAAAGTGGTAAGCATGTATATTTTGGGCAACGATAAAATAGTAATAGTGCGATATTGATTAGTTTTTATTAATTAAGGACATATTTTAACTGGAATGATCTTAGTATTAATTAGTCATATACTTCCACTTTAGGTTTCGACAAGCGAAACTAGTACGAGTACACGTGGGTTAGATTTATCGGTATTACGCGAATCAAGGTAAGGGATTTCGCTTCTTTTAAGTTATTTTGCGAGTATATTCTTTCGACGTTAGGTTACTCGTTTATTTTATTGGGAAATTATCGCTTTGATTACTATGCCCGACCTCGTGTCGGAATTTTCTTTGACTCCGTCGTTTTGCATTTCGTTGTATTATATTCTTCAAACCTCGTGTCATATCTTTGGTATTTGATGAAATGCTTATACTTCGAAAGTAAATTTCGTATGTATTGTTTGATAATATTGTTTTATTTTGAACTCCGTTATGATCACTAGTTGAAAAACCCGTCACTGGGTATAGAGTGAACCTTTTAGTTCGTGATTACGAACAACCCGCCACTGGGTATAGAGTGGACCTTATATTTTTGTACCACTTGGCCTTTGGTGCGGTAGTCATGACTTACCTTTATTAGTTACCCTTGGGGTAAAATTTTGGCACCCTTCGGGGGCATTGTGTGATTGGTCAATGGACCACCTACGTGATCATGGCATCTGTGAGTAATCCGTCGTGACTAGCCGGTATGGGACGGTTGGTGACGATTGGGTTACTCGACTTCGTACTTTGCATGTTTCTTTTCTTTGAACTCTCATTTGTGAAACACTAGTCCGTTCGCACTATTTCGTTTTCATTATAAAGTATCACATGAACTGCAAACTACCTTTTATAACATTGTTCACTTTCGAATATTCTCCTTGTGCGTCCACCCTTCCTTAGAAACCGGATGAGTTGTATATGAACTTGCTGAGCATTGTTTGCTCACCCTTTCTCCTACTCTTTTCTTTCAGGACTTTAGTAGGTATGGGAAACCCGTTTGGGCCTGAGTGGACGTCGGCAGGGGCAGTTGTTAAAATAGATGTTCTATTTAAATACTTATTTCAGTTTTGAAATTTGTAATGACTCAGGTTTTGTTAAACTTTGTTAAGTTCGAAATTTATAGTACTTCATTTACGAAGTTTGATTATGTTAGTGAAGTTGTTAGGATGTTTAAATTCAATGGTTTTTAATTACTACGTATTGGGAATAGCATCAGTTAGTGTTAATTGAATGGTGACGTGGCCAAACTATGGGACCAGGAAGTCGGTACTGAGTTTGGGGCGTTACATTTATTTTAGGCAATAAATTAATCAATACAACCCTTGTATCCATTGAAAAAAGGTATTTTCCAGATTAATAGTTATGAATCTTTTGATCTAAACAACTTTGATATTAGTAGAAATACTTTAAACATATTCTTATTTAATAACACACTTTATTATGATTACTAAGATTGATTAACTCTTGATAAAAGGATACTGTTGGTAATAAGATGATAAACAACTAAGGTTTGTCAAAATAGTTAAGATTGTTAAATAGAATTGTGCACAACGGAATAAGGTTGAAACAGTGATCTCAGGACAAGTTATAATCGTGTCTGTCGGCGTTTGTAAATTGTCCAATCGGACGGCCCCACAATTTTTCCTTTTTTTTTTCATCGCTGAGTTGGGCCCTTTCTTTCGTAATACCAGTTGCATATTATCGGCCCGCAGCCTCTTGGATCTCAGTTCTAGTAGGGGCCGGCTATGTCACCTCTATGTCATCAGTACACCCTTCTCTCTCCATCTCTCACGGAGTAGTCGCCGTGTGCCACACTCCGCCGTCCGTCAACCAATCGCCGGTAAGTTCTCTCTTTCTCTCTCTCTCTTTTCGCTGATCTCTGCTTCGCACATGGTTGTGGTGGCTGATCGATCATGGCTAATTTCTTAGCTTAATTTCAGTCAATCAAGAACTCCTTCGATCACGTTGTCACTGTTGGTACCAATTCCTTACTTCATCATTTCTAATTTATACTATTTAGCCCTAATTTCAGTTTTAAGACCGCATTGTATACTTTGGATCCCAATTGATCACTCATTTGTGTTGCTTCTGTGTGTGGTTATCGAACGTTGTGCCTTCATCGAATTATGTTATTAGTGTTCGATTTTAGTGGATAATGAAGATGCACTGAACAATTGTGCCTATTGGAAATGTTAATTAAGATCCCTTAGATTTAAGAGTAATTGATTCATTCCAATGTCTTCTTCTCTTCTGGTTCAATTGTTCTCTCTGTGGTTGTTTTTGCTTGGAGAGGGTTATCGTCGTTGGTGGTGGGTGGGAGGTGAGGTACTAGCAGTTGGTTGCTGGGAAGATGTTGAATGTTGGTTGTTGGTTGCGAAATGGATGGCTCACCGGATTTGTAGAGGTGGTAGTCGGAGGGAGCTAATTGCTGGATTTGGCTAGCTTTCTGGGGAGGAGTTTGGACCTATCCAACTTTGGAGAGGGAGGAGTTGAGACTTGAGAGAGAGAGAGAGAAAAAGAGAGTCCTAAGCAGTGTTCTAAAAATCGCTAGGCGGGCGCTAGGCGCCAGAGTCTGGCGCCTAGGGGCCTAGTCGGGATCTAGTCGGCGTCTAGGCAGGGCCTAGAAATCGAGACATAATTACATCATAGGTCCATATCAAACCTACTGCAACAATAGTAAATAGTTAAATATGACCAAAAAAACTAAAACTATTGATCATATTACAAAATTAAAAGTTAAAATCAAATTCACTATCATTTTAAAGTGGAAGGGAGAAGGAGAATACTTTAATAACTTGAGGGGAAGGAAAAATACTTTGAGAAGTACTTTAATAATTTGAGGGGGAGGAAAAATAATTTAATAACTTGAGGGGAAATGTTGTAATTTTGAAAAAATTAAAACCCTACAACTAAAATTCTAAAAGGCTAAAAGCAAATCACGCCTCTCTCTCTCTCTGCAAATCACACCGGCCACTCTCACGACGGCCTCAGGGTGTCTCGACGGCCTCTCTCTCTCAAACGACGGTAAGCTCTCTCTCTCTCGCTCTCTCTTTCTCTCTCACTCTCTCTCTCTTAATTTCTCTTTCTCACTCTCTTTCTCCTCTTCACCGGCGTTCTCCCTCTCTCTCACCGGCGACTCATTTTCTCTCCGTAAAAGCTTAAAATCATGAAATTAGGGTTGGGCGTTGGCGGCGCCGACGCCGACTAGTCGACGCCTAGGTCACGACGGCGGCGATTTCTTGAGATGGCGATTTTTGGTCCGATTTGGCCCTAGTCCCGGCGTTGGGGGGCGACTAGCGGCTAGGCGGCGACTAAGCGGGCGAGGCGCCCGATTTTTAGAACACTGGACTCCTAAGAGAGTGGGTTTTAAATTCCTGTTTTAACCCCCAAAATGAACATGTGCTCAGGCCCGTTACTTAACGGAACGGAGTAGTGTTAATGCTGTCGATCTCAGGGTCTGCCTTGACATTCAAAAAGTGCCTGCCTTGGTCTGTGTCTAAGCAAATATTTGCTTAGTATAGGGACGGCTCATGGATTAATGGTGCATTTAACCTAGAATTTAAATGTGATCCGCTCGCATTTTGTTGCGTAATTCTGTTATGATTTTTTGGATTTGTTAGCTAAGCATTTTGTTGGAGAGTATTCTATGAACTTGTCGTAATTTGGTGCATAGATGGTGATGAAAGGGTATATTTTAGGTTTAAATATTCGAAATCAAATATGATTCCAGTTTTTATTGGTGTGAGAATGTTGTGAATCACTCGTTATATTATTGTATTTTGTTGGGTAATTGTGTTATTGAAATGTTTGATTGTGATCTTTTCTTCTCTTATTTGTTGGGTTGTTAAATGAGGTTTAAGCTGTACTTTGTATAAGAATTTGATTGTGTGATGAACTCACTCCACAGGTTTTCGTTGGTTTGAATTGGTAACTAAGTTCCTGCCACACTTTCAATGGTTCGAGATTTCTGTACATGGATTGGGAACGAGAATTGGCATGGGAGGTCTTGGGAAATTGAATGTTAGTTCTCTTTCTCCTTCGATTATTGATTACTTATTTTTTATCAAAGACCGGTATTTGGCTAATTGTATGGTTTGCATGGCTAGAAATTGTTCCGTTTATTTATTTTAAAATGCTATTTTCGTTAGGGACAATGGAAATAGTTAATTCATGAAAGAGAGAGAGGGTAGAGCTAACTTTCTAGCTTCTCGATTCATTGTGGTTGTTCATGGTTTTGGGTTTGACAATAAGGGTATTTATGTAATTGGGGTTGAGGTTTATATATATATATATATATATATATATATATATATATATATGCGTTATGCAGTAATATAAGAAATAAGAAAATATGCACCAACAGAGCTGCGCAAACTACTTTTTCTCTTGTCTTCTCTTCTTCATCAATCTCTCTTATCTAAACAAGTCTCTGCACAAACTACTTCTTCATCAATCTCTCTCTCCGTTACCTAAGGTTGTTGCTACTAATTTACAGGGTACAACTTAGAGTTTTTAGGGAAGAATTAGTATATGCATAACAAGTGAAATTAACTTGCAGCTTTGTCAGGTTCCGGCATTAAAGTGTTGCTGCGAGAACAAATGAATTGCAAATGGGAAAAATTAGTATATACTATGTGTATATGTAGTAACTCCAAGAGCAATCATGTGTCCTATTGAAACCTCCAAATAATGTCATATAGTAGGAGGTATTAATGATACCAATTGCTACCATGAGGATTTCGGTGTGGTATCTTGCATTTAATGGGTTGACTGATAATACAAGAGATGCATTTATAGATTAGACTACCTTCTTTTATTGAGTTCCAAGGAAATTTGAGTTTTTTCACATAAAGTGAATCATATTTCTGGAACAAATGTTTTGAGTGATAAGTTTGATTCTGCTGAAGGTGCCATTAGTGGCACTTATACATACCTTTGTATAAAAGTTTGTGGGCGTCAATGATGGCTTGAAGGGGAAAATCGGGAGGCTTTAATGGTTGCACCACTTATAGGGTAGCAATTCCTTTTTCTTTCTTTAGGCCACGGTCATTTCCTGTATAGTGGGACATATAATTACATGTGTGAATTTTGTAAGTCGTATCTTTGCTGATAAACCTGCTAATGCAAATCTGAATAGCTATCTGCACATGAGAAGGAACAGGTGGAATATGACATGTTTTTTTTTTGTTTTCTTTTTGACTATTTATGGTGTTAGTATGTAGAAATACATCATGCCTTTTTTTTTTTTGTGGGAAACCTTTAAACCTATTAACAGATGGTTATTTGAGTCGTAGAGAGTGCATTGATCATGAGGTAGACATATTAGTCAATTAAAAGTTAAAGTTGGCTACACCATAAGTTGTCGCATAGATGGTTAGTATATTAGATGGATGATTACTAACGTGTAAATAATTCCCATGAAAAGAGTTTTTTTGAGCTGGAAGCTAATAGCTATAGTCAATAATTTCTTGAACATAGGCGCTACATACAACGTCCCCTTTTTACTAAATACTTTCCCGCAAGCCAAATTCTTAAAATACTCTTGGCTCATTTTTAATGAATACTCATTCTCTTGTGTATTTTTACAATTCTCAATCCAAATACTCTCTCTCTACTCTTACTCTCTCTATACTATTTGTCTACTCTTTCTCTTTTTATTTGGCTTTGGATGCTAACTACCAATTGCACAATGATTTTGTTCAAAGAGATTACTATTTTACAATAATTAATTTTTTTTTTTTGTAGTTGCTAATGTTATTTTTATTTTGTATTTGGGATTTATGTTTAAAAAATAAAATTGATTTTTTTTTTCTCAAATTCATGATTGCCACCCAAACAGGGTGGCACGTGCCCTCAGGCTCGAGCTGACACGTGAACAAGGTTACAAGCTGAGGTTGAATACTAGGACTTTTGAACGAGCCTATCTCGAACACTTACTCCAAGTTCGAGCTCAAGTTCAAAAAATATATAAACAACCCAAGCTCGAGCTGGCTAGGCTAGGCTAGGCGGTCTCTTACGCCCCTACACATGTTTATGAAACGAATATTAAATTTTCTTTTGTGTCAGTTAAATATTGATATACATTATTCGCAAGTCGCAACACAATCGAAAGTAATTAAGTTGACCAATTTTATTACGAATATACATGTATGTATGTACTTATGCAACCTTAAAGAAGATTATTTTTGAGCTAAATCAAGTAACGCATCCTTTAAGCCTAGTTATAGCACTTGAAGGGTTATGTGTCCTAATTAGCCTTTTATGGGATGCCTACTTAAAAGGTGTCCTATTAGCCCTTAGGGTAATAGGGCCTTAAGAGTTAGGGGTCCTGTTAGGTGTTATAGTAATGTGTACCCTTTAGAAAGACATCCTATTAAACATATCCCTAATATGTCTCGATGGGTTAGGCGTCCTATTGGGCCTTTTATGGGATGGCAGTGAAAGGGCCTCCTATTAGGCCTTATGATAATAGGACACCAAGAGTAAGGTGCCCTGCTAGGCCGTACGATAATAGGACCCAAAGAGTTAGGCGCCCTATTGGGGCTTTTATACGATGACTACTTAGAGGTATCCTGTGTAAGGGGTCCTAAAATATCTTTTTTGTATCCAAGAGCTTAGATCCTTGACTTTCTATTCTCGTCAAGCACAGCAGGAATAGGTAGTCGTCATTTGAAAGAAAAGGCCCTTTGGATAGGGTCCCCTCTTCGAGGAATGATCTCATGCCCTTGACTTCCCTTCTTGCGTGGTACCATCTTTCTTTCTCAGTTCTCTGTCATTATCTACTGCCTAGTTAGAGAAGCAGCTTCTCCAGTCTCATCCGATCTTAGAACCAGCTACGTGGAACCAGCTCTGCATAAAGCCAGCAATTAAGAGAAAGGAAAACTTAATAGCTGGCGAATTGCAGTAGCTAAGAGGGCAGTCTTTGAGATGCTCAACAAGATTCAAAAGTCAGCTCTCTTGTTTCGGTTGATTCCCAATCATTTATTAAGAATGCGGTGTCAGCTGTGTTTGCTACTGGTGCTACTTTCCTAGCCTCTTTTGTCCTATTTTTTTGGAGAGAGATGGGAGACTAGCTAGACACTGAAGACATGCTATATTCATTCAACTCATGTAAGAGCCAACCTTACCTTTCCAATAGTGGTTAGCTTTTGTTTTCCTCGTTAATTTGCACCTCTTCCACTAGTTGACTGATTATACCAGGGGTCTGCTTATCAAGCGTGGCGCTAATGTTATTCAAGCTAAGCAGAACGAGAATTTGAAAGGGTGAGGGTGAAGCCCAAAAAGGCTGAAAGCGAAACCATTTAGAAGTCATAGAAAGAGACCCCAAACATCTGCATCGACTAACTCAAACGGGTACACAACCCTTTTTTTTTAACTCTAGGTAGATAAGATACTTCATGGTTTTGGCTAACTGACACAACTGACTCTAAACTAGGCGAAGAACATAAAGTCAGACATATTCTCTTCAAACTCGAGAGAGATGGATAGCCAATTCGACATTAATGAATTTGATGAGGGAAAGCAACACCATAATATGCTACTGGCCTTGGCACCATAGTCACTTTCGAAGAACATAGAAGACCTGACTGACTCATATAGTCTACCAATAATCCGACTCGTTGAAGATCCTAAAACACACAATGATCACAAACAAAAAAAAAAAAACACTAGTAAATGGAAAATTAGGAAGGTGAACCTATTTAGAAGTAATAGAAAGAGACCCCAAACTTTTGTATCGACTAATTCCTTTTTTTTTTTTTACTCTCGTTAGATAAGATACTTCATGGTTTTGGCTAACTGACACAACCGACTCTAAACTGGATGAAGAATATAAAGTCAGACATATTCTCTTCAAACTCAAGAGAGATGGATAGCCCATTCGACATTAGTGAATTTGATGAGGGGAAGTAACACCAGAATATGCTTCTGGCCTCAGCACCATAGAGTCACTTTGAAGAAACCTAGAAGACCTTGACCGGCTCACATACTCTGCCAATAATCCGTCCTAAGATCCTAAAACACACAATGATCACGAAAAAAATTATAAACATGTACAAATGGAAAATTAGGCAATCAAAAGACAAGACACAAGGCAAAGAAAGAGTGGAAGTAGGAACAACTCTACCACGTCTGGTGACAGTAGATGTCCGATCGGCTAAAATAATACTAGGAAAAGATGATGATGGATTACACAATGAAAAGTTATCTTAATTGGTTGTGGTGTGGTCTATAGCACCTGAATGAATGTACAAGATTCAAGCAAGACATGCGATGGGTTTACCACCTCTAACACCTCCGCCATGACTACTTTGACCATCTCGTCCCCTTCTTTCCATGAACTGATGTGAGTCACAAGTGCACTCGACTCACTGGGAATACATTATCCAGATTCTCGTGAGATGCATGCAACACTCTAGTATCTAGCAATCTCATACTCATAAGGTAACCTCAACAAAAGTCTCTTACTCGTATGGTAACCTCGATAATAAACTCATAACTGCTATTTGGTTGCACTGATTTTGCTAGACCTTCACATCATGACTAAGAGGAAGGAGAGTATTAAGATCCTCATATACACTTTTAAAATCCATGAAGTTCTTTATTAATGATCTCTCCTTTGCAAAGTAGAACAACTTGGACACGTAATAAATGTGGGACATGTCATCCTTGCCTGAGTACAAGAACTCATGTATTCCATGAGATCCTTGACATAGAGACAATGTGTCACAACTGAAGAATATCCTTCGGGCGTGAACTTTTGACAAAAATATCCTGATTACGAAAACTTGCTATGCTTTCTGTGTTTCTTAATTGTTCAATGATAAAAAAATCTTATTTTGTTTTGCTTTTGCTATTTTGGACATAGGGTCACTTTATGGGGTTTTGGTTCCTAGTGCTTACCGCACTTGGGTCTCACATAGACCTTGCTCATATCCGATTGTTATATCTTGAAGTGATTTGCTCTGTTGTAGGCCTCATATAGTTTACGATTCCATATGTGGTATGCTGCCCTTTTTTTGTCTTTCTTCTTTCATAACAACATTAGTTCTTATTAATTTATTATCTATTTTTTTATTGGATCTTTTCTATGAGTAGCGTAGGAATTTACACAGTTCTTCAAAAGCATTGTTATAGGAGCATTTAAGATCACAGTTGGGGTTCACTTTCTTTTACTATTTTTTTGGTGGAGCGATTAGAGGTAAATACATTAAGCTTAAATGTGAACTTTGTTAAGAAATAATTAATTCAGATTTTCATAACTAAAATTACTATGTTACAGCTCTATTATCGGGGGATGTTTTGCTGGTAGTCTCGTGTGCTTAGCATTTTGTGTGGCATCATTCATCCCACGCGTTCATGGTTCTGACCACTGACGACGATCACGACACCCCTGATCATGACTGACGGTCTTTTTACATTTTTAGTTTACCTTTTGCCACCGTATTAGTTGTGTTCTTCCTATCCACCTCCATGATTGCCGTACTTAATTTATTTACCTTTTTCAAGATAAATTAACATTTTATGCTCTCAATATGTTTTGTCCTTGTGTCTATTAAGCATTGGTTTCATGTCTTACTATATTTGTTTTTAGTTGTCGTCCTTATGGACAATGGCGCAATCGTTTGCTTTCATATTCTTCTATAGCCAAATGAAAGTGTGGGAGATGCGTGCTCAGCGTTACATCGAGGATGTGGATGCGCACACCATATTTGGCTCTTTCATCACAGATTATTCTACTCCCTTGGTCACTCTTTTGATCATCTATGTCATGTTCGTCTATTTCTATGGATGGTAAATTCTTATCCCGTAGTTTTGATTTTTGTCATTAGTTTCTTCTAGTTTTTTAGTCAGGAAAACGATTTTATCATTTAATAATCCGGATATTATGAAAAATTACTCTAAACCTTGAAATTTTTGACTTCTAACGTGGACGGTTTGAGAGTCCTGGAGGGAGTTCACTAAAAAGTTATAAGAAGCAAAAGTTTAGAATGACAAAGCTACGCGTCAGACTCTCTTTTTCTTTTTTTCCCAGGTAAAACTTGAGTTGTCAAATATAGTCCCCACACAACATACCAGCAACTTAGTGTTTTACATCGATCATCGGCTAAATCAATTTGGATTAGTGGTCAAGCTTTATGCATGCACGTTTCTTCCGATCAAATAAATATAAAGTCAATCCTCCACAAAACACAAATACATACAAATGCAGACAATATGATCATAGCAACATTCTAACGTATATAGATCAGCACCCAAACTACTAGACTTATTTGGGGGTGAAGACTGAGTTGAGTGGTAGAGAACATTATAAAATCCTGTAATGTGTGTTTGGGTTACATCAGTTGTTTCTGATATATTCTTATGCTCACGTAACAAAAAATGTTGTTCTGATTCCTGAAGTGCTTTAGCAACTCATGGAAATGCAAAATTCTCCCTTGTTTTGACATCATTCTCAACCTCATTTCTGTTTTCAGCTTTTGAAATTAAAAAAATGTGTATTGGTAAAATTACATTTCATTTGTTGGGAAACAATGTAAAATGTTTAGCGTCTCATCTAACAAATTAAAAAATTTCCTTGGGCTAATTGCATGAAACTCCCTCCTGTTACGCCTGTTCGGTGATGTAGGACAAGAAGCCGGGCTTTCTGGAATTGTGAACCAGAGCAGGGAGATCGAATAGGAACAGGACTTGATTCCAAAGTTTTAGGTTTGTTGAATTAAGGTGGATTTGCATTTAGGGTTTCTGACAGGAAGTGAATTAAATCTGATTTTGCAGACAGAACGGAATGAGAAGTAAAGAGATACAGAAGGACAGGCTAAAAGAGAGAGATGGAAAGATATAAAGCTAGGCCTCACACTTAGGATCCTTAGACCTCGATCACGCATTTTATGTAAACTAAATGGTTTACTTCTTTCTTCTTCTTTGCCTTCAAAGGCTCAAGTACAATCCTAAATGTTTAGAAACCTTCCAGCCCACTAGGCTCACAGTACCTGCTTATTCATGTGCTGCAGCAAACAATGCACTTTGAATAGAAATGACAGTTTTGTCCTTAAAAATGACGAGCACATGACCACTTTCTGTCAATTTTTAACACTCAATAATTAAAAAAATGCAATTGAATATCTAGAGGATGAACTTGAACCTATGGGTATAACCGGGGCAATTAACCCAGTTACCTTTGATCTGTATTTCTTATTTTTTTAAATGTTTTATTGAGACCTTTTGTCAGTTTTCGTGAATATTGATTATGCATTAATATTTTTTGCTTGAAGCTTTACAGTTAATTAGTTTATAAAACTACTATCCTTAACTCATGCTCATATCTGATTCGCTCCCTCTTCTTCTGCATACAGGCTAAGAGCCGTTTTCCAGTTATTGAATCTTCGATGGGTTGGTTTGGGATTATCGACGAGTTGTCTAAGCGACTTCTCAAGTTTTCTTTCTTTTTGTCTAACTCACTTCTGAGATGAAGCTGGAAAAGGAGCTTGTGCAAACATTAAACAGGGGATGTTTCTAGTATACTTCTTACATAACAGTCCAAAAACAGGGGATGTTTTGTATCTTTCTATCATGCAACACCGAAGGAGGCTGTATGACACTATAGTTTTGTATGTTCCTGGTATTATATAAATTAATGTTTTTTTTCCAATGGTTACTAACAGGATGATGAAAAAATGTGTCATTTCTTTGCATGATGTGACCCTCCATTGAATCAAAGAGCAAGAGATTTGCTCCATGATTTTAAGAACAAAGAGGTTGAGATGAAGACAATGTCAACTAAGCTTGCAAGTAAGAAACTGAAGATATCAAATTTGAGATTGAAAGAAGAAAATTCTATTTTGAACTCAAAGTAGGCTGCAAATGGTTGGAAGAAAAAATTGATTGTTCAATTTGTTGTCATTGTGAGTAGAATTTTAATGTACAAGAATGACGACATTAAATCCCAATTCATGTAGCCTTAAGTAGTTGTGATGTATTTGTTGTTTGTTTTTTCACATGACCATAGTATACAGTATTTGGGTTTGTAATATGTAACTTGGTTTTGTTGATGAAAATTATTTGTCCATGGTACTTGGTATATAATGTAATGTTTTAATGTTATGCTATGTTACAAAGATGTTATTTTTGTTAATTTGTTTATTTTTGTCAAAGTTTGTTACTTGTAATTGCACAATGTAAACACCATATACAATTTCACTCTATATGTCAATGTTACTTGCCCTTGTGATTGCACAATGTTTGAAGTCATTACATTTATTTCATTAATGTCATTACACAATTGTCTTGGAAAACAAAATAAAAGAACAAAAAAGAGCAAATGTACTTAACACAAGGCATTTACAAATAGAAAATGTACTTTATTTCTTGTTACAGAAAAGTGACATTACATAAATGTGCTTAAACACAACTTTCTCACATGCCATCATTGTTCAAGTAGAAAAAATAGACCCCTCTTTTACATGTCAACACTGATCAATCACCATTCAATTTTTTTCCAGCAATTTGGAAATACCTTTGTCCTTTGAGGTAGCATTTGGCAATACTTCTTATGATTGAACCATCATTCTTACAATGCTCGCGCAGGAGGTCCTTACCCAGAATGCTTTCTGTTATGTACCAAAATGGTGTTTTCTTCAATGCGGTTATATAGTCTTCCCTGAAACTAATATTTCTAATTTGGTCTATAAAGGACTGCATACTTGATCTATAGACTATTCTCCCTTGTAGTTCTCACACCTGCATAACACGTATATTGTGGTTACAGTCACACAACTGAAAAATTATAATAAAGAAGTAAAACACAATGCACATGTCATGCTTCGCGATTCATCAATTGTTCATCGGAATGCTTTACTTTTGTGCATGATGCATCGCGATGCACAAAATTTAAAACCCTATAAAACGGTGTTTTTTATTTTTAGTGAATGTGATGCATCAAATAATGCATCGCGATGCATAAAAAACAACAAAAGTTGCATTACGATGTTCAAAATTTGAAACCCTACAAACACTGTTTTATATTCAGATTTATATGCAAATTTATTCAGATTTTACTCTATTCAGGATTTTGTAAACAAAAAATTCAACTATAAAATATATTCAACAATACTAACCTAATACTTTATCAACTTGTTGTTTTCATGTTTTGTTTGTTCCGGTGCTTGTTGCTTTCTTCCCAGTGCTCTGTTGTAGTTGCGAAGACATTTTTTGCTTTGGTTGATAATAGCTCACGATAATGTTTTCAAATCTTTTTACAAAATTACCAGAGGTTGTTCGCTGAGTAATCACCGAAGGTTATAAGATTTTTTGAAGTGAAGAAGGTTTTTTGTTGTGTGTTTGTGTTAAGCATTCAACTGAGTAGTTGTTCTTGGAGTGTGAAGTCGATGCAATGCGTACGTGTTAGAATGAAGGGCATAGACGATATTTCGCAAACAGAGTGCCTTCTTCTGGTTTGAAAGAAAAGGTTGTGCATCGCGATGCACAAAAAAAAAAAAAAAATTACATTTTAGTACAATTTTGTGCATCGTGATGTATACTTTTTATGCATCGCAAGTGTAATGTTATGCATCGTGATATGTTACGTTGCATCAATTTGGTTTACGACGCATTAGTGTGCCGTTTCATGTTTTTTAAAGGCATAGATAACATTTCACAACAAAAGTATACTTTTCCGATTTGAAACAATTATAATAAACTAAAACGGTTGAAAATTGTGTAAAAAAAAGTAAGCTCGAATTTTGCCCTAAAAAAAAAAAAAAAGAGTGCTGCCATTTTAGGTAGTGTTGCCTTCGGGTAGCGACACTCCGCAGTTAGTACCACCAAAAATAGGCGAAACTCTTGATTTTTAGATCTAATTTTTGGTTTTAAAAATTAATTTTTTTTGTAAAAAAATTAAGAAATAAGTAGGGTTCTTAAATTAAATAAGAGTATTTTAGGAATTTTGTGAGTTGGTATTTAGATAAAGAGTAGTGCTATTCCCACTCCCCATTTTGCTGAGTATACCCCCTTACCATTATTACAAAATTGCCACAATTTTAAAAGACTATATTACTCTTAAAATTTTTAAGAACCCTAAGATACTGTGCGGCACCCCCGGCTGTACGCCCTAAGGTATGTGCGGCGGACCAGTGCCGCACATTCCTTAGGGTGTGCGGCCGGAGGGTGCCGCACACTACGTTCGCAGTTTCCTCCAAAAAATTCAAAAAATTATTAAAAAATTTAACCAAAATGTGTGTTTCAAGAAAGCAATAGAAATGGAACTTTTATAAGGTTTGATAGAAGCCTAGCTTTCCATGTCTACATTGCAGAGTCAGTTTAGAATTCATCATGACAATCATGGACTACGGAGGGAAAATGAGGGTTTCCTTTTCTTTTCTTTTTTTTTTCTTTGGAGGCAGGGGGAAAGGAGGAGAATGAGATGGGTTGAAGTTGAATTGAAAAAAAATGAGTTGTTAAAGGGTAAAATAGAAAAAAATGGGGGTATACTTAGTAATATAGGTGGTATAATGTTTGAAGGGGGTGAACTAAATAAATGAGTATACTTAGCATTTTTGGGGTTGGAATAGCAATTCCCTTAGTTAAAAGGCGCATTATTTACATCAACCTTTCGCTGCGCAACCTGTAATGAAAAGTTAAAAGTTTACGTGTAGAATGAGACAACCTGTAATGAAAATCTTGTATACAGCACTCTGTACCAAACCCACAATTCAACAACAATTCTTGAAATTCTCTACACTATTATCTTCACTTCACTTAGGTAACCGCCGTACCCAGAGGCAGGAACTTGCTAAACTCTTACAATCACCCCCAAATTGTATCCCAATTCTTTACTATAAGTCAATCCATGGTCAAGTTGTCGTGTCAGGCTTCCAGTTCGATACTTTTTTGGCCAACATTCTCATCTTGGTGTATTCAAAATGTGATTCTATAGCCAATGCACGTACCCTGTTCGATAAAATGCCTGAGAGGAGCATACGAAGCTGGTCGTCGATGATTTCGACATATACCCAACATGGGTACAATGAAGATGCGTTGTTGGTGTTTCTTGAATTTCAAAGAAAGATTGATGAGAACCCAAATGAGTTTATACTTGCTAGTGTTATACGCGCATCCACACAGTCGGCAAGTGTTGCGATTGGTGGTCAGTTGCATGGTTTTGCTGTTAAGACTGGTCTTGATCGAGATGTCTATGTGGGTACTTCCTTAGTTGATTTCTATTCGAAAAATGGAGGTATAGAACAAGCAAGATTGGTTTTTGATGGTCTATCGATGAAAAGTGCGGTAACTTGGACGACTATAATAGCTGGCTATGCAAAATGTGGAAAGTGTGAAGTTTCATTGCAGTTGTTTAGTCAAATGAGACAAACTGATGTTCTTCCAGACAGATACGTCCTCTCGAGTGTTTTGAGTGCGTGTTCGGTTCTTGGTTTCTTGGAAGGGGGAAAGCAGATTCATGCTTTTGTGTTGAGAAGGGGAACGGAGATGGATATATCAGTGAGTAATGTGCTTATAGATTGTTATGTGAAGTGTGGCAAAGTAAGAACAGGAAGGAAACTGTTTGATCAGATGGTAGCTAAGAATGTTATTTCTTGGACAACAATGATTGCTGGATACATGCAGAATTCATTTAATTTGGAGGCTGTGAAGCTGTTCGTTGATATGAGCAGAGTCGGTTGGAAGCCAGACGGATTTGCTTGCACTAGCATTCTAACTTCATGTGGTTCACTTGAGGCTCTAGGACCGGGTAAACAGATACACGCTTACGCAGTCAAGGTCAATCTTGACTCAGATTTGTTTGTGTGCAATGGTTTGATTGATATGTACTCAAAATGCAATTCACTCAATGATGCAAGAAGAGCCTTTGATGGAATGGCCGACTGTGATGTGATTGCTTACAATGCAATGATTGAAGGTTATTCAAGGCAGGAAAAGCTATTCGAAGCATTGGATCTTTTCCGAGAAATGAGGATCAGATCTGTCCTACCAAGCCTTTTGACATTTGTTAGCCTTCTTGGTGTATCAGCTTTACTACTCACTTTAGAACTAAGCAAACAAATTCATGGTATCATCATAAAGACTGGGGTATCTTTCAACATATTTGCTGGCAGTGCTTTAATTGATGTTTATTCCAAATGCTCTTCCGTAGTTGACGCAAAGCTTGTATTTGAAGAGATGAATGAGAAAGACATTGTGGTATGGAATGCCATGCTTTTTGGGTATACCCAGCAATCCGAAAATGAGAATGCTCTCAGGCTCTACTTAGAATTACAGCTTTCAAGGCAGAAACCAAATGAATTTACTTTTGTTGCGCTAATTACGGCAGCTAGTAACCTAGCTAGCCTCCCCCATGGGCTTCAGTTCCACAATCAGCTCGTAAAGACTGGTCTAGATCTTGACCCGTTTGTCACAAATGCATTAGTGGATATGTACGCCAAGTGTGGAAACAAAGAGGACGCACTTAAAATGTTTAATTCCACAGTTTGGAGAGATGTGGTATGCTGGAATTCAATTATACTTGCTTATGCACAGCATGGAGAAGCTGAAGAAGCTCTTAAAATGTTTGAAAGAATGACAAAGGAGGGAGTACTCCCCAACTATGTCACATTTGTAGCTGTGCTCTCAGCATGTGGTCATGTGGGGCTTATTGAAGAGGGGTTTCATTATTTTGATTTGATGCCTATATTTGGGATCAAACCAGGGACAGAACATTATGCCTGCATGGTTTCTCTCTTGGGCCGAGCTGGTAAATTATGTGAAGCGAAAGAGTTAATTGAGAAAATGCCAATACAACCGGCAGCAATAATATGGAGGAGCTTGCTCAGTGCATGTAGAATTGCTGGTAATGTTGAACTGGGTAAATATGCTGCAGAGATGGCAATTTCAACTGATCCGAAGGACAGTGGATCATATATCCTGCTTTCAAATATATTTGCTTCCAAGGGTTCGTGGGTTGATGTTAAGAAGGTGAGGGAGCAAATGGACTGTAATGGGGTGGTGAAAGAGGCTGGGTGCAGTTGGATTGAAATCGATAATGAGGTTCACATGTTTGTTGCAAGAGACAATTCTCATAGCAAGACGGATTTGATCTATTCGATCCTGGATTATTTGATTCATGATATTAAGAAATTGGGTTATGTGACGGATATTGCTACTGCTCTGATGGAGGATTGAAGAGAAAAGTAAAAAGGTTTGCGTCATATCTAACTACTTAAGCCAGTTTCCCAAGATCTTCAATAATCATTCTGTTTAAGCCTGATAACCATCTTAGATATCTTGGGCTGGAAGATATACATCCATTGCAGCCACATGGCTGCCACCACCTCTCAACTTCAATCACTACACTCCATGGCCGCTGTCGCAACACACCACCACTTAAAGTTCTCCGCCATTGACTGTCAATCATATCGTTATCTTAGACCGACCAACAGAATATGCCTACAGCAAGAGAAACACTGAACCACCATCTATGCCGTGGAACAACTCCACTTAACCCAATATCGAGCACTCCCACCTCCACTATACCCAACTTCTGTTGAGCATTTTTCTTTTGTGTGAGAGGGAATGTTGATCCAAGGAGTGGATGGTGGTGGTGGTGGTTATGAAGGCTGCACACTGCGTGTTGTTCATGAAACCGGATGGGTTTTCTTTTTACGCAGACAAAAAGAGAGTATTGGATATGCATGAAGAGAGTGGATTTCATGGGGCTTCCGTGAACTATACTCTTGACCTTTTACAATTTGAGTGATGCTAAACTAAGCACCACAAAATGCTAAATGTAGCACTTTTTTGGATGATGTTCCTATTATGCCCTTGGTATAATATTACGAAATTACCGTTTAGCCCTTTTCTATGAAATTACCATTTTTCCCTATCTATAATACAATAGGACTCAGTCATACGTGTGCAATTGACAGAGGCTAATTACCGGCCAGGATCTCTTAATCTACTGTAATCCTACGGTCAGGATCTAATATGAGAATATGAGAGTGCACATGTGGGAATGACAGTTAGTTTCTCTTTCCTGATTTTGACAACTTCCTCTCTTCTTTTGCGAACAGTTCTCTTTCCTGACTGTGTGGCTCCTTTCTTCCTCCTTTTGTGAATACAGTTTGGAAAAAGATTGCCGTCCACACGACAAAACCCTGGGCACATTGCGTCCTTTCATCCATCTTCCGTGCTTTAGCAAAAAAGAAGGCATCGACACCCTATGAACCACAAAGGACCCCTGTAAGTCCTCCCAAATTGTCTGGCAGCTGCACCTTTGTTCGCCATTCATCTTCCGTGCTTTAGCGAAGGCGAAGGGCCCCTACTATCACCCCTGTAAGTCCTCCCAAATTGTTTGGTTTGATTTTCTTTGAGATTTCACTTCAACCGGGGCTTTAATTTCTTATAGGCTTCATGTTTTTCTCTACCAATTTTTTTTGCTTCCTTGCATCTTAACTGTTTGATCATATTATAGATGGCCTCTAATCATTGAAATTATTCTCTCTCTCTCTCTCTTGATTTTTAGTCCAAATAGTCTTTCTCAAGTATCATGTAGTTATAAGAAGTAACATAATGTTATTGATTCTTTTACATAGCTTAGTAGGACCAGTATTGGGTGATCACTTCTTCCCAGATTAATTGTTACTCCTACATTCCTTATTATTTAACTGTAACATAACCTTCATTCACCCTTGACAGTACCTGAAATGGACTATTATAGTCCTCAAGTTCTCTTCTTTTGTAGTATAAGTTTTCACCTTAGGCTTCGACATAGACTGACCGGCTTAGCTTCACCAATAGTTTGTCTTCAAAGGGACTTTAATAGGTTCCGATGAAAGCCCAAGACGTATTCATGACAGGAAAGTGTCAATAGAGACAGTTCTCACTTTTCTAGAAATAGAGCATAGATCATTCCCTAGCTTTGCTATGGAAAGAGAGAGCGTCGTCGAGCTGCCTCGATTGAAATAGTCTCTCATAAATGGGTTAGAAAGAGTTATCTTTCAGAAGAAGAAGGTTCCAATGAATTGCCGATTAGTGCCTAGACCTGCTAAAGAGAACTTGAACCTCACGAATTGGATTTGAAGCAATCAAGCTAGGGCAACCTAAATTGATTCAAAAAAGAGGTTTGAATAAGAAAGATTCTGTTCTCTTTCAATCTCTTCTGCAACTGGAATCTTCTTCTCTTTGGACTATTTCACTAAGGCTGCTAGCAAGACCCTACCCTGCTTTAGCAAGAAGGTTTGATCAAGGCTATACTCAAAATGGGCCGACTATATGCTACTTTCCAATGAGATAGAAAGAGGAAAAGTTTCGTCAATTCATGGGATACATATGAATTTCTTCCTTCCCATATATATGATCAAGTACACCTTCTTGAAAGAAGCATATTCAAGTAATTGCTTTGAATCTGTACATTAATGGAGAGAGAGAATTCCTTTTCTCAATCTTATAGCATGGATTTATCCAGTCTAACTTGGGGGTACCAAGGTAGCAGGGTCTTCGGGTAAAAGTCTTAAGGGAATAGCTCCAAGAAGCAAATTCAGCTAAAGCATGGAGAGGCATCGAAGGAAGTCATCATTCTCAGTAGTAGTAGGCATGGGGAATATCTTGATGTAGAAGAGAGAGTGCATATCGAGGGAATAAAAATGATAGTAGAAGTGAATCAGGTCTTTTCTTTCTACAAGGGATTTTAGTCATCATTGCTGTATGATAAGTGTAAATTTGTTAAATCATAAAACAGGTCTTGCAACGTTAATCCATGTCTTTGCTAAAGTATGATAAGATTAACAACATCATAAGCACAACCTACTGTTTGATGAACATGTCTCATACTAAGTGTTTCAGGACATTTTCAAGACAAAGCTTTTGGTTGTTTGTAACATATATGGCACATATGAGCCAGCCCACCAAAAAAATTCCTCTGAGTAACATGCAAAGTTATATAGCAAAGCTTCATAGGGCAGTATATGTAACATATCAATATTAGATCAATACTCGCTAAAAGAGTTGTAACTTGTAAGAGTCCAGATCGCAAGACTGCATACAGTCTTTAAAGACCCTCAAATTAGCACGGTTCTTGAAAATTGATATCTAGGCAATGATCTGGCTATATCCAATGTAGTGCTAGAATGATAGCTGATCTTCGAATAACGATACAGCAAATAATGCTTATTTAGGTTGTAGAAGAAGTATCAATATGCCAATTAATTAGATTCTCGCTGATCTCCGGAGTTTAAGGTCCAATTAATAAATTAATCGAAATGGCAGAAGCCACTTATGTTACAAAGTTTTGCATCTAGATGGCATTATAGCATGATTCCCATAACTCAAGCCCCATCAGATAAGTGTCATTATATTTTTGCACATCAAGAAATGACCAGCCTATGTTTTTGCTTTAAATTATAGAAACATACATTCTCATTGTCGTCGGATTCCATGTATTAGGAAATCAAGGGCTATCAATATTACTTTTAGAATCTTCCAGTTCCACATCAGCAGTGGCGTCAACGACAAAGGAAAAGTGGAACTCAATCTCATATGATGGCCAATTCTTTGTCAAGTTCTACCTCTGTTTCCAAAAAAAAAACCATCCAGTTTGAATTAATGTCAACAATTTTAATATTGTACTTTTATTTATATATTTTTCTTTTTAATTGCACTAAAATTATATCCTTTTTTGTATGACATGTAAGAGGAATATTATATTTTCGAAAGAAAGATGAAAATTGAAAATATAACGAAAATTTGTTGCTTAATTTTTTAAAAAAAATGACAAGGAAAGCATGACATTTTTTGGGAAGGAGGGAGTAGTAGTAGTAGTGTATAGAAATGAATAAAGTGTTTAAAGAAGGAAAAATTAGCAATTTCCCAAAATTTATGTCTTCATAATAGTTACATAAAATTGCTATTATCATAATTTCATCTTTTCGTTTGTTTCATAATGTTCTTGTATAATTAATTTAACATGTTATTGTTCATTATTTTATATACTATTTCGTATTAGGTTAATTAGCTTATAATCTTTAGAATAATTGAATATAAACCATAGTCAGATTAATTGCCTCACCTCCTCTCTTTTTGATATACAATGACTAAAAAGTGAAAATTAAAATTTTAGTCGAAGCTGTGATGGTTGTTGCAAACTTGAGTCCAAAATGTGTTGAATTTGGTTAGTCATGGTTTTGCTAGGGGATTTTATGTAGGCCATGTTGGAAACCTTTTTCCTTTTGTTTGACCTCATTTGTAATTTTCTTGGGAGGAGGGGTGGGGTGTGTTAATGAAAGGTGAAAATTAGAATTTTATTTTGACACAAACTCCTGGAATCCTCTCTTTCCTTTGAAATTCAACTTTTGTTCTTCACTTATATAAATACATATTCTCTACTTGTCTCAAGTGTTTGAAGCTAGATTAGGAGTCTTGGTAGTACATTTGATTTCGACCTTTCAAGTATATGAATCTAAATTAAACGGTGAGTTTTTATAGTTCTTCTTCTTCTTCATTTTTTTTAATTCTTCTTCAATTTTTTTTAATTCTTCCTCTTCATTATATACGCAGGCAACAAGTTTGACTAAATGGATCAACCTTCACATTCAAGAAAAGGAAAAGAATCAGCACCACCAAGCGCAACCACCAAACCTTGCGCTGATATCTCCATTTTATAAAAGGGTTATGGGGGTGGATAGCAGCTCAAATCCGTGTGTGTATTCACATCCGGCCACCAGCTTTCCCAAAATAATGGGAGATGTATTGCTTTTTGCTTACAAAAAGAATGGACTCTGGTTAGACAATCTTGAGTAAGTAGAGTCTTGATTTCTGTAACCTCCCCCCCACCAAAAAAAAAAAAGTCTACTTAAACACCTTTTTTGCTGTTGTTGTTGTTGTATAATTGAAGTTCGAATATATTTTGGCTTGAGAAATGATGGTATTTAGGTTTTGATTATCGGTAAAAGATTAGATTGAAGAGTGGGAACTCGAAGGACATCCAGAAAGTTGGATTCTGAAGATGGGAGCCTTTGAGAGAGCCTATCACATTTGCTCATATATTATTGCATTGATTTGAAAATTGTTATCAAATATAGTGTCATTTGTAGCAATTATATTACTAATTGAAGTCTAAAGTGTGCATAGGGTTCTAGCCAGCCTAGCTTGTGAGCAAGGTGAAAGAGAATTTATTGCTGAGAACTCGCGGGATAGCAACTGTACAGATGACTTCATTACTATTTTCCATAACAATGAACCGTAAGCATGCCGCTGTTACAAACTTGGGCTCAATTCCTAGCTCGAAAGTTTAGTCTTATATATTTAACCTCATGAGCTACAATATATTGGGTTGAAGTTTTGAGCCGAGTATTGCTTATGAGTTCATTATCATCGGAAATATTAATCACACGATCAGTTTGTAAGCTTACCACCCATGAGTGCAAGAGGATCCCTGCAATAACTTATCTTTGATCATGCTCTTGTGTCAGGCTTGCTAGAATAGGTCGGCTAGGGGTGGTAATAGCTGACACGACACGATTGTACGAACCAACACGATACGATTATAAACACGAATTACAGGGAGAAATGATACGATAACACACGACACGACACTGTACGGCACGAAACATGATACAAAAGCACGAAATTATAAATTTAGTTAAAATAACATTTATTGTTAGATTTATGATCATATAAGATAAATAACATGAAAATACGATAGTGCGGCACGAACACAACACAGCGACACAAATTGCCACCCTTTCTAGAACCCTCTACATCACATCTCCAAAGAACTGTCGTGGCTTTAACTAGAAAAGCTTACTCTATAAAATGATAAGGAGTACTAAATTTTTAACAATTTTCAGATCTATGCTATAGTATATGAGCAAATATAAGATGCTCTCAGAAGCTCTCATCGTCTAAATCCAAAAGTTTGATATTCTATTAGTTCTATGTGACACTCTCATTTGTTTTCTTAATGATAATGAAAATCCACCTTCCATCTTTTATCATCAACTTTGTACAAACCAAACTCCAATCTTATTCCTTTTTTTACTTTTAGAGTCCGTTTGGATACATTATTTTTGAATCTTATAAATATTTGAATTTCCTGGAATTTGAATAATGTGGAATATGCTTTCAAAATCATAGCAATTCCATAGTTTGGATAATGTGTGAATTTAATTGTAATTCTAGATTATAGTTGAAATAAGATTTCAATTATATATCAAATATCTAGTCTAGCCTAGTGGTAGCGGTGATTAGTGATTTTAGATGGTAATAGTTCAAACCTTGCTAACAAAAAAATTAATATTTTTATATTTTAAAAAATAAATAGCATATAGTAGTGGTAGTTAACGGTGGCGGTAGATGTCGGAGTTGGCGGCGGAGGGGTGGCAGAGGTAGGAGGTGGCTCCCGAAGGCGGTGGCCGGAGGTGGCTGTCGGTGGTGGCAGCCGGCGGTGATGGTGGTGGTGGTGAAAAAGTGTAGGTTGTTATTGTGTTAAGTAATAAAGGAAAAAATGGAACAAAATTTTAAATTTAAATTCTTAGGTTTTGTTGTAGAATTAGTTTTATGTAATTGAGGTATCTTGAATCGCAATTCAATTCCAATTTAAAATTTTAATTGTGTTCTCAAACAATAAAATTGGTTTTGGAGGCTCAAATTTCAATTTCAATTCTAATTCCAAGCAATGAAATTAGGGTATCTAAACGAACCCTAGTGATGTTATTCCCCTCCATCCATCTACTTATGTAGAGAGAAATTTTGCAACCGTAGGTAGAACATGTGATGTTGTGTTTTCAACTGTCTTTATCTAAAATATACTATAAGTTGGCAAGTTGCCCCCCCTGGAGTGCAGGAGGCTAGAAAGGCAATCGTATTGTCTACACAACCATTGGGCTAATGTACTCATTTAGAACACATTGAAAAACAAGAAAAACGTACTCCCTCCGTTCAAGGTAAAGAGTCTACTATATTATTTTTAGATGTTCCACTCAAAGAGTACACTTTAAAAAATTATGCCTACAATTTTCATAAAACTTTCAACTTTATCCTCCACATGTTGTACAAAAATATTAACTATGCTAAAATATTTTTGTAATTATGACAAACTCTAATACTATTTATGTATCTCTTAATTATTAAAACGTGAACTATTTAAGTGGAACGGAGGAAGTAGTAATTATGGCAAAGCTGAAGATAATAACCATTCATGCATAATTTACTCTGCAGTTCCCAATGTAAAGAATGTAAGTCCCCAACTAAAACTCACATACCCATGCTAGATAAGTGAATTTATGGCAAGAGAAAGTTACAAAACTACAATGTTCTCAGATAAGTCTTACTCATAAAATGACTAGTGGTGTAGAAGAAATAACAAACATTGCTCAAAGGCTAATACCATCTGCAAATCGTATGCATAAAATATAGTTAAATGAATGTGTTTGATATATTTTTTATCTTACGTGTGGGTGAAAATAATAAAAAAAGTTATTGCAACTCACGTTTCTAAATCAGTCATTGTTGTGAAGTAAAAGCTTCTAGAAGAAGACTAAGTTGTTCTTATTGAGGAAACAATAAAATATTGTTGCTACATTTTAAATCCCTTTTTAAAAATTTTAATATTTCATTATTGTTTTTCTTACAAAATAAATGAATTATAATTAATTATCATTTCATTATTTTTGTGTCATTTAGTCTTAGAGCCCGTTTGGTGCAGCGTTTACAAAACGCAGTGTTTTAAAAACGCAGCGTTTTAAAAAACGCAGTGTTTTAAAAACGGAAGTCTTTCCTTATAAATACGTTTGGGATACGCAGCTTTTTTTTCCTAGTAGCGTTTTAAAACCTGCGTTTTGGGAAAAAGCTGGGAATTTTAGCGTTTTAAAACGCAGCTGCGTTTTGAAAACGCTGCGTTTTCTGCCGCAGTATTGAAACACATTTTTTGCAAATAAGCAGCGTTTTATCCCTGCGTTTTGGCTAAAACGCTCGACCAAACGGGCTCTTACTACAAAACATCGAGCATACATTAACTTCGACCATAAATTGATTTGGTCTCATACTGACACCGTGTCATAGGCACAGACACAAAGACCTAGTATAAATATAAATCAAGATAAATAAAAGGAACCTATGTGCGATATTGATACTAAAATGTCTAGAAATAATAGTAATACTCTTACAAATTATTTAAACAAGCGCTAAATGACACACCCATTTATGCTAAGCAACGCACCCATTTAATGAATTTTTAAAAAATATGACGAAAGTGCCCTTGATTATTATTAAGTATAATTAAAATTAGAGTTCATATTAAGATTAATGACAAATATAAATATTTGTACGGTTCGAATAATTTAACGTACTGTGTACTGTTCACTTACACAAACAAGTCAGAACTCAACTCAGCCTAATATAACACTCCTAATATAACACTCCTAATATAACACACTATAGCACACTTTCACTCTCACTTTCACACTCACTTTCTCCTGACTTTCTCTCTCTAAAAGTTTCCTCCCTAGATCTCTGTATACGGTGACATGAATTCTAACAACAATGGTAATTTTACCGCAGATGACTATTTCACGGTACATTTTTTTATTTATTTCATTTAATTTAGGGTTTTTTTATGGAAAAAGAGAGCCGACTCGGCCTTATTGGAGATAGCCGGCCTGGCTATATAACAAAAAGCCAGCCCGACCATTTGTTATATAGCCGGTCCGACTATTTCCAATAATGTCGGCCTGACTCTCTCCTTATGGCAGTCTTTTTTTTTTTATATAAATAAAATTGTCTTGGCTCTATTCCCTTTTTTTTTTTTACGTTATATTACTTGTATTCAAAATACAAAGATACTACACACTTTAATTCAATACGTGGATGATTTTTTTTTTAATGTTACATTATTGTTTACAGGATGTTCACATCGTTAATGATGACACAGAACAGTTCTTTGATGCGTCTCATTTTTTTGCGACTGATCACGTGTTTGCCAGTCGAGAAGAAGTTGAAGATTGAATTAGAGCAATAGGAAAAGAAAATAATATGTATTTCAATAATTCAAGGCAGAAAACAAAAGCTGACGGATGTAAAAGGTTGTGGTTTGGATGTGAGAGGGGTGGGATTTACAAATATAACGGAGAGTTGGACGAAGAGGACCGAAATTCTAGAGGCTCAAAAAAATTGAATGTCTGTTTGAAGTAATAACTGTGGAAAATATTTTTGGAGGGTGGCATGTGATCATTAAAAAGGAGAAGGGTAAACACAACCGTCCATTGTCAGATTATCACGAGTGGTATAGATCCAAGACGGCATTTACTAAGAAGGAATTTTGTATGATCGAAGAATTAAGTAGTGCAAACATCAAGGGTAAACAGATCCTAAACTCGATAAAGAAAGAAAATCCTAAAAACTGCAGCAATTTGAGACAGGTACAGAAAATAAATGGTTTAGTGAAAAATAGTTTTTTGTTTAATTAATTGATAATATTTTCTTAGATTAATTCTAACGTAAATTTTATTTAATTTCTCGCAAGTACAAAATGCCCAACAGAAGATACGGATGAATAAAATGGGCAACATGACGAAAATGCAGTATTTTTTTAATTTGCTGAAGGATTTGGGATATCAGACATGGTTTAGACATGTGGAGGGGACAAACATTTTGGGTGATGTTATGTTTGCTCACCCAAAGACGCGGGAGCTACTCACGTTATTTCCGTATGTTCTGTATATAAATTGTACATATCAGACAAACAAGTATGATATGCCTATGTTGGAGATAATTGGGATTACATCCACAGGAAAAAATTATCACGTAGCATTCGCCTTCTTAAGGAATGAGAGGAAAAAAGGCTTTTATTGGGAATGGCGCAACTGCGGATGATGTTTTATAAAGATGCGTATCCTGATGTGATAGTTACTGATCGAGAGTTGTCTCTAATGAGTGCCATTGAATTTCATTTTCTAAAATCAAAACATCTTTTGCAACTCATTTAGAAACTATTTCATAGCATTATATATGCTTGATTTCTCTCCCATGCCAAAGATTATAACTGGTTGGCAACTCATTTGCGATCCCAACATTGCACACTGGCAACATTTTTGGAGACAACGAAGACAGCAATTTGAACAACATTGGTTTAAAAAGAAATAATCAAAATGTTTATCATGTTATTACTTTCCTATCCTTGTGTAATGTTACAATGATTAATTATGAACTTTCCTATCTTGTGTACAATTATACTCCCTCCGTCCCGGATAAATGTTCCTACTTTCTATTTTGAGATGTTCCAACTAATCTTCCTAAAGACTTTTAATCTACCTATTATTTACCATTCTTCCTAATATACCCTTAAAGCTTCATTTAATATAACACATCCCAAAGAGACTCAATTATTTAAAATAATTGAACTCAATTAATGTTCATGGGTATTATTGTCAGAACACATTTTACAGTACATCATTAATTCTGCTTCTTAATTCTTGTGTTTTATCCACTAGAAACATTTATCCGGGACGGGGGGAGTACAATTTAGTACTTTCCTATCTTTGTGTAATGGTACAATGACATTTAGCACTTTCCTATTTTGTGAAATGCCCAACACTTATAGAATGTAAAAACAAAAAATATCATACATAAAAACATCATACATAAAGCTTGAATCCAAAATACAATCTTGTCCCAACATAAGAACATAATATATATATTCGTCACATTGTTAAAGTCGACAACATGTTCATCTATATAAATCTCTCACTTTAATACACAAGTCATCAAGTGTCTCCCAAAATACAATCTCTTCCGTTTGCTCCCGCCTTTTCGGGATCTAGTAGCTGTAATTGGTTAGCTACCCACCGTAGTCGCTGCAAGTGTTATATTTATGTCAAAATCAAATATAGTAAAATGATTAATAAAAAATAAATTAAAGAAAAATGACGATATAAAAAATTAAAATGATTAAATACTCACCGTAGATGCTTCGGGTATCTCTTCGGGATCAACTTCCCCAGCATCATCACTCCTACCCAACGACGTCACTCGAGGATACGAATGCTCCCTAAACCAAGCCATGTAACCGTCTCAGTCGGGTGACTGGCTACAGAAAATTCAATGGCGCTCAAGTTGATTAGAACAAGTCGTCATTCCCGTCATACCCTCTTTATAAGATCGTGCTTGCATTTGTACCTATGAGCCTTTCGACCTCTATACACCACACTTGTGATGTATACCTGAGACGGTATGATGTGTATACCCAAACTGTCGCAGGCATCGATCAGTACGGCTCGGTAATATCCTTGAAATGAATTATGACCGAGAAAAGAGTAATTGGGACTTCCGCGCTTGGATTTTTGTCAAAGGGGTCCATGTAACTTGGAGTATAAAATAATTAAACACCATTAATATAAAAAGAAAGACACAACATAAAAAATCTATTATTCAATGACATGAATATAAATAAAATACTTACAATATCATCAGATAAGCGATCAAGCATATGCTTATACTCTAGCAAAGCTGTCTGTGACGTCCTAGGTGTTGCAGTGGGGGCCCATCTCAATGAGCACGGTAGGTTCGGAGTCCATCCTTGTCTCTTGCTCGGTCTAAATACAAGAAAATACTCGTAGATCTAAGTCTTAAAAAAATTGTCATTAACTGTGTAAAAAAATTAAAATAACATAATAAAAATTCAATAATTAATTATACGCATCTGCAACAAAGTCAAACACCCTGAGATTTGGGCGGTATCAGCCCTAGATGCAATACCCAACTGACAGTATAAATATGCTAAGGTAGTTGTAACCCACGCATAACCTGGAACGTCTGCTAAGCTCGACAAGAATGGAAAATAGTGGACAGTTAATCGGCTCTGAGTCTTGTCCAAAAATAATGTCGCTCCCAGCAACCACATGATATAACCCATCGCCTTATGTCTTGGACGAAGTGCTTCGGGAGTTAAACGTTCCATTAATAGGTTGAATTTAATGCCACTCGACTTCAACTGTTGGTTGATGTCAGACATAATCATTCCTGAGAGGGCCAATAGCTGACCCTCGATTCTCGAGATTGAGGTGTCAGGGATGACAACATTCCTGTAACAGGAATCCATAGTATGTAATGTACATTGTGTAGGGTGATAGACATCTCACCAAAGGACAAATGAAAACTATTCATTTCCGGGTGCCATCGGTCGAAAAACGTAGAAATCAGTGGCATGTTTAGGTGCTGAAACATGCACCGACTTAAATGTCCTAGCCCAGTCCCGTTAATAAGGTCTAACGTCTCACGATGCAATATCACCCATTTAGCGAGGCGATCGACAGCATTATGACAAATTAACACTTGTCTTTACTGTTAAAAAAAATATCACCCATTTAATAATTATCATTACCAATCTCTTAACAGAATATTAGCAAACCTCTAGCACTTGTCACATCTTTGCACATATGTCTCGGCATCTTTTCGCAAGGTCGGCAAGTAGTAGCAGTGAAAAATAATTTTATCGGCTAGAGACCTTGCCCCTGGGTGTCCACAGCACACCCCCTCATAGACCTCGGCGAATAAGTCTTCAACTGTTTCTGGTCGAACACATCTGAGCAAAGGTTTTTTGAACGACCTTTTATATAGCACTCCTGCTACCACCATGCACCGAGTTGCCCTCTTCCTTAACATTTGTGCAAGGTCTTTCTCTGCAGGCAAGGTTTCGTGCTCGATATAATCTTGTATCTCATCAATCCAGCATCTTCCCATAGGGTTCACGGGCATAATTTCTTTCATGTTTACTAAAGGTGACTCGAAGAGCTCCAGCCATACTTCTGCAGGGAGGTCGTTGATTTCTGACGATGCGAGCTTTGATAAGTAATCAGCCCGCACATTCTCCGTCCTGTCCACTTACTCTAGTTCCCAGTATTTGAACCTATCCGGTAGTTCTTTGGCTAGCTCGCAATACTGTGATAATGTGGGGTGGTTAGCCTCATATTCCCCCTAAACTTGCTTCACGATGAGCTGGGAGTCGCTGAAGATGACAACCTATTTTGTTCCAAGTTTTAGTGCGAGCTCCATCCTTGCTATCAAACCTTCGTACTCTGCTTGGTTATTTGAAGCTAGGAATTTTAACTGGAGTGCTTTGCTGATCTCTCCCCCTTCTAGTGGGTGCATGGACAGACCTGCCCCACTACCCATTTTTCTCGAGGATCCATCAACGTAAAGTGTCCAATGGTGAGCTAGTCGTATCTATAAAGAACTTGCCACTTTTCTTTTCTTGGGTGGGCTGGGAAGGTTTGCCAAAAGCTTGACTCGACCATCGTGGTGGTAGGGCCTTGATCTTCTTTGACAAACGAGGTCTCTGCTATAAAATCTGCTAGTACCTGAGCTTTGATAGCCTTACGCTGCTCGTAGGTGATATCATAGCCAGAGAGCTTAACCGACCAATTCAACTGTCGCGACCCAACCCGAGATCCTATGTGGAACCTCATCTGGTGCGCAAGAACGAGAACACCAAAACTGTAACCAAAACTTTCTTTTCAAATCAAATGCAAAGTCATATGAAAACCCTGTAATCCACGTGCAAATTTTCTTTCAAAACTAGACAAAACCTTTAAAACAAAAACGAAAACCTCAACGGCATTACAACAAGCCGGAGAAACAACACATTAGCTAGCCAACAACCACTACGAGCTAACGACCTCGGGATAAACATAACTATATCAGAGTGCGTGAAAAATAAAACTTAATAATTTACAAAAGCACGTAACCTTGCCGGCACAACAAAAGAATATAAACAAGTAGCAAACATGACGACTACCCAACAATACATCGTTTACATAACATGTACACCCTCGGCCTCATCAAAAGAAAATACAAGGCACAAGGTGCATTTACCCAAAAGAACAACGTCACAAGCTCGCTGACACCGAACAATAACTTGCTAAGGGTTCCTCGTCGGACTTTGATCTAAGGAAAACAAATAAACAAGGAACAGGGTGAGTTAAAACTCAATAAGCTACTAATACAACAATATGGCATGCTAGATGCAGGATGATAATATTAAAAATTATCACATGATATCGAATCATATATAGTTTCCAAGACAAGGAATATATCAAGTATAACAAGAAATCACATAACCCCATACTACACAAGAGGCTCAATGATCGCCAACCGTCCCATACCAGTTGGAAACCATGACCAACATTCACTTGTGTAGGAAGCACATAAGAGCGATAAATAAACATGTTTAAAGGGATACGGCGTCGAGGTACACCTCCGACCAATCCAATACTTCCAACCAACCAACCAATATAATACCAAATGTCGAGTCATTGTTGACGTGCTCGATCAATAAACCAGAATCAAGAATTCGAAGCCATTGTTGACGTGCTCGAACCATAATCAGAACCAAGAGCTCAAACAAAGAACCTGTGAACCATTTTCTATATTCACAATAAACCGGGTGCCCCAGGTCCCTACAACCCGAGAATTTACCACGAAAATAGTTTACCAACGTTGCGTCTATACCATACAACACTTGGCGCTATTCCCCTACCGTGGCCAATGGTAGGGCGAGGCCCAATGTATTGGCCTTCGACTATTACGTAGCCCTGGCTCCTGTAATAATCGAGCGTCAATACACTGCCAAAACAAATATGCCATGGACTTAAACTAAATGCTCAAATAGAATATTTACTCGACATTTTACTCCAAAGTAGGGAGTATAACCACAACAACAACATTTAATAACAATACGAATGTCTCAAGTAGGTTATAAAAATCCTACAACAACAAATTAACCAACATACGAAAATTACGACAATTAACATAATATCAACACACACAATAGGTGTAACCAAATTTCCCAACGAATCATTCAAGAAATCCCAAATCACACACATGGTCTCATAAATTATAAAATTCTAACGAACTCCGTTAGAGTCATTTTTAGTTTGTAATGAGTTCGAGTTTACGCGAATCAATTATACCGTAAACTTGACAATTGATAACAATACTTTGTATATCCAACATGTAAACAAAAGTCTCTTAACATATGCAACAAGTCAACCATGAAATTATAAAGTCAACATGGTAAAACATACTCAAACATGGTGATTTCAACATGGTTGGTTGACTCTCATTATAACCTACACCCTATAAACCGCTAAAACACCTCTTCCTCTCTCCATTACATATAAAAACCCTAACATATTCTCTATTTTCTCACCAAAACCCTAAATCTATTTCAAATCTCTCTCTCTCTCTCTCTCTCTCTCTCTCTCTACATACTGTGTAAGACCCCAAAAATTTGACATGCTTAATATCATCATATTCATTCCCTCATACACTCATCTTGGGTTGAGAACCCTTAACATGCTTATAACTTGTCCTTAAAATCAAGTCGTAAGCCTAACTAGTTGAGTCGTGTTGTAGTGTAAGGCCTTGTTCTTATTTCTTTCCCATTTCGTTCACAATCAGTTCATATCGGCCTAGAAGACCTTGTATTGTGATATGTAGACTTCCATGATTAGATCAAGATTTTCGTTCTACTTAATAGGTGTAACGTGATAAGTTGTACTCACGAGTAGCTTGTCGTTAATTCACGACGAGGTGTGCGATAGTTCCATACTCATTTGAGACTATTCTCGACTTCAAATCATATTCATATACATTGTATTTTACCCATGGTTGTTTGACCTAGCCTTGGTTTGAATTCATCCACGAACGACAAGCACGTTCGTCTTGTCGTTAACCTGTAAATTGAGTTGTCTTGAGTGTCGTTTGCTTTATCTTCATGTACACTCGTGACTTATGTTATTCATCCTTCATGCATCAATATGGGATGATTTGGGTGTGTTTTAGGTGTGTCTTGACCTTTATTTGATGTTAGGATCAACCTAGGATCATTTCGAGACATTTCGGGATCAAATGGGAGCAATTTCAGAAAAATTGGAAAACCTGGAGCAAGGGCGGCCGCCCAGATGACAGATTGTGTTTAGGATAAGGGGCGTAAGCGTCTGGGCGGCCACCCAACCCCGATGCCCTATTTTCGTTCGGTCCGTTCTCACTCATTTTTTTTATCGTTTTTAAGTGCTTTAAAATGCTCAAACAAGTCGAAAATTGGACCAAACACCTACCCATGGAATAAATGAGAGAGAACAACCCCATTTACCTCATAATTCATCCACAAACCAGAAAATAGAGAAAGAGAATCTAGAAAGAGAAAAGACAGATAGAAGAGAAAGAAATCGCGATATCTTGAGCTTCGGATGTCGGATCGACGATCCGTCTTCGCCGTAGCGTAAAGGGTGACAAGGAGAACGTTTCTAGCCAAAAAATAACTTGATCTATTGTGTATCACAAACCCCATCTCATCTCTCACATTTTAAAGAGAGAAAGTGAAGTTTGAAGAGGGTAAAGCTTGATTCAAGTCTAGATCGAATGCGGGTTCGATGATCGGGCTCTGTGGCTGTGTAGAGATCGTTGAGGAGTGTATTTCTATTTGAGCCAACTCCATTTTCTTGGTGGATTCGCTGTATTTAGTAAGTTACTACTCTTTAATTCTTGTATTAGGAGTTATTCATGTCGTAGAGCTCATGTTCCATGTCGATATGTTAACAATCGTGGTTATATGCGATGTTTGATGATTATTTTGAGAAGACACTATGAAAATGTGCTAGATGATTTTGGTACCTTTCCTCTACTTTTTATTAGCCGAAATTGTTGAGATACTGGTATACAATGTGAAATATGTGCTAAACCACTAAATTGTGAAATGTGATATTAGACTCTACAGAGTTTGAATTTGATATGAAATGTGTTTATTGATATGTGGTTTAGTCTACGGCACTTGAACATGTTGGAATTACAGTTAATTAAGTTAGTGACGTAATTGGAGAAATTGTGAAAACAGACTCTACGGAGACCGAGATTGATGAGTATAACCTGTAATTGAGTATGGATTCCTGAAATGAAATGCGTGAACTATTAGTTGAACTAATGGACTACAAATGTGATGTGAACTATATGGAATCCGAAATTGATATGAAATATGTGGTTACATGGTTTGGTTCTGCGAATATGAATATGTTGGTAGAGTACCTTTACATGAAATCAGAAATGATGTGATCCAGTAATAAGGAATAATAAATAAAGTACCTCTACATGAAATCAGAAATGATGTGATCCAGTAATAAGGAATAATGAATAAAGAACCAAATCGCAAGGGCACCGAGGTTTTATGAGGGCGAAGTGCTAGTGAAACATTGTTGTTGAGCTACGGTCTGGCCTGACTCCTCCGCTACTGGCTCTAGCGGGACTTGGCACATCTCTTATGGTCTGAGATGGTGACCAGACCGAGTGATCTTCCCAGGTCGTAAGGGACTGGGATCACGAAGGTCCAGTGTGCGCACTACATGATAAAGTTGGTTCAAGTCGGTACCGCAATAAAATGTGAAAGAGGTGATAAGGTTGGAAGTAGTCGGAGGTGTACCTCGACCCTCGTATCCTATCATATGTGATGAAAGGTAAAGAAACATGATGATGAGTTATAAATTACTTTATATGCTACATGCCATGCGATGTTCATTGCTATGCTTATCTATTACATTGTTAAAGATTAGTTCTTGATTTATGTTACATATCACCATGTCTTGAAGTTACATAAGTAATAACTTACTGGGTCTTCGACTCACCCCCTTTCACATTGTTCCCCCCCTCAGCTCGCAAGTACACGAATAATAGCTGCAGTGAGGTTGGCAAGGTACTCATTCGAGGTAGTCGTTCAGTTGGGTAGTTTGGTTGACTCTTTGAGGTGTCTAGTGGTATTGGATATTAACTATTGTAGAATGTTATAAGTCCTCTTTTAGGTTGTATATTGTTAAACTAGTTGTGGTGTTTGATTCGATACGCGATGTCGAGGTGTTTTAGCATGATGAATGTTTGGGAATTGTCTATTATGTATTCAATGGTTGTGGCCGTGTGGACGGTTATGGTTAAGTTGTTGATATCGAGCGGTGTAGCTCGATGGTATTGTCATATTTTGGTGATTGAATTGTTGTTCTCCGGCTAGTGTTAATGCCGTCAAGGTGTTATCGCTGTGGTTGATTTTTGGTATTGTAATTTTTAGGAGATGGATTACCTCGTGTTATATAGGGTTATATTAGAGTTGATTGGGTTCATGTCCGGATCTGGGGTCCGGGTTGGAGCGTGACACACTGATCTCCAAACTTCCTCCAAAACTTCTTCAATCTTTCATCTCTTTTTTCACCGATTCATCTAATATAGTATATAATACTCCAATTATTTTTAGGGACTTGCTATTCCAAACTCCAAAATTGCTAAGTATAGTCATTTACTTAGTTCACCCACCCTTCAAATATTATACCACCTATATTACTAAGTATACCCCCACTTATTTTCCTATTTTACCCTTAAACAATAAACCCCCAATTCTCACCCACCCAAATTAAAACACTATCTACCCAACCCACCTCCCTCCCAAAATTAAAATACTCTCCATTTCTCTCTCTATCATTTGCTCTCTATCCTCTCCATTTGTTTTGAAACTTCATCTACTTCGACTTAGCTTCCTAAAAATTGCACAAAGTCAAGCCACTACTTAGGCTTGAAACACGCATTTTGGTTAAATTTTTTAATAATTTTTTGAATTTTTTTAGAGGAAACTGTGAATGGAGTGTGCGGCACGACGCCAATGTGCGGCAGTCGCCGCACATTAGGGCGTGCGGCCGGTGCCACCTATTAAGCGTGCGGTAAAGGGTGCCGCACATATCTCAGGATTCTAAAATTTTTTAAGGGTAATATAGTCTTTTGAAATTGTGACAATTTTGTAATAATAATAAAGGGGTATACTCAGCAATTTTGGGGTGGGAATAGCACTGCTCTTATTTTTAATTCTTGTGTAAA
This sequence comes from Platycodon grandiflorus, assembly GCA_016624345.1. Taxonomy (NCBI): domain Eukaryota; kingdom Viridiplantae; phylum Streptophyta; class Magnoliopsida; order Asterales; family Campanulaceae; genus Platycodon; species Platycodon grandiflorus. The sequence continues at coordinate 63,696,935 of CM028364.1, read as the reverse complement.
TTTCTCTCCAACTTATAAAATTTTCTTTCAAAAATCATGTTACTTGACGCTCTGTTGGTAATAGAACTAGTGGCCATGCTTACTGCTACTGGTCTTCTACCTATTCTCACCACCAACATTCCTAACTTCAGCACGAACCTGGTCACTGAGCTCTTTACTCACATGGAAAGCACTCCAAATGTGAGCCACTATTTGTCCGGCCAAATCAGAGGCATTGACGTAATTTTTATGCTGCCACACTCAATGGATCCTTTCCAGGCCTCTTCTCCAGCGGTCTCGTAGAGATTTCGACAGAAGTTCAAGCAGCTATATGGGCCACTCTCCGCAGAATTGTGCCCCTAGACAAGGCCTTTGATCACAACAAGTACAAGTTCAGACCTCTCCACTATGCATTATCCACCGTGTTGGACAAATGCATAATTATCAAGTCTGGTGGCAGAGACAAGATCACGGAGTACCAAATCCATCTCATGGAAGGAATTGTACAAGGTTGTGCAATTAACTGGGCTACAGTGGTAGTTGATTGTGTGAAAGAAAATTTGGAAAAGTCTTGTGGTAACATTTAGAAAGGCAAGAATGGAAAGCCAATTCACCATCTTATCCTTAATCACTTCTTGAGGCACATCCCTACAATTGCTCAAAAAGTCAACGTTGGAGCAGAATGCATACTAACCTCGCAATTTAGGAAGTATTCAGTTGGTGACATTGCTAGGGCTATTCATTCAAGCAAATTTGGTCAAGGACCTCAGGCTACAGTGACTGAACCTCAACCTCAGCCAAGGGCTCCAAGAAGAAATCCTAAAAGGGTTGTCTCTCAGTCACTCCAATCGACTAAAGCTGGTGATGAGGGCATATCAGTCAGAAGGGCTGCTAAAAGAGTTCAGTCGATGGATCAGCCAGTGGATCAGCACGCAGGTCTAGAAGACGTCAGTTGATTGATGAACCTGATGCAAAAGAATAAGAAGAAGTGTTCATTGCCCTAATTTTGCAAACTGATGCTAGTGGTCAGTCTTCAACTTAAGGTCAGTCATTTAGACCTTTGATTCAGCTAGCATGTCTGGTAAGTCACGCAAGTAAGAGACAAAGAGTTAATCATTCTCTCAATCCTTCAAATTTTGTTCCATTTACTTCATCGGCTCCTCCCCCACCATCTGGTCCCTCTCCTCCACGAAGTGAGTCAGGCAAACCTCAGAAGTTGTTCAAGCCAACCAGGAACCTTACCTTTCACCCAAATAATTATCCCCTCACTCCTCATCCAAATCCCATACCACCAAACTGGATTTTTCCCATTGAGCACCTCCCTCTCTTTATCCAATGGACAATGAGATCGCTTCCAGTCTGGTGCTTATTTCCCCGAACAAGTTTGCGATTCTGGATGTTATCGAAAAAGAGGATCCCATTTCTAATTTGCTGGATGCTCTAAACCTGGAAACTAATGTTCCTATTCCTAGTTATCGTGCATTGTCTCTCTCTGATCGTATAACTCGTTCAAGAGCGGCTAAATTCTCCACTTTAGCTACTTCTCCAACTCTTAATGGATCTTAAAGCTTAATTTTGGAATGTTCGGGGCAACGGGAATGACCCCACTATTGCTCGTCTTAAATATTTGATTAAAGCCCATAATATTTCATTTATTGCTATCTTTGAACCTATGATTGATCAAAACGGGGTGGACTTTGTTACTCGCAGATTGAAGTTTAAATTTGGGTTCTCTAATGTCACTGGTTCTATATGGGTCTTTGTTAAGGCTGCTTTTACTTGCCAGGTTTATCAAAGTTCTGTTAAATAACTCACTCTTCGGCTCCAGCATTTCTCATGGCCCTCTTGTTCCTATATCACGTGTGTTTATGTTAAATATGACTCTTCGGACAGACAACTCATTTGGAATGAGATCATTGACATGATTTCCCATTTAAATAATTCCCCTTGGCTTGTTGGGGGTGATTTCAACATTATTCTCTATCAATCTGAAAAATCAGGAGGGTAGGGTTGGGATAGAAGTGGAGCTCTGGACTTTCATGCTTGCCTTGCTGCTTCAGGCCTCTCTGACCTTGGATTCTCTGGTCCAGCGTTTACTTGGTGGAATAAATGGGAAGGTAATTCCACAATCCATCAGCGTATTGATCGTCTTCTGGGTAATTGCGAATGGTTGGATTCATTTTTTAATTCTTCTGTTCAGCATCTGAGTCACACTTGTTCTGATCACTCCCCCCTTCTTATTACTTTCTCTAAGGGATCTCGTACTAAGCCTACTCCTTTTTAATTTCTAAATGTCTGGACATTCCATCCTAATTTTTGTGATGTTGTTAATAATGCCTGGAATCATCCTGTTAATGGGCGTCCTATGGTGGCTTTTTCTGCAAAGCTTAGACACGTTAAAACTGCTCTTAAGGTGTGGAATAAAGAGTCCTTTGGCAATATTTTTTTGTTACTCAAAGAGGCTGAAGAAGAGGTGCTGGAAAAGGAGCTGTTATTTGAGCTTAATAATTCGGAAGATAACAGGGCTGCTTTGCTTAAAGCCCAAGCTCAACACCGTATCTGTTTAGGCCGTGAGGAGGCCTATTGGAAGCAAAAATCACGTGTGAAATGGTTGATGGAGAGAGACAATAATTCTAAGGTTTTCCATGCTTCTGTTAAACAAGCTCAGAGAAGATTACATCTCCATTCTATTACAGATCCGGATGGGAGAGTGCTGGATAGAGAAGACAATATTAAGCTTGCGGTTGTGTCTTATTTTGAGGATTAGCTTACTGCTGAGGCTATTAGAGATTCTTCTCTCCTCGACGTTATTCCTGCCTTACTCACTAATAAATTGAATGAGGAGCTTACTGCCTGGCCTTCTCTTGCTGAAGTTAAATCCACCGTTTTTGATCTAAGTGGGGATAGCGTTGCTGGCCCGAATGGATTTACTGGGAAATTCTTTTCTCATTGTTGGGATATTCTTGATGAGGACCTTCATAAAGCTACTCTGGAGTTTTTTGCTGGTTTTTCTATGCCTCGGTCGTGGACGAGCACTCTTATTGCCATTATTCCCAAGGTGGAAAAGCCGGGCTCTTTCAAAGACCTTCGTCCAATCAGTCTTTGTAATTTCTATAACAAAGTCATTTCCAAGCTTCTTTCTCACCGGTTGGCCAAGGTTCTCCCTAGTATTATCTCAAGTAACCAAAGTGCTTTCACTAAGGGTCGAGTTATTCATGATAACATCCTTCTTGCACAATAATTAATGTGTTATCTTGGGAAATAGGTGACAGGTTCTAATATGGTGATCAAGCTTGACATGGCCAAGCCTTTTGATAGGGTCTCTTGGACCTTTGTTACGAAAGTTCTTCGTAAGTTTGGTTTTAACGAGGTCTTTATTGACCTAATCTGGCGCACTTTAGCGGACAATTGGTTCTCGATTCTGGTCAATGGCGCCTCTTCTGGGTTCTTTCATTCGACTCGAGGCCTGAGGCAAGGGGATCCCCTCTCTCCCAGCCTATTTATTATAGCCTCTGAAGTTCTTAGTCGAAGTCTCATCATCAGGCTGCATGATTCTCATCCCTCGTTTGCTTACTCTACGTCTAGTGGTTGTCCTATTATCTCTCATCTTGCCTTTGCGGTTGATGTGATTATTTTTTGTAATGGCCACAACCGATCTTTGCGCAGCCATATTAAGCTTTTTACTGATTATGAGCATTCTACGGGCAATCCATCAATGCTTCCAAAAGTAGTTTCTTTGTTGCTCCTCAGCTGGGTATCCCTCGTGTTAATGCCATGGCCATGGTCCTGGGGTATCGAATTGGTACTTTGCCTATTACTTACTTGGGTTGTCCTCTTTACTTTGGGCGCAAGAGAAAGAGCTTTTTTGATCCTTTAATTGCTAAAATTCAGAGCAGGATTGGTTCTTGGCTGGGTTCTTTTCTCAATCTTCCTAGGCGTATGATTTTAATTAAACATGTTTTGCATTCTATAGCCGTTTATCAGCTTGCTGCTTTAGACCCTCCTGCTGCTGTTATTAATCTCATAGAGACTATTTTCGAACTTCTTCTGGGGCAGCTTTGAGGGTCAGAGTAAATCCCATTGGGTGGCTTGGTCTAGTTGCTGTAAGCCTATTTCAGAAGGTAGGCTTGGTATTCTTTCTGTGGTTAATCTGGTTAAGCCTTTTTCAATAAAGCTTTGGTGGCGATTTCGTACCCAAAAGAGTTTATGGGGGGATTTTTTGAATGCCCGTTACTGCTCTTCTTTCCATCCTGTCGAGGTTTCTTCCAAGGGCTCTCATGTTTGTTCTCGCCTTCTCAAAGCTCGCTCTATGGCTAAGTCGATGATTCGCTGGATTGTAGGTAAGGGGGATTGCTCCATTTGGTGTGATAGATGGCTTTCGTCCTGCTTAACTAGGCCTCCTGACTCGAACTCTTCTTGTGTTAAAGTGTTTTTCCAGTCCTTGTCCTGCTTATCTTCGGCAGCTTTAAATTCTCTTCCTCCGCCAGTCATCCAGGATATTGCTGTTCACAACATTCATTTGAGTAAAGATGCTGATAAACTGTGCTGACTGGAACAGTTGATGGCAGTTTCTCTATGGTGTCGGCTCGAAACTGCTTCGAGACTGCTGGCCCTAGTCTCTTATCCTCTAAGTTTATTTGGAATAATATGCTTCCTAAGCAGGTCAGTGTCTTCACGTGGCGTTTACTAATGTCCAGGCTACCTTTGGATGAAGTTTTGATTGCTAAAGGTTTCAGCCTTGCCTCTCAGTGTAATTGTTGCTCCCTTCCTTTGGAAGAAACTTTTGTGCACGTTTTCCTCACTGGTGATATTGCGTCAAGAGTTTGGAATTTCTTCCAAGGCCATTACGGGTTGTCCTTCCAGGAGTTATCTATTCGTCATCGATGCATGTCCTGGTGGCTTCATGGGAAATCGGCCATTTTCTCTATTCTCCCATCTCTTATTTTATGCCATTTGTGGAAGCATCGAAATGCTGCTGTGTTTGAGAATATTCATAAACCAGAGAGTAATGTGATTATGGGTATTCAATCTGAGCTCAATCTTATCCTTTTGGCTTCGGGCTTTAGACAAACTCATTTGAATGGTAATTTCTTGGTTTATGGTAGAGCTAAGAAAATCTCTATTGTCTCGGTTTCTTGGATTATACCTCCTTCGGGTCTGGTCAAGCTCAACTCTGATGGTGGTTGTAGGGGGAATCCTGGTATTGGCGGTGGAGGGGGAGTTATTAGGGATGACAATGGCTCTTTTATCCATGGCTATTCCTATTTTTATGGCGAATGTTCTAACTCTATTGCTGAAGTCCAAGCTTAATTTCATGGCGTTTGCTGGCTTGCCTTCAAAGGGTTTTGTAATTCTGTTATTGAGATGGACTCAGCGTTTATTTTTGGATGTCTTTCGAATGGCCACTCCCCGCGGAAGTGTGCTTATTTCATTCGTGGCATCCTCGCTCTACAGACAATTCATAATTTCTCCTTTCATCATTGCTTTAGGGAAGCAAACATGGTGGCGGATGGCTTTGCAAACCTAGTTATGGACTCTATGTGTGATTCTTCTTTTGACTCTTTGGCTGCGTTACCTCGTTCGATTAGAGGTGATATCCGTCTTGATGCTTCTTGCACCCTTCGTCTCCGTATTTTTTAGTCTTATGTTCTTTATGGTTTTGGTTTTAGCTTTGGCCTGTAGTCTTTTGTATTCAAGCTCTCTCTTATTTGTTTTTGAGGTAAGGCTCCTCCGTCCCCCCATTTATAAGGGTAAGGCTGGTTGCCCCCCTCCTCATTTTTCTCTTTTAATAATATCTAGCAGGGTGCTTCCCCTGTTTCCATTAAAAAAAAAAGGTACCAAAGAAAGCCTTTTGTTCTATATCCCCCAATCTTAAATTGCACAGAGGCTGAACTTATGCTAAACCACGAAAAATATTTTGAGTCCATGCCTATTTGGTGGAATAAATTCTATTTTTCCTATGATAGATTCATCCAGGATGAACTTGTGTTTAAGCTCTGGGATATTTATAACTCTGTCCATGACATCCCTAGGCTAGATAGCACAGACCCATATATCATAGGTAGGCTTGCAAGAGATGATGATGATGAGGTCAATCAATAATGGGAACAACATAACATAGGTGAGGATTTCAACAAGGTTTTGGAGTTAGCCAAAAATGATCTGATAGCACGGGTTCAAGATGCAAAGCGTGAGTATGCACGTTTGATCCAGCAAAAGAATGCTCTTTTGTGACAGAGAGCTCCTCAGACTTCATCAGTTTAAATTGATGCTCAACCTACTGATGCCCATCCGTCTGATTAGGCTGCTGGTTCATTTGTTGTCCCCTTGAAGCCCCGACTGAAGGCCCAACTAAGAAGCCAACTGAGACTCCAACCAATATCCCAACTAAAGTACCCACTGAGAAGTCGACTGACGTGCCAACAGATAATCAATTGAAGTTCCGATTGAGACTCCACCTAAAATCCCGACTGATATCCCTTTCATGACTTCGACTAAAGTTCCACCAACTAATATCCCATCTACTGATCGTCAATTAGCAACTGATCTTTCGTTGACTAATTCCCGTCTGTTAGCCAGTTCTGGTACCCATAGTATTGGGGTACAGACTGAAGTTGTTGAAGTAGATAATGAGCCTTTGAAAGATGTTGAGGCTAGTGATGAAGAATTGCTTGATGCTAACGATGAAACTTCATCTGAAGAAGATGAAGAAGAAGTTGTGGTTGTTAATGTCTCTCTATTTGGCATTGTCTCTGCTAAAAAAAAGGCATAACAGGAAATCATTCGTGAAGCTCTTATCAAACCACCAGGCATGAAGATTACGTTCAATCCAGATGATGAATCTGATGAAAAAGAACATGAGCCCACCAAAGCTCTCTTTCCTATTGCTCCCATTCTATCTGCTACTCCTGCGACAGATATTGTTGGTCCTTCTTCAGTTTCTCTTGCAGGTCTTGATGAGATTCGTAAAACTTAGCTATAGATGGAGGCTACTCTTGCTATCTAGTTCAATCAAACCAGACTATTCACAATAGGCTTGGTTCAGTCGATGCCCTTCAGTTTAATCAAGATCTCCACACTTAGATTGCCACTGTTATTTCACACCTTAAAAAGGAGATGTACAATGAAGTCATAGTCACTATTGCCAAGGGTAATCCTAGTTATGTTGATATCACTAAATGGCATAATCTAATAGAATATCAGCGGGAGGCTAAGGCTGAAGCAGATGCAGCTAAGGAGGCTGAACTAAAGCTATTCAGGAGGAAAGAAAGCAAAAAAGAACGGGTTGATGCGCTTGAAAAGGAGAATGCTAAACTCAGGAGGAGACTGAACATACCACACGATGCTGAAGACTCATCCTCCTCCTCAAATTCAATGACTGATGATGATAGCCCAATTGATGCTGATGAAGAAAATGGTTCCTCCGAGTGACTGATATTTTGGTGACCGATACTTCGGTATTTTTAGATACATTGGTCTCTCTTTAAAACACTCGGTTTTTATTTTTGAATACTTTGGTTTTTCGTTTTGAATTTTTGGGGAAATGCATGTTTTTGCCTTATATTTTCTTATATTATTTGATTGAATGGCTTTAAGTAAAAAGACGGAGTTAATCCATATCATGATTTACTTAGGATTTACTTAAACCCCTTAGGCTTAGATGCATACTTTTAGTATAATACATGTTGTAGTATATAAGTATAACAGTCACTAGGTGTAATCAGTCACTTAGGTCTTTGCTATGTATTATATTAATATATCTTACCTTGGTCTGAGTGATAAATTACCATAGCTTCCTTGAGAAGCCTCTCATATTTGAAATATGTCAGTTAGTATTTGTGTTTATTTTCTTATTAAAACAAACATGCTTTTTGCTTTATGTCACTGACTATTTCCTTTCAAGTGTTTGATTGTGACCGTATCTGAAGGTCATTTATTGCTCAGAGTATCGTGCCTCTCCAAGTAACAACTTCTGTGAAGAACATTTATTACCTAGAGATGTATGCACCCTGAAGTTAAACAAAGGCTTCAACGGCTAAAAGCTTCTTTGTATCTATTTAAAGCCATGGAAGCTACTTGAAGAAACCATTGGAGCATTCAATTTTTCAAGCAATCATACATACCTCAAGAGAATTTAATCGCCTCAACCGACATAGCATTTACTAAGAGCTTTTATTGTTTATTCTCTTATTTTAGTATTTAGCTTTTAGTTTCAATCATTGTACTGTTATCTCTCCCAACTACTTAGTTTTTGAGAGATCCTTGATTGTAACAACACAAGTTTGATTTGTTCTGTGTAGAACATTCATTCTTCCAAACATAGGTCTTGGTTGTACACTGATCCATTAATGATCACCTAGATTCATTAATAATATTAGTGCACTTTAAAATCCAAGTCTGACCAACTTGGTAGTGGACGTAGCAGTATTCAAATTGTGAACCACTTTAAATTCTGTGTCTTTACATTTATCTATTTGTTTGTTTGTTCTGTGATTGATTGACTGAAGCTTAAGTAGCCTCAGTTTACTTAAAGTCATAGTCAACCAAAAACATTTACTCAGTCAGCTATACGACTTTGTTTGTGACGCCTCGATTTAAGCCCCTACATAGAACTTCAAACTAGAGTGTGAAACGCCTGTTTAACAATTATAATCCTGCTCAACCACAATGATAATACAACCACATAACTCCACGAGCTAAACAAGCTCGGAAACAATTGCTTAAACTAACTGCCACACATGCTATTAACATTACCGTACGGAGCTACACAAGCTTAACTAATCACAATCATACTTAATAACCTCAACGAGCTAACACGCTTGGAGCTAACACGCTCGGAGATAACTGAATAGATAAAAGCCTACACATACATATATATTGTTTGCAATTACCCAACATAGAGATTACACAACTTTCTAACACTTTGTTCTTACTGAGTACCAAGTATACACTTGATGAACAAATGGTTAACTACCCCAAGTAATTACATATGAGCCTCATGCTCTGTATTCAACCTTTTCGGATTCCAACGAACTAAAAAAATAAACAAGGGAAAGGGTGAGTCGAAGACTCAGTAAGTTACTACTATGCAACTACATGGCATGGCAAGAACATGAAGTTATGCAAGTAACATGGAGCTATACAGGTAACATGAAGTTATACAGGCTCATGTAAAACATGGACTTACATATCATCAATTAACAAATATAACACATGGCGTTACTAGCATTGACATTACCATATAACATGTTATTCAATTGAATTAAACACATTGTTACTGGGTCGAGGTACACCTCCGACATCCCAACCTTATAACCCCTTATGACTTGTTGTTGATGATGCTCGAGTCTTGTCATGAAATTTGCATGTGCACTTTTGTTAGTTAGATGCTCTCATTAAGTCAGTCCCTTATGACCTGAGAAATACAGAGTCTGCCACCTACACCTGCAATGGGGGAGTAGTGCATTCCCACTACGGCTAATAGTAGCAAAGAGCTGAGCATATAAAGTTTACTGACTACCACTGACACTTATTCCCATGAACAATAGCCGGCACTCTCCATAGCCCCTCGACTGACTCTTGGGTTCCCACGTAACACATACAACCTTATTGTTCACTGACCACTTGTTATACTCAATATGTTGTTCAATACAAACCACATGTTGTTACTAACTTCTCGGTACCTATTGTTACTGATAACTATTAACTTGTTATTAACACATGCTCTTCATCCAGCCGTTAGACACTTAACTAACACCTTGTGGTTACACAAAAATAACATCTTGTTGTTCAACTTGGTCTTCCAGGAAACATTAATTAAATAGCAGAATGCATTACACTTAACTTGTTATTATACATATAACATTCAACTTGTTGTTATGTCCGTACACTTTATCTTATTGTTAAGCACGTAACCGTCAACTTGTTATATACATAACATTCCACTTGTTGTTATACACCTAACATTTAACTTGTTATTATATACTCGGGTATTGCTACAACTCTTTACAAACCAACTTGTTTAACCTTATGCCTTACAAGAATACATTACAATTACTCTACAACCAACCCAAATTCAAGTTACAATACCTACAACATGGTACCAAGTCTCAATTTAGCAACTCAATATAGTTCAATGTCTCAATTATCACCTATACTATCAACACCTCAATATAGTTCAAATGTAACACTTATCAACCTATACGTAACAGTGTTATTAAATTCATCAATTATTTTTCACATATGAAAATATTATAATTCCTACGTATATAGAAATTAGACAGCTTGAACTATAGTTTACCACTTTGAATTACTCTATTCGGATCTGTAATCATCAAGATGTGGGCACTTAAAGTTCAAACTACTGTACATAATTCTTGCTAACAGTCTACCCAGCAAAGAAATGTTCCGTAACCATTTTGAGGTACTTTCAAACCACCAAATTTACTAAGAATTTATAGGATGGTACCAAACATATGGAATCACAACATAACAAAAAATCATGACTTTTTCATGAATAGATTTTGCACAGCAATCTCTGAAGTTTACAACAGATTTTATAAATGGTTGACTGACAGATCAATGTTTCATGGTTCTTTTGAGGGACTTCCTGATATCAAAACTTCATGACAATTTGTAGGATTGTACAAGACATATGAAAGTCAAACATATCCGAGATCGGTAAATTTTACACAGAAATCTCTGAAATTCAATACAAAACAGAGACTGCACATAGCTTAACTCATCAATATCAACTTTAACATATAAACATGTAGTAACTTACCAAATTGAAGATTCCCACCGATTAAAATCTGAATTCTCCTCTTGTGCATGTTCCTCTAAACTTGATCTAGGGTTTCATTGGATGGATTCGTCGAAATACACTTCTCTCTTGAAAATCCCCTTGAATCTCCCTAGTTTGCCTTGATTTCTCCTAGTTTTCTCTCTCTGTTTTGGCTGTCTTGAAGGAGCATCTCTAACAAAATGTGGCCAACATATTTTGGGACTTTAGATGAGTCACAACCCAAGTAGGAGGTGTCACCAAGGTAGGTTAACACTTAGGACATGTCAATCCCCCATTAGTTGGTCTTAATCACGTTATTAGGGTTAATTAAGCGCGTTTAAGCTAATTAAACGTGATCAAGCCTAGCTAATCATGTTTAGGACCCATTAATCTTGTTTAAACTAATTAATGACACTTAACTTTAATTAATTGTGATTAATCATGCTAATCGCAACTTTATCGGAGCTAAATCGAGTCATTTTATGAACTATAGGGGCTATTTTGCAAAATCGGAAGGATTAAGAGACCAATTAGTGTTTTTAACCTATAACAAAACTAAAATAGCTCTTATCGATCTTAATTAATCCTCTTAAAGCTATTTTGTACTCAATTATCACTAATTATAAGTGTCAAATTATAATAACCGAGCATCTCATTAGCATGTTAATCATATTATTATGTGCATGCATTGTTATAATGTGATTATCGTGGTTCATAATGTTGATTTGATGAGTCGTAAACTCATGATTTCGTGTTTCGGTGCTTTACTTTCTTGCATTGTTTCGTAGCGTAAACTGATCCGAAATGAAAGAGATGAACCATGATACTTTATACCTAGATATACATGATGTTATATAGGTTTCGTGCTGCTAAATCGGACTTTGAAAAAGTAGTATACGTTGTGTTAATTGAAAGTTACAAAATGAAAAAGTTGTCGACATTGTGTTCAGTTTTGTGAACTTTCACGTGACTTTAAATTGATCCAAGAATGATATCGAACCCTTAGGGACATCCTTTGATGTGTTATAAGTGTTGTACAATCATACCTAGGGGTGTACGGGCAATCGAATCGAGAAAACGGAGCAAAATAAAAAAATTACGCGTGCTGAGTGAACAGTGCGCGCCTAGGTGTGCAGACCTGCGCCCCAATGCGCCATGTACGGACAGATTAGGCAGATTTTGTGTTTTTGGCTTTTTTGTTGATTTCCACCTCATGCTATGGCTTCCTTATCTGGTATAAACGTGGGTAAGGCCTGAAAGAACATACTTCAGCCTTCTAAACTCAGAAAACCCTCAAAAATCTCTCTCAAATTCTCCAAAATTCTCCCAAAATTCCACTTTTTGACCTAGGGTTTGTGTGTGTTCTTGCATAAGCTTTTGTCCTTCTACCAAGGCAACTTAAGGGAGCTTGTTTAAGTGTGTTTTGGTTGTGTTTATCACTGAAATACAGGGGAGAAACAAGGGTTTAGCTCTTTGATTTGGTAAGGGACCATTAACTTGTTCATGTTTGTGTTTAATCGGTTTATTTCGGCTATTATCAATTGCTAATTTGTTATTATGGAAAGTTTGTGGTTTTCAGCCATGCTATGATGTTTATTAGGTGTTAGGTCTCAAGATTCTCAAATAGGCTAGAAGGGGGGGGGTTGAATAGCCTATTTCTAATTTCTGAAAATTTGATTTAAAAGTTACTACACTAAAGTTAGAAAGGATTTTGCAGCGGAAATGAGTGAAGTATAGGACAAGTTTGAGATGGCTGATCTTGATAGGACAAGATCAGCTGTTCTCAAAGCTGTTGGAATTCTGGAAGTTAATAAGTAATAGCAAATCACAAGCACATAAAAGAGATAGACAAGAAATTTAATATGGTTCACACTTATAAATAAGTGCTACGTCCACAACCAAAGTGGTCAACTTTGGATTTGAAAATCGTGTACTAAGTTTTTCACTAGAATCTTTACAAGATAGATCACTAATGGATCGTGTACATAAAATAGTTGACCAAGTATTTTGTGGGAGGATTAATATCTACAGAGATATAATTCTCGTGTGCTTTGAATGCAAGGATTGCAATCAATGAAGAGCAATAAAGACTTTATCGTCTAGGAATAGTGCTCTCTAAAGAATGTTGTACAGATTTTTCTTTGAAGCTTTTATGAACTAGCAGTTGAAGATGAAAACTTTCAGAATGTAAGGAGATGTTCGTTAGATTGATCGCTAGTTGTCTTCAATGCTGTCATGGAGTCTTCTATTTATACTCAGGGAGATTTAGGTAGCCGTTGGAGATCTTCAGCCTTGCAGAATTTGAATTTGTATGCATTTAATGTTCTAATCTTGCTGTTGAACTCTGATAGGTGATTCTGAAAGATTCAGACTGACTTCTGCAATATTGCGAAAAATAGGTAGACAATAAGTGCAGACAGAATGTCCTTTTCTGAGATAATTGCCCAGAATGGAATAAATCATTTAATGCTTCTTACAGGTTATCGTTGTATCATCATTGACAAGAAATACTACAGATAGTCTTGAGGCATGTCACCAGTAAAGTCTTGATCGGACGATCTTTAGGTCTTCAGTACTGCTATGAAGCTTGGCTGAAATGAACTTGTCCGATGACTTTAAGAAACTCGGCTAATATGAAGATAGCTGATCTGATCATGTCCGATAAACAATAGGCTATCTTCTGAAGACTAGACTAAAAACATAGAGCAATCCTAAGCTATTACAAGCACTTGTCTAAATACAAGTTGTCACTCTAACAGACACGCAGGCCCATTAGTCACCTTGACTTAGACTTAGGTTATGGATACAAGCAAATCTATATAATATACAACAATCTCCTCCTATTTGCTTGAGTCCATGACCTTATGAATACAATGGAAGCTGACCATGTCTGATTCTAGTAATAACATGCTATAGAAGTAATATATTATAAGAGCATGTCCTAGATAGACTTATAGAAGGATGAGTGTATTCAAGATTACAAAGTGTTTACAGATAATGAATGATGACATAAGAACACTTGTAATAAAACTGTGTTTAAAGACAAATAGATAAAATGCTTTATAGGATATGTCTTTAAACCAGTGGTTTAAATTTTATGTATGCAGAATAAGCAATTTAAATATAAAGCATGATATTTTAAAAATAGTCAATGTTCATTAAACAAGAAGTTTAATTACAATGTTTTTTGAAAAAAGAGAAAAGAACAAAAAGTGTACAAAATAGGATAAGGGTGGATATAGGACAAGAATGAATATACCAGCTAAGTTAAAGTTTGTCCTTCTTGTCTTGAACTACCAGCAGCTTTGAGTCTTGCAATTTCAGCTTTGGCTTCTTCTAGTTCATCCTAGACAGTTTTAGTTCTAAGGAGAGATTTATGTTTTTGAGTCTTAACTCATGCAATTTGGTCAGCTGATTATTATGAAGACGACTCATTTCCAGAATGGTCAGCTGATTATTATGAATAAGACGACTTATCTCCTCATTCATGGACGCAAGCGACCGAGTATTAGACCAAAGCTCTTTGCTAATGGAAGAATAGCGCATGTTCGAGAGCAACCGTGCAGTTCGAACGGAGGAATGGGCAAAGCGATGAGCACTACGCTAAGCTTTAAGTACCCGTTGAAGGCCGAGGTCGAATGTCTCAATCATAGATAGCAGGCCTTGACCAAGAATCTCACATTTATCGGTGAGTAGGGCGGTGTAGGAGTTAGAAGAGCATGAAAGATGACCGATTAAAACACTATGATAGGCAGAGACTACGGCTTGGCATGTTGTTGTAGCTGTTTTGGCTTCACGAGCAACAGAGACAATGTCAGCCATATATGTAGCTGTAGTTTCAGTCGAATAAGACTGTTTGGCCGAGAGATGTTGCTAAGAAGTGTAAATTGCGGTACAAAGGGTGTTATAATTTTTCACAATTTCCTCTATAGAGGTAGGACCGGAAGAAGTAGATGGAGTAGGATGACCATCAGGAGATGATGAATGAGTGGAGGAGGATGTGGTGTGTGGAGGTGAAGGTGGAGAATGGCTTGCGAGAGATTAAGGCTGACTGGGAGAGGAATGACTGGAAAGGGGTTGGAGAGGGAATGGTTTGGGTGGTGAAGTACCAGGCAAGTAGAGCCAGATGCGTGGTACAGGGAAAAGTTTTTCAATATAAGCGGCATAGGAGTGGGGATGAATAAAAATGGGAAGAAAGAAAGGAAGGGGAGTAAGAAGGGATTGGAAGAGAATAGGAAAACGAGGGTTAAAACCAATATAGGTGGCAACTATGTCAAAGAAATCGCATACCAAAGGCTTGGTGAAAATAGAAGGATGGCTGATAATGGTATAGATAGGAGGTTTTGGAAGGGAAAAAATAGAGAGATGTCTGATTTGGTTGGAGGAGGTAGTCCGAGATCCCTGTGAATAGTAATCCACTATTTGAAGATCATAAGATCTTGTACAGTAGAGTTGTGAGAAAAGAATTGTTGGGACCAGGAAGGAGGTAAAGGATCATAAAAGGCACCCCACTAGATAAGGATTTCCCCAGTAGACATTTGCTGGCAAGGGAGACGTTTGGGATAATCTAGAGTGGAGAGGAAAGGATCGGTGTCGGCAGGGTTAGGCTTAGGTCGACTGTCCTTGAAGAAAAGCAGTTCTTGTACTTCCGGGTGAAGATGGCTGTATGGGTTGAGTTTGGTTCGCTTTGGTGTAGGTTGGTCAGAAGAAGAAGTTAGAGGCCGTTTTGATCGAATGAGGGATTGAATATTAGGTGAATCTTGTAATTCATCTGAAGCAGTAAGTATCCTTGTGGGAATAAGAGTCGATAGGGTTGGTTGATCAATAGGGGCAAAAGGAGCAGGTGAGTCAGGAGGTATGGGAATAGCTGGCTCAGGTTGATTTGGTGAAGATGGACTTGAAGATGATTGATCGGCAGAGGGCACAAACTTGACCTTTTTAGCACTTTTCTTAATATGTTTGCCATGCCTTAACCTTGAGGGAGTTGACGAGGTTGGAATAAGTTGAGGGTTGTCTGACGTATGAATGTCTGGTTTTGAAGGAATTGCAGTTGATGTAGTTTTGGGAAAGCCAAAAGATTCATTTGTAGATAGAAGAGTTTGTTTTATTTTGGGCTTTGCTGTTTTGGAGATGGGTTTCTGGGGAAGAGTGGAAGGTTGGCTGGAGGGTGTAAGATTGGCTGGTTGAAAGGTTGTGGTATCCATTTCAATAGCCTTTTTGGATTTTGCAGGCTTCTGTTTGGGTTTAGGAGAAGAGGGAGTTAAAGATGATGGTTTGGACTTCTTGGAATATGGCTCATCTGGCTCATAAGGATCATGATCGAGCCGTGTTAGGTCAATATATATCTTCAGGTAAATCAGCACTCAGAGGCTTTGGCTCCTCCTGAGTAGGAAGCCCCTCAGAAGTGTATGTCACTTTCCTCTTACCTTTCTTAGCTTGAGTAGAAGAACCGGCAGTTGTAGAAGCAGCAGCAGCCCTTTTGGCTAAGTCGTCTCTGTATCGAGTGATATTGTTAGTAGTGAAGACATAGGTGTTTGTCAACTTGATGAGATCATCATCGGCCATTTTTTTTTCTATATATGGAAAGCTTCTTAAGAGGACATTAATCACCCTTACAAATGGACGCTTCATTGCAAGATAAGCTTGAACGAACTTTGAAACAACATTGAAAATACAATCTTAGCCCAGTTCAGCTGTTTGCGAAGAATGATAGCCTTTGTCCATACTAGTTGCTGAGTGGTGAAGATATCCCGAGATCCATTCTTGAACAAGATGCTTTTGTCAAGAAGATGACTGATATGATATGGACCCTCAGGGAACAGATTTCTGAACATTTCAGCATAGGGCTCAGGTCGTGCAGATCCTCTCATCATGTCCCATGCTTGGGCAGATTCTTCGGCAGTTAAGTCCAGCTTGCCTTCCATGGGCAATTTCAGGATATTGCCTATATTCTTGTAGGTCAACTTGATTAGATAGCCCCGAATATATCCTTTGAGATAGCTCATGTTCACCTTCTCATCTTTGGAAGCAGGCGAAGAAGGAAGAGTCATTCTTGTGTAGAACTCCTCGGCTATAGCTGTGCTGTAGTGTGTGTCGTACAACTGAAAGAGTGGAAGTAGTCCACATTCTTCTAAGTCTTTTAGCAGAGCCTTTCTAGAAGGATATCTTTGAACAGATTCTGTATCAATAGTTATCCTGGGGTGATAACTGGTTCTTGGAAGGTTTTTAATAGGTATCTCAACAGCTTTAACGACTCTGGAAAGCTGCCCTAGTTTATCAGAAGTACTAGCTGAAATGGAAGTTTGTGTTTTTACCTATATGCACAATCAGCAGAGTTAAGAATGTCGAAAAAATATCAGCAGTTCTTTTAGAGAAACATACACTGTTCAAATCAAAACCCAAAACATAGGTATTTTAACGATATGGTTTATTTCCAGGGTTTTATTATAGGTGTAAAGATGCCAATTTTTAGAAATTTAAGAAGAACCATCTTTGAGAATAACATAACATACATTTGATGTTCATAATGTAGTGATAATCAGCAAGAAAATCTTGAAATCAAGCATACGCAGTTCATCAATGGCGCAAGAATAAAACAGTTCATATGAATTTGAATATTAAAATTTCGAACATAAGAAAATTGAAATTGAACAAACTTAAGAAAGTAATGTTACTCACCATTGAAGATTAAGTGCAAATGAGATGAAAGATTGAAGATTTCTAAAGCTTTTAAACTTTGAAGTTATTGCAGAATTTTGAAAAGACGAAAGGCAGTTTAAGCAAAATGTGAACAGTTAATTTGTGAATTCGCTTTTTATATCTCTGACAAATCTCAATAAATGGCATTTAATAAATTTTGAAGTTTGCATTTAATGCTTTGAAACAATTGTGCATATTTTGTTTTATCGTATTGAGGACTACTAATCAGAAGAGAAAAATACTTACTCATGGTTGTCTTATAATATAGGCAGAGTTACACTTGGCTGATAAGATAGGCAGTTATATATATAAGCAAACAAGGTGTAATAAATTAAGTCATTGTTCAAAAGATTAAGGATTGAGATCGAGCATACCAAGCTCTCCTCTTAGATATGCAAACCTAGTTGAGTCAAGTGGTTTGGTGAAGATATCAGCTAACTGTTGATCAGTAGGTACATATTGCATGCTGATGTTACCTTTTTCCACATGATCTTTTAAGAAATGATATCTCACGTCAATATGTTTTGTCTCGGAGTGCATAACAGGATTTTGAGAGACTGAAATGGCTGATGTATTGTCACACATTATAGGGCAATCAGCAGTCTTGATCTCATAATCTACCAGTTGCTGTTTAATCCACAGCAATTGTGAGCAGCAACTACCAGCAGCTATGTATTCTGCTTCGGTTGTTGAAGTTAAAACAGATGTTTACTTTTTGCTAGCCCATAAGATAAGTCTATTCCCTAGGAATTGACATGTCCTACTTGTGCTTTTCCTGTTAACCTTACAAACAGCAAAGTCAGCATCAGAATAGCCTATAAGATTAAAGGATGAATCCCTTGGATACCAAATACCCAAGTTAGATGTATCAATTAGATCTGATGATTCTTTTGATAGCCTGTAAGTGAGACTCCTTTGGATCTGCTTGAAATCTAGCACATACACAAACAACAAACATAATGTCAGGCCTACTAGCAGTTACATACAAAAGTGAACCAATCATGCCTCTATATAGAGTCATGTCCACTTTCTTGCCCTTTTCATCTTTGTCGAGATGGTAGTTAGTAGCCATAGGTGTACTGAAACTGTTTGCATTTTTAAGTCCAAATTTCTTGATAAGATCCTTTGCATATTTGGCTTGATTGATGAAGATACCAGTTGAGCTTTGTTGAATTTGAAGTCCTAGGAAGAAATTGAGTTCTCCCATCATGATCATTTCAAATTTACTCTACATAAGCTTTTCAAACATTTTGCAAAGATTTTCATTAGTAGATCCAAATATAATATCATCAACATAAATTTGAACAAGTAAAGAATAACCTTTATGTTTCATAACAAAAAGAGTAGTATCAATTTGACCTCTCACAAAGCCTTGGGTTATCAAGAACTTTGAAAGGGTCTCATACCAGGCCCTTGGTGCTTGTTTGAGTCCACATAGTGCTTTCCTCAATTTGTATACATCTTCTCTTCTTGAATTATCCATGAATCCAGGGGGTTGTCCACATAGACTTCTTCTTGCAGTTCACCATTAAGAAAGGCACTATTAACATCCGTTTGATATACCTTGAAGTCTTTAAAGGATGCATAGGCCAGGAATAATCTGATAGCTTCTAATCTTGCAACAGGAGCAAAAGTCTCATCATAGTCAATTCCTTCTTCTTGTCTGTATCCTTGAGCTACCAGTCTTGCCTTATTTCTGGTGATGTTTCCATTTTCGTCCATCTTGTTTCTGAAGACCCATTTTGTTCCAATCTATGTTTGTCCTTTGGGTCTAGGAACAAGTGACCAAACTTGACATCTATCAAATTGATTCAATTCTTCTTGCATAGCTTCCACCCAGTTTAGATCTTCCAGAACTTCATCTATCTTCTTGGGTTCAGTATTTGAGACAAATGCTGTAGAATACATGCATTCATTTCTTGAGGCTTGTCTGGTTTGAACACCAACATTAAGATCACCAATGATTTGACTGATAGGATGATCTTTAACTTCTCGTACTTCAGCAGATAGATCTTGTCTGATAGCATCCGCAGAGTTTAGTTCTTGAGAAGTGGAAATGTCTGAAACTTGATTCTCAGGTGGATAGGTTAATTCCAATGCAGGTTGAAATACTTCTGGTGTAGAAGGAATAGTAGATTCTGGACTTTCTGAGTTAACATTAGCCTGTCCACTATCACTTCTTGGAGGTTCTATCAAGTTAATCCTTAGAGGAACTTGTGAAGATGTAGCTTCAACAGAATTGGAGCTTGGCTGTTCTGTACCTGTCTCACACTCATCAGAATCATTAGACACCTTAGGAGCCATATGTGGCCCAATAAAATCAAATTCATCAAAAGAGACATGTACTGATTCAACAACTTTAAGAGAGGTTTTATTATAAACTCTATAAGCTTTTGAAAATTTGGCATATCCTAGAAATATTCCTTCATCACTTTTGGATTCAAATTTACCTCTATGTTCTCTTCCATTGTAAAGAACATAGCATTTGCATCTAAATATTTTGAAGAAACTAATATTGGGTGCTCTGCCTCTCCATATTTCATATGGAGTTTTGTTATGAAACTTGTTGATAATAGACCTGTTTTGAGTGAAGCAGGTTGTGTTTACAGCTTCAGCCCAAAAATATATAGGCAGCCTTGCTTCAGCAATCATGGTCTTCCCAGCTTCAATAAGAGTTCTGTTCTTCCTTTCAGCAACTCCATTTTGTTGAGGTGTACCAGCAACAGAAAAATTGTGACCAATTCCATGGTCATCGCAATATTTATCCACACCATTGTTTTTGAATTCTGTCCCATTGTCTGATCTAATATCAGCAATGTCATCCAGTTTCTGAGTCTGCAGTCTTCTGAAAAGTGCTGTTATGATGTCATAGGCTTCATCTTTAGAAGACAACATTTCTACCCAGGTGAATCTCGAATAGTCATCAACTACTACTAGTGTGTATTTGCTGCCACCAAGACTAGTTGTAGTAACTGGACCGAATAAATCCATGTGAATGAGTTGTAGCAGTCTGGTAATTGATAAGCATGGCTTGCTTTTGAATGATGACTTAGTTAATTTTACCAGTTGGCATGCCTTACAAAGCTTGTCATGACCTGCTGATATCTTAGGCAGACCAACAACCAAGTTGTCCTTTGATAACTTAGATAAGTACTTAAAGTTAAGATGACTAAGTCTTTTGTGCCACAGCCAACTGTTATCACTTGAGGTCTTCGTAATCAAACATAGGTTTGATTTTCTTCCCATAGCATTCAGATCTACAACATATACATTTCCTTTTCTGAATCCGGTCAAGATTGTTGTGCAGGTTTCACTATCCTTGATAAAGCAATGACTTGAAGTGAAATGACATATTAATCCCTTATCACAAAATTGTGATATACTTAAAAGATTGTGCTTCAAGCCTTCAACCAGAGATACTTTGCTGATAGAAAGATTTCCTCAAACTATGCTTCCATAGCCAATTGTCTTCCCTTTGGAGTTATCACCAAAAATCACTGAGGGACCTTTAGCTTCAGCAATATTAGAGAGAAGACTTTGATCTCTAATCATATGCTTTGAGCAGCCACTATTCAGATACCATAAGTCTTTCTCCTCTTCATTAACGGTCATGAAGCATTCCTGAAATTTAATCATTTAAGAATATGGTCCCCAGTTTATTTTTGGGTCCTGAGGGTTAGTATCCTTTTGGAATCCATACTTGTTTAACCTTTGGAGGTGTGAACCCTCTAGGTTTAGGTATGAATCTCAGAAGGCATTCATGAATTTCGTGACCATGATCTTTGCAAAATAAGCATTTATGAAAACCTTGAACATGTTTAACAATTTCTTTAGGAGTTTTCTTACGATCAGCAGTCTTGATAACAACCGATCTGCTAATAATAGGCTTATTGGTTTTGGGCTGATAGAGCAATTTCTTAGTGATATTAGGCTTAGCTGAAGCAGGCCTTTTATCAAAAGATTTTACATTATCAGAAATGTTTCCCTTAAGCCTTTTATCAGCAGGGTAGTGATTAGCAATCTTCCCTTTGAAAAATTTAATAGGTTTGAGTTGAGACTTTCTTAACTTGTTATTAGTCATCACTGTTTTCACAGGATGTCTGATAGCAGATCTTTGGTGCTCAGTCTCCCTATTAGCAGTGTCATAAGTGTTGACAGATTGCTTACCCTTTGACTTGTCTGGTTTGTTTTTGGAATAAACAAATGGCACTTTATTAAAACCAAGTCCTTGCTTTCCCTTTTGAGAAGGATGCTGATCATAGACAACTTCTTCAGCCATTTCTTTCAGCTGTCTCATTTCCTTGAGAACCAGATGGACTTCCTACATTGAATTCACTTTCGAAACCGATACCTGTTTTGTCATCAAGAGATTTTTGTTTTGAAAGAATGGTATCAAGATTTCCTTTTGAATTGTTCCAAGTATCAACAACCTTTTGAAGGTCATCTTTCTCAAAATTGATTTTCTTTATGTGCTCAAGTAGGAACTCCACTTTTTCAGTTAATGCTTTGTTCTCCTTTTGAGTCTTGATATTCTCAGCTTGTTGTCTATTGAGATCTTTGATCTCAGACATCAAGGTAGATTTCTCAAAGACAGCCAACTCATGCTTTTTGACTAATTTTACATAGGCAGTTTTGAATTTACAAAATTCTTCCAGCATGTCTTTGTTGGCTTTAATGAGTTCTCCCCTTGAAAATTCATTGAGCTCATCATCATCACTATCATCCTGTTAAAATGGTAGTGATCTTACTAAGTCATGGGGTGATTCCCTGGCCATAAGACATATATTTGCTTCCTCAGCAAAGTCACAGGAATCATCCTCATCAGAATCTGTATCACACCAAGTGGGCAGGTTGCTTTTATCAATGTCCTTAGCCACCATCAATGTCCTCAGCCACCATCCCTTTTTGTTTTTGAAATTTGGATTCGGGACGTTTTTTGTAAAATTCATATTTTGGCTTTGGGCATTTTGAAGCAAAATGACCTGGCTTCCTACAATTAAAACAGACAAGCTCATTTTCTTTTTGGGGAATAGCAGATTTGTAGGGAGCAGCTGTTCTTGTAGGAGCAGCAGTCTTGTATGGGGACTGCTTACAGGAAGATTTGTTAAACCTTTTGAAACATTGATATTTCTTAACAAACATGGCAAAAGCTTCGTCCGAAAAAATATCATCACCATTACTAGATGTAGATGGGGTTTCATCAGGTGTAGAATAGGAAGGTTCAACAGACATGGCTGGTAAAGATAAATTTTTAAAACTCTTTTCTATCTCTTGATCTTGCTGGATTTCAAGCTCATAAACCGAAAGACTTGCATAAAGATTTCTGAGAGACAATTTATTCAAGTCTTTTGATTCTTTCATGGCTGTAATTTTTACATGCCACAGACTGCCTAATGCATTAAGAAATCTCATGTTTATTTCTTTCTTTTCATATTTCTTTCCTAAAGAATAGCAAGAATTTACTACCTCGTAAAATCTGTCGTAGACACTTCGGAGAGTCTCTTTAGAATCCTTTTTGAATGAATCGAACTTCTGGATGCAAGTGTATAGCTTGTTGTTCCTTGTTTCTCCATCACCTTCTAGATATT
The DNA here is from genome assembly GCA_016624345.1 of Platycodon grandiflorus. Lineage (NCBI taxonomy): Eukaryota > Viridiplantae > Streptophyta > Magnoliopsida > Asterales > Campanulaceae > Platycodon > Platycodon grandiflorus. Next base: position 63,673,886 of record CM028364.1, on the reverse strand, counting down.
CCAATATAGCTTCCCACATTTCTTTAGCTGTATCTAGGTTGATGATCTACTGGTAGGTGCTTATGTCTACACAGCTGGTGATGATGTTGATAGCTTTTCCATCCAAAGCATCATTCTTCCTATCTTCTTCATCCCATTCTTCTTCAGGCTTTGGGATTTCAGGATCAGCAGTTGGATCAAGTGCAGCTAGAGTATTTGGCTTCATAGGAATTCTTGGTCCATCTGTAACACATTTCCATAAACGTTTGTCAATAAAGTTCATGTGTCTTTTAACCTTGTCTTTCCAGACATCAAAGTGAACTTCATCAAATACAGGACAATGATTCACATTTGAAGTTTCCAACATTTGATGAGCAGCCATTGGATCTTTAATCTCTCAAGAGTTTAATCTTGGAAAAACTTATTTTCAAAGAGTTAAGCTTTGATACCAATTGTTAGGTCTCAAGGTGCTCAAATAGGCTAGAAGGGGGGGGGGTTGAATAGCCTATTTCCAATTTTTGAAAAATTGATTTAAAAGTTACTACACTAAAGTTAGAAAGGATTTTGCAGCTGAAATGAGTGAAGTATAGGACAAGTTTGTGTCGGCTGATCTTGATAGGACAAGATCAGCTGTTCTCAAAGCTGTTGGAATTCTGGAAGTTAATAAGTAATAGCAAATCACAAGCACATAAAAGAGATAGACAAGAAATTTAATATGGTTCACACTTATAAATAAGTGCTACGTCCACAACCAAAGTGGTCAACTTTGGATTTGAAAATCGTGTACTAAGTTTTCCACTAGAATCTTTACAAGATAGATCACTAATGGATCGTGTACATAAAATAGTTGACCAAGTGTTTTGTGGGAGAATTAATATCTACAGAGATATAATTCTCGTGTGCTTTGAATGTAAAGATTACAATCAATGAAGAGCAATAAAGACTTTATCATCTAGGAATAGTACTCTCCAAAGAATGTTGTATAGATTTTTCTTTGAAGCTTTTATGAACTAGTAGTTGAAGATGAAAACTTTCAGAATGTAAGGAGAGGTTCGTTAGATTGATCGCTAGTTGTCTTCAATGCTGTCATGGAGTCTTCTATTTATACTCAGGGAGATTTAGGTAGCCGTTGGAGATCTTCAGCCTTGGAGAATTTGAATTTGTGTGCATTTAATGTTCTAATCTTGCTGTTGAACTCTGATTGGTGATTTTGAAAGATTCAGACTGACTTCTGCAATATTACAATAAGTGCAGACAGAATGTCCTTTTCTGAGATGATTGCCCAGAATGGAATAAATCATTTAATGCTTCTTGCAGGTTATCGTTGTATCATCGTTGACAAGAAATACTGCAAATAGTCTTGAGGCATGTCACCAGTAAAGTCTTGATCGGACGATCTTTAGGTCTTCAGTACTGCTGATGAAACTTGGCTGAAATGAACTTGTCCGATGACTTTAAGAAACTCGGATAATATAAAGATAGCTGATCTGATCATGTTCGATAAATAATAGGCTATTTTCTAAAGACTAGGCTAAAAATATAGAGCAATCCTAAGCTATTACAAGCACTTGTCTAAGTACAAGTTGCCACTCTAACAGACACGCATGCCGATTAGTCACCTTGACTTAGACTTAGGTTATGGATACAAGCAAATCTATATAATATACAACATTAGGCTAATATGATTATGGGTATGTGTTAATAAAGTGTGTTGATGATCATATGAGCCTTGGAATTGTTGAAGTTCAATTGTAACTTCGAATTGGTGAAACCGGCAAGAAACCAACTTGAATAAAGTGTGTAACATGGCTGTGATTTAGGGTTTATGACCTGTTATTGTATGATTTGAGATGGTTAAAGTGTTCAATATGTTGATTTGTGAATCTAGAACTTGAATTGATCCTTGGAGGATAACCGAAATGCCGAATTTGTAACTGAATATGGAATAAAGTGTGAACGTGAACTTGACTGACCGGATGTGCACATTCGAATACTAACTTTCAGGGGGTTTTGGTTGACTACTGATTGTCACGGGGTGGAGTGCACTGATAGTCGGGTTGTAGCGACCTTGATCCGGCATGTCTCCCTATTTCTGGCCAAAGTAGGGTTTACACTACGTAGATTGTTGGACTAGAGTGGTGTTGTCACATGGATGCTAAGGTTGTAGGGACTTGGGGCATGTTGACTTATTCCGCAGAATATCTGATATATAAATCACATGATTACAATGATTTGATTTGAACTTCAAAGCTGAATGGTGTATAAGGGGTGTCGGTAAATCGGAGGTGTACCTCGACTCTTATATCCTGATACGTGATCTTTACTTGTTTAATATGTGATATGAATTGTTATTAGCTCATTACTTTGTAGGTTGGTCATTATTTCTAACTGGTATGGGACAGTTAGCAGTCGTGATCCTTCTTACGCTAGTAATGGGACTTAGTTGACTGTTGACTATACTGTATACTTGTGACTTACTTGATTATAACTTATGCTTATTACATGCTGCTTGTGTTAGAATCTATTACTATTGCATACATGCATAAGTTTAGTGGAATCTTACTGGGTCATAGGTGACTCACCCTTTCATTATTGTTTTTCCTTAGATCGAAGCGGGACGAAGGGTTCACGTACGTAAGGCTGTGTAGCTCGTCGCGAGATTAGAAGGTTGTTGTTCTTTTGGGGTAGACTTTATTGTGTATATGTTAGACAGTGGTTGTTATACTGTCTAGGTTTCAAACACTGTTTCTGTTGTATTGTATATAAAGGCTGGATGCCTTCTTTGTTAGTCTGTATATCGGTTGGTTGAGTTGTGAACACTCAGTTGTGTATTTTCAGTTTATGAGGCTGGATGGCTTATTGCCATACTTTTATTTCTACTGTTATATTGTTTATCAGGTGGTTATTTGAATATGTTAAGCCGGGTCGTGCCCGAATTTAGGCTATGTGTGGTAGCTTGAATTGGGGTGTGACAGAGTTGATATCAAAGCTTTTGTTTAAGCTAGAAGCCGGGAAAGGATCCTTGGCCTAGAAGTTTTGTATATGTGTCTAATATTAGGTGGTTGTGTGTAGGTGAGCGATGGTGGGATCGAGAGGAAAGGGTCGTGGTTCACATAGAGCCGGCACGAGTGCGACAGGGCTCCAGGAAGGAGCTGAAAGTCACGCTAATATTCCCCCTGTTCATCCAGCAAGTGGAGCACAAACTGAAGGGCTTGGTGGTGTATATCAAGCTATTGAGAGATTGACTGATGTAATAGCTCAACAGAATACTAATAACCAGACTGCAGTACTTGAGAGGTTGACTGCATTGTTGGCACAGCAGGGTGCAGTTAATCAACAGATGGTGAATCAGAATGCTAGTAACCAAAATCCTCATCCAGTTCCTGTTGGGATTATACAGGGTACTACTCCACTTGAGAGACTTCTGAAACTAAATCCCAAAAGCTATGATGGTGAACCTAATGCATTGAAAGCTGAAAGATGGCTTGAGGGAATGGAAAAAGTCTTTAAAACACTGGGGTGTTCTGAAGAAGAGAAGGTAATCTTTGCAACTTTTAAAATGGGGGGTATAACAGATAATTGGTGGATGTTGATTAAGGATAAATGGGAGACTGATGGGACTCCTCAAACATGGGGTAATTTTGTGCCAGAATTCAAGAGGAACTTCATTCCAGTTGTAGTTCAAGAGCAGAGAGAAATGGAGTTTATGACACTGGAGTAGGGAAATTTGACTGTGGCACAGTATGAAGCAAAATTTACTCAGTTAGCCAGGTATAACACTCATTTGCTTTCTACTGAGGATAAAAAAGTAAGGAAGTTTGTGAAGCGGCTTCGGGCAGAACTTCGCAACAAGGTATTTCCACTGGAGCTTACTTCTTATGAAGTAGCAGTGGATCGAGCTTTATTGGTTGAGAATGATTTAGAGGAACAGAAAGTGAAGAGAGCTGCAGTATTTGGGCAGCAGACTAGTCAACAAGGTGGCAGAGGCCAGAGTAACAGCAGTAGAGGAGGATTTAATTCACAAGGTGGGAGAGCACAGGGAAATTTCACTAGTAGAGGAGGACAGGGTAGCCGGGATGGTCATCTCCAAAGACCACCTCGAGGGTCACAGCAAACACTCAGCAAGGGCAACAAGGGAACCAGTATGGTAATAGGCAAACATGACAGCAATCAAAGAATAATACTGGTGGTTCTATGGCATCAAGACAGCAAACTGTTACCAGTGGGTGTACATTTTGTGGCAAGGGTAATCATATGGTAGACAGATGTTGGGCGAAGCAGGGCAAATGTACTATTTGTGGTGAATTTGGGCATTTTCATAGCCATTGCCCGAAATGGAGTAATACTTAGTTACAGAATCAGCAGCCACAGAATCAAAGTCAACAGACCTCAGGGGTCAAGAGAGGGGGTGATGGGAAACCGAAGGTCCAGGGGTGTGTGTTTGCCGTAGACCAGAAAGATGTTCTTAAGTCTACATCGGTTGTAGGAGGTACTCTTACTATTTTCCAGTCTAGAGCCCGCATGTTGATAGACCCAAGATCATCTCATTCCTATGTGGCATCTCATTTTGTTATGAATTTGCATGTGCAACCGCATGGCTTGCCTTATATGTTAGAGGTGTCAACCCCGATGGAGGAATGTGATGTTGCTAGTGTGATTTATAAAGCTTGTGATGTATTTGTGGGTAATTGTAATTTGCCTGCTGATTTGATTGTGCTACCTATTCGGGATTTCGATATTATATTGGGTATGGATTGGCCGTGTGCATACCATGCTCATGTAGACTGTTATCATAAGCTAGTTATTTTTAAAATCCCGAATCAGCCTGAATTGCAATTTTTGGGGGAAAAGGGGGTAGTAGATTGTATATTATTTCTGCATTACAGGCTGGTAAATTAATGGCGAGTGGTTGTACTAGGTACCTGGCACATGTGTATGACAAGCAGAAGGCCACTCCTAAGCTTGAAGAGGTACCAGTAGTGTGTGAATATCCTGATGTATTTTCTGATGATTTCTCGTTGGCACCTGAACGAGAAATAGAGTTCTGTATTGAATTGTTGCCTGGTACTGCTCCAATTTCGAAAGCACCTTACAGAATGGCACCTGCTGAATTAAAGGAGTTGAAGATTCAGTTGCAGGAGTTGATTAATAGATGGTTTATTAAACCAAGTGTATCACCTTGGGGTGCACCAGTTCTATTTGTGAAGAAGAAGGATGGGACTCTAAGGTTGTGCATTGACTATCGACAACTGAATCAGGTGACTGTGAAGAATAATTTTCTATTGCCTCATATTAATGATTTGTTTGATCTGTTGCATGGGGCTATTGTGTTTTCAAAGTTTGATCTGAGAAGTGGGTATCATCAATTGAGAATTGGAGCAGGAGATATTCCGAAGACTGCTTTCAGAACAAGATATGGGCATTATGAATTCATTGTTATGCCATTCGGGTTAACTAATGCGCCTGCAGTTTTTATGGACTTAATGAACAGAATCTTTTAACCTTATTTGGATAGCTTTGTGGTGGTGTTTATTGATGACATACTTGTTTATTCTAAGTCTGAGAAAGAACGTGAACATCACTTGAGGTTGGTGCTGGACTTACTACGAGAGAAGAAGTTGTATGCAAAGTTCAGCAAATGTGCATTTTGGTTGAAGGAGGTTACTTTTCTGGGGCACGTTGTATCACAAGCAGGTATTTCTGTTGATCCTGCAAAAGTGGAAGCAGTTGTTGAGTGGAAAAGACCCAGTACAGTTACAGAGATCCGTAGTTTTCTGGGCTTAACTGGGTACTACCGGAGATTTATACCAGGGTTTTTTAAGATTGCTACTCCATTGACTAATTTGACTCGAAAGAAGATTCCTTTTGTGTGGGATGAGAAGTGCGAGAATAGTTTCCAAGAGCTTAAGCGCAGGTTGACATCAGCACCAGTTCTTGCTTTACCTGATGGAAATGAACATTTCATTATTTATAGTGATGCTTCCAAAGAGGGACTGGGTTGTGTATTAATGCAAAATGGGAAGGTTATTGCTTATGCTTCAAGGAAGTTGACACCATGTGAGCAAAATTATCCTACACATGATCTGGAGTTAGCAGCTATTATCATGGCATTGCACAAATGGAAACATTATCTGTACGAGGCTAAATTTGAAGTATATATTGATCATCAGAGTCTGAAGTATCTTTTTTCTCAGAAAGAGTTGAACAATCATCAACGCAGATGGATGGAAAGACTTAAAGATCATGACTGCACTATTCTGTATCAGCCGGGAAAGGTTAATGTAGTTGCTGACACTTTGAGCCGGAAGATGTATGTCTCTTGTTTGATGATTAGGGAATGGAAGATGCTGGGAGATGCATGTAAATGGAACCCTTGTCAATCAAACCATGGCATCATCTTTACAAATGTTCATGTTTAACCAGTATTACTTGAGAGAATTAAGGAGGCACAGGAAGGAGATGTCGAGCTACAAAAGATTGTAAAGAAATTAAAGGAGGGCGAAGAAGAAAAAGACTTCCATGTGCACAGTGATGGGTTACTTAAGTTCAGGGGTCGAGTGTGTATCCCTGATGATGCAGAAATTAAGCAACAAGTGATGGATAAAGGCCATAAGTCAAAATATACTATTCACCCAGGGAGTACTAAAATGTATCGAGACTTGAAACGGGACTTCTGGTGGAATAACATGAAAAGAGAGATTGCAAGTTATGTATCCAGATGCCTGACGTGTCAGCAAGTAAAAGCTAAACATCAGAGACCAGCAGGATTACTCCAACCATTAGAGATTCCAGAATGAAAATGGGAGAACATTGCGATAGATTTTGTGACTGGATTGCCGAGGACAAGCCGAGGTTATGATGCAGTTTGGGTCATCGTAGATCGATTTACCTAGTCTGCACATTTCTTACCTGTGAAGATGACATCTTCCTTACATCAGCTTGCCATGTTGTACATCCAAGAGATCGTGAGGTTACATGGAGTACCTGTTAGTATCGTTTCTGATCGAGATCCTCGCTTTACATCCAGATTTTGGCAGACACTTCAGGAGGCACTGGGGACTAAATTGAGTTTGAGCACTGCATTTCATCCTCAAACAGATGGTCAATCAGAAAAGGACTATTCAAATATTGGAAGATATACTGCGAGCTTGTTCACTTGACTTCAAGGGTAGCTGGGACACTTATCTACCGTTAGCAGAATTTGCAGACAATAATAGTTACCAGTCAAGTATCGGAATGGCTCCTTATGAAGCATTGTATGGTAGAAAATGCCGATCGCCAATCTGTTGGGATGAAGTAGGAGAAGCAAAAAATTTGGGGTCCAGAGATTGTTCAAGAATCAGCTGATCATGTAAAAGTTATTCGAGATAGACTTCTTATTGCACAGAGTCGAAAGAAAAGCTATACCGATGTTAGAAGAAGAGATCTTGAGTTTGAAGTTGGTGATCAGATATTCTTGAAGATTTCTCCGGTCCGAGGTGTGAAAAGATTTCAGAAAAAGGGGAAACTTGCACCAAGATATGTGGGGCCTTTTGAAATCCTGTAAAGAGTAGGAAAGTTGGCATATAGAGTGGCATTGCCATCAGCACTTGAGAGAATCCACAATGTATTTCATGTATCGATGCTGAGGAAATACATTCCTGATCCTTCACATGTATTAGAGGTTGAACCTGTAAACCTTCAACCTGATCTATCATACGTGGAACAACCTGTGCAAATCATGGATCGTAAAGAACAAGTGCTCAAGAAAAAAACAATACCAATGGTAAAGGTCTTATGGTAAAGTCATACAGTTAAGGAAGCAACCTGGGAAAGTGAGAATGAAATGAGAATCAAGTACCCTCACTTGTTTGATAACTGAGGTAAGGAATTCGGGGTCGAATTCTCTTAAGGGGGAGAGGGTGTAATAACCGAGCATCTCATTAGCATGTTAATCATATTATTATGTGCCTACATTGTTAATGTGATTATCGTGATTCATAATGTTGATTTGATGAGTCATAAACTCATGATTTCGTGTTTCGGTGCTTTACTTTCTTGCATTGTTTCGTAGCGTAAACTAATCCGAAATGAAAGAGATGAACCATGATACTTTATACCAAGATATACATGATGTTATAGAGGTTTCGTGCTGTTAAATCGGACTTTGAAAAAGTAGTATACGTTGTGTTAATTGAAAGTTACAAAACGAAAAAGTTGTCGACATTGTGTTCGGTTTTGTGAACTTTCTCGTGACTTTAAATTGATCCAAGAATGATATCGAACCCTTGGGGACATCCTTTGATATGTTATAAGTGTTGTACAATCATACCTAGGGGTGTATGAGCAATCGGATCGAGAAAACGGAGCAAAACAAAAAAATTACACGTGCTGAGTGAACAGTGCGCGCCTAGGCGTGCAAACCTGCGCCCCAACGCGCCATGTACGGACAGATTAGGCAGATTTTGTGTTTTTTACTTTTTTGTTGATTTCCACCTTATGCTATGGCTTCCTTATCTGGTATAAACGCGGGTAAGGCCTGAAAGAATATACTTCAGCCTTTTAAACTCAAAAAACCCTAAAAAATCTCTCTCAAATTCTCCAAAATTCTCTCAAAATTTGACTTTTTGACCTAGGGTTTGTGTGTGTTCTTGCATAAGCTTTTGTCCTTCCACCAAGGCAACTCAAAGGAGCTTGTTTAAGTGAGTTTGTGGCTGTGTTTATCACTGAAATACAGGGGAGAAACAAGGGTTTAGCTCTTTGATTTGGTAAGAGACCATTAACTTGTTCATGTTTGTGTTTAATCGGTTTATTTCAGCTATTATCAATTGCTAAGTTGTTATTATGGAAATTTTGTGGTTTTCAGCCATGCTATGATGTTTATCAGGCTAATATGATTATGGGTATGTGTTAATAAAGTGTGTTGATGATCATATGAGCCTTGGAATTGTTGTAGTTCAATTGTAACTTCGAATTGGTGAAACCGGCAAGAAACCAACTTGAATAAAGTGTGTAGCATGGCTGTGATTTAGGGTTTATGACTTGTTATTGTATGATTTGAGATGGTTAAAGTGTTTAATATGTTGATTTGTGAATCTAGAACTCGAATTGATCCTTGGAGGATAACCGAAATGCCGAATTTATAACCGAATATAGAATAAAGTGTGAACGTGAACTTGACTAACCGGATGTGCACATTCGAATACTAACTTTCAGGGGGTTTTGGTTGACTACCGATTGTCACGGGGTGGAGTGCAGTGATAGTCGGGTTGTGGCGACCTTGATCCGTCCTGTCTCCCTATTTCTGGCCAAAGTAGGGTTTACACCACGTAGATTGTTGGACAAGAGTGGTGTTGTCACATGGATGCCAAGGTTGTAGGGACTTGGGGCATGTTGACTTGTTTCGCGGAATATCTGATATATGAATTACATGATTACAATGATTTGATTTGAACTTCAAAGCTAAATGGTGTATAAGGGGTGCCGGTGAGTCGGAGGTGTACCTCGACTCTTATATCCTGATACGTGATCTTTACTTGTTTAATTTGTGATATGAACTGTTATTAGCTCATTACTTTGTAGGTTGGTCATTATTTCCAACTGGTATGGGACAGTTGACAGTCGTGATCCTTCTTACGCTAATAATGGGACTTAGTTGACTGTTGACTATACTGTATACTTGTGACTTACTTGATTGTAACTTATGCTGATTACATGCTGCTTGTGTTAGCATCTATTACTATTGCATACATGCATAACATGCATAAGTTTAGTGGAATCTTACTGGGTCTTAGGTGACTCACCCTTCCATTATTGTTTTTCCTTAGATCGAAGCGAGGCGAAGGGTTCACATACGTAAGGCTGTGCAGCTCGCCGCGAGATTAGAAGGTTGTTGTTCTTTTGGGGTAGACTTTATTGTGTATATGTTAGATAGTGGTTGTTATACTGTCTAGGTTTCAAACACTGTTTCTGTTGTATTGTATATAAAGGCTGGATGCCTTCTTTGTTAGTCTGTATATCGGTTGGTTGAGTTGTGAACACTCAGTTGTGTATTTCCAGTTTATGAGGTTGGATGACTTATTGCCATATTTTTATTTCCACTGTTATATTGTTTATCAGGTGGTTATTTGAATATGTTAAGCCGGGTCATGCCCTAATTTAGGCTATTTGTGGTAGGTTGAATTGGGGTGTGACACAAATCAAGTTGGAATCAAGTAATTCAGGGGTCAAATTACTTTTTTCTAAAACTCCAGGCCAAGATACTTATAAAATAATACTAAACACAATAAAATGAATGCAATCACACTTAATATGCATGCAAAAGTCTCGGGTATTATATTGTGATTCAGTTCTTGACTTATTCTTAAGTGATCCAAATTGTTTTTTAAATCTTAGACAGATATAGTTCATAGACTGATTTCCTTAAGAAATCAGTTAACTGATTTTCGTCTGATAATTCCGCTGCAATTTTTATACAAGTTTTTAAGAAACCTTAAAAAGTTTTTACAAGGCTTTTACCCCCCGTGGACCTATAACGACCTTTGAGCCGTTTTGAACAACTCAGTGAGTCGTTTGAACCACTCTTGAGCTGTTTGAACGACTCAGTGAGTCGTTCATGGGTTGTGCGTGGGTCGTCCGTCGAACAACTATATGAGTCGTTCGAACGACCCTGCGAGTCGTTCAAAAGACAAGAAAGGGTATTTTAGAATTTTTATATAAAAAGAGACTATATAAAATAGATTGGAGTAAGTAAGATCATATAAGAACATTGGGGGCTTGTTTGGTAGTTGAGTGGGGATAAGCATTATTATTAATTTCAGTGCTATTAGCGTGCCATCGCTATTAATTCTCATTTATTTATCTGGGGTAGTTTTTTGGATTAAAAATGTTAGTCACGTATTTTTTTTTAGTGAGGGCGCTAATAATACCACACTATCCCTTGATATTATTAGCGAGAGGATAAAAACTTTATTTGGATAGCTCGTGCTATTAGTCTTGACCGCTTATTGCGTACGAGACGTTCAACAATTCGGCTTATTAATCATATTCAGCCTTAATCCTGGCTACCAAACAGCCCCTTGGGGTTTCACTAGGCCATCTATATTACAATACACATCGGTTCGTACGTGTGCAATTGACAGGTGCTGTAGGCTAGGATTTTCCTCATTTACTAAAATCCTACGGCCAATATCCAATCACAGAGTATATGTGTGAAAATAATTATATTGTTGCACAACAACCCCTCAAATTTTACGGTACAGCCCGAATTACCTCCATTTTACACAATTGTCGCCCTAACCCCTTAAATTTTAACATCAACATTAAAAACAACTAACAAAAACCCTTATTAAACGGGCCTCTTTAAATACAAATCCAAAATAATACTCGTGTCCAATCCCAACTCACCCCACACTTCATTTCTTCTATAAGGCTCCTCTAACTCTAATATTTCTTCCCCCTTCGCGGCAGTCCCTTTTTGTGCTTTACATTCGAAAATCATCAATCAAACACATAAAATCGGGGAACAACTCTTTCCAATCCAACAACAATGGCGACCGTTATGCAGAAAATCAAAGACATCGAAGACGAGGTAATATGTCTATGGCTTGATTTGTTTACGCTTGCCCTTTGCATGCTTTTAAACATGGAGTACTACGTTGCCGTTAATTCTAAAACCCTAGCGGCTTCGCCCGTACTCCTAATAAGTTGTATTTCAGTTTATATCGATCTAATGCTGAGGGCTGAATAACGAATAAAACTACTTGAGTTTGGCTCGTGTTCGGTTGGATAAAAAGTTTGTTTGAGATTGAGATTGGCTCGTTTGATAATCAAACCATTCTCAAACAATATTTCAAGCTACTTGGACTGTTAAGCTTGATTCGATAAGCTTAGAACACAATATCCTTATTAAAAATTCTAAGCTAAAGTTAGTTGAGCTGATTTGATAAAAAGCTCGTTTGAGATTGGTTCGAGAACAAACCTAGTCAAGCTTAAACACCACCTATGGGGCCTTAGCTTATTGGTCGAAGTGAAATGAGGGAATGTGGTATAACACAATCCCAGGGTCGAGACTACCTTTCCAGCTTTGCCTGTATCTGTTGGCCAGTCTCCGTGGCGGTTTTAGTTACGCAGGTGGGTCCAATATAGCAGAGTTTGCCAGCTGTGGTGGTTTTAGTCACGTAGGTGGGTTGGTCCAATATGGCTGTGCTGTGGTGGCATTTCCCCTTGGTTATTAAAAAAAAAAAGAGTCAAGCTTGACCACATTTTCAATTTTGGTTTATCAAACGAGCTTTTTGAACATTTAAGTATTCGGCTCGACTTGATTGGTTTTCACACCTAATACTACTCATCGAGCCTTACGGAAAAAGGAATCTAGAATTGTTATTTTCATTTACGTGAAATATTTGTTCTTTTCCAAAAATTGTATTTTTTTTTGAGAAATTGAGTGAAATTTCAAAATTTGCATTCTTGCGTTATTTGTTCTCTCTCTCTTTTTTCTTTTCTTCCTGTTGTGTTAAAGCCAAGGGATAATGGGATTTTGAATCATTTCCGTCAATCTGTGTAAGGGGAAAAAACAATGAGTTTTGAAGTGAATTACACTCATGTTTGATGGGAGTACTTGACGATTGAGTTACTGTTACTATATTTCATGACTAAACTGAAATAGTTCCATTTGAAATGTTACCTTTTAATATTGTACTTTTACTCCTCTATATTTCATGAGTAAACTAAAATTATAGATTTTTTTCTTTGCCATGTTAGATAAACATCATGTTCTTCAAATGAAAGGAAAAAATGAGAAAAGATGTAGACTTGTAGCTTAAAGTTTTGAAATGGGACTAATTTTTGAGACAACAAAAAACTAAAGTAGAACATTATAGTGATTATTTTGTTATTAAAGATGGGGTTTAAGTTGATTTTCCCGCCCTCATATGCACATATATAAATTGTGAAATAGCCGCTAGGTAACAGATTTCTGTGCAGCATCGATGTGGAACTACTGTGCGAGGACATTTAGGTAGATTACCTGAAGTTTTAGGTGCAACACTACTGTGGGTATGTTTGGAAATGCTGAAATCTAATGAAAAAGAAACCTATGAACCCAATGCTGTGTATGCTCTATGGTGTGCAAAAGATAGAGAAGTTTCTTCCTTATAAAATGTCAGAAATTTTAAAAAGTTTCTGGGGTGCTTTTTGAGTGTCGTTTTTCATTCTCATAGTTGCTTGCTTCTTTAAATTTATTTCATCTCATTGTTTCAATAGTAATTGGAAACGGAAAGAGTTCTTTTACATCCTTAGTGCATGGTAGCTCTCATCTATATTTCACACAAGATTATTCTGTGCCTTATTTTAGGCCTATTTTCAAAGTAGCTCCAAAGGTACTTTAGACTTCTCAAAATGGGGCTGCTTTTGAAGACGTTTACTTACATGGACGACCTTGGCACAATCTTTATGCTTTCTAGAATATGAAACTGAGAAGGGGTTGATTACACCATCCTAAAGGGGTCTTAGAATTCCTCAAGTTCATTCTGTTTTATCATTTTCTTTTTTCATCTTTTTTGTTGAGCAGATAAAAGAAATAGAAGATAGACTTAAGACTGTTTGGTGGGAAGGGACAAGGGGTTTGAATGAAATTTGCTTTTTACTTCTTTCTTTATACTTGCCAATAACTAAATAAAGTCAGATGAATGTTTGGTTGTTGAAGTAGTATTTGGTTCATCACTTATAAATAAATTTCACTGATTTTTAGTGAAGGATTTGTCTGAAAGTGGTTCTTTTTTGTTTCAGATGGCAAAGACTCAAAAGAATAAAGCTACTGCACATCACTTGGGCTTGCTGAAGGTAAAGTTTTTCTGTATGTCAGTTATTGTGCTGGAATTTTTCATATCTTATGAATATATGGGAAACTTCCCCCTTTTGAATTTAGCACTTATCAATATGGTTTCTCATGGTTGTATTTACTGTCTTTTGCACTCTATTTTCTTTCTACTGTTGAAGTGTTTTAGGTTTCTTTAATTAGAGAGTAGTAGAGAAAGGAGTTGGCACCTTCTTAGAGGATCATATACAACCTTTGCCGAGTAAATATAAACTTGTATTCCTTTTGTCCTGTTAGTTTATTGTGAAGAGAGAGGAAAGGAAGGGAGGGAATTCCTTAATCTTTGATTTGTTTTTATAATCTGTAAATTATTTGGTTTCATTCATTCATTCATTGTGTCTTCGTGCCATTGCTGAGCTTCATGAGTTAAATATAAATATATACTTGTATGCATATGTTAACTTCAGCTGATGGGTCAGATTTTGTTGGGCCTACCTTATCAAGAGACTAAACAATAATGATGGTGGACAAGCAAGGTATATGTAGAATTATCACACCAGTAAACTTTCATTTTCCTTGTGATTCGGTGAGTTGACACATTGGTTAAATGCATGTTAAGAGAATAGAAGCTTGTACCTGACACAGTAGCACTACTGTTCCTCTGTATATATGTTTGGAAAGGCTTTTGTTGATTAACTAGGTTAGTACTCGTACGATGTACGGTTTTAATAAAAAAAAATTGCAAAAGTTGTTTATAATAAGAGGATTTTCTAATTAATATTTTGACTTTAACCGTATCCTAAATTTGTAAATTTTTTTTTTTATTAATAATTTTTTTGTAATTACTATTTTTGTTAGTTAAGGTCATTGTATTTAAAGTAATCGGCATAGATTTCTATAGGATATTAGTAATTTAAAATAAAATAAAAAAGGTAATACAAATAGAAGAAGAGTTTTTTTTTTTTTTTTTAAAAGAGAAGGTTGCCACGTGGACAATCATTAAATAGATGTTTTTGCCAAAGTAGAAGAGAGAGATAGTGTGAAGATCAATTGAAATAAAGAAAATTGATGAGAGAGAGTATGAGGGGTTTTTAAGAAATTAGATAGAGAGAGAGTAGACTAGGCGGGAAAACTTTTAAAACAAAGCTGACATGTGGCAGCTTTGGTTTTTGTTTTAGTAGTAATATATAGATTTGTAACTACTATTTTGGTTAGTTAAGGTCATTGTATTTAAAGTAATCGGCATATATTCCTATAGGATATTAGTAATTTAAAATAAAATAAAAAAGGTAATAGAAATAGAAGAAGAGTTTAAATTTAAAAAAAAAAGAGAAGGTTGCCACGTGGAGATTATTAAGAAGATGTTTTTGCCAAGGTAGAAGAGAGAGAGAGAGATAGTGTGAAGATTAATTGAAATAAAGAGAATTGATGAGAGAGGATATGAGGGGTTTTTAAGAAATTAGATAGAGAGAGAGAGAGTAGATTAGGTGGGAAAACTTTTAACACAAAGTGGCTTTTGGTTTAGTAGTAATATATAGACCTTTAGAACTGGTATTCAGAAACTCCTGTCATCTTTGCTAATGGAAACAGGTCAAGCAAACAAATATATTAGATGATTTACATTTTGCTTGGTGATGTTTGAGAAATGTAAACTATTTATGTCAAGGGTATAGAACAATAGCAATAGTTCTTGCTAAAGAACACTCTTGATTTATATTTATTTGGTAGCTAGTGTTGCGGCATATGTCAAGGTGATGCAGATTTAGGCACTTAAGGACATTCTATCTTGCTGAAGATAGTAAGTCCCTTGCAGGTCTAGGGTATTTGTGCTCTTGTTTGAGTTCGATAGGAAGGTTACAAATGTGGCAATGTTACCTGGAAGGTCCTTCCATGATATCTCGAACGTTGAGAAAAATTACTATTTTCAGAACTTAGAGTTGGAGTTTCAATGTTGTATAGTTAAGTTTTATTCATTGAGCGTCATGTCCTGCATGTAGGATGAATAATCTTATATATATTGCAGAACTTGATCTTTTCCTTAAACCTATATGCGACCTAACTTAAACTGAGTAGAAGGTTGTTATTCTCGGGTTATGGGAGTTTCATGTGTAGAACTGGTAATAGTGCCACAAGGCCCACAATAAATTCAACAGTCTTTTCCATGATCAGGTTTATGTGCAGCTCTTTTGGTGAATGCGTTTAGATGAATAGTGCTTTGGTTTTATTTTTCTGTTGCTTTGCGAATTTATGTCAAATTCAAACCTTTCATTAGATGAATAGTGTGTTGGTTTTATTTTTCTTACTTGATCCTGCTTTGTCAAATCAAGAAGAAATGCTAATATCAATTGATGTTCCTCTGATGGTTGAGAAATTTTGAAGATTCACTTGATCATATTTCTATTCGGAATTTATGAGCCTTATTTTAAATCTTCTTTCTTGTATTCAGTTCTTTTTATATTTTATGTCTTTATTGCGAAGTTGTTATTGAGTAGTTGAAGTATATGCTTGCTTAAACAATCCATATTAATTTATTCATCATTACTGAATCAGTTCAATTGGCTATCTGGTGCTAGGCTAAACTTGCAAAGTTACGGAGGGACCTTCTTGCGCCTCCATCAAAAGGTGGTGGCGGTGCTGGAGAAGGTTTTGATGTTACAAAAAGTGGAGATGCAAGAGTTGGCCTTGTGGGTTTCCCATCGGTGGGGAAATCAACGCTTTTAAACAAGTTAACTGGCACTTTCTCGGAGGTTCGTTATCCTTGCAAAGTTATAATCTTGTGTTTTTGTTCTCACCCTACTATTAGTGACGTTGGAGATATTAATAGCTTGGAGTATTAATCATTTGATTACATATCTTAATGAGTCCTTGAATTGGTATCTTGTGAAGCTGTTTATGGGAGAATTTTCTGATATCTTTCATTAAGAAAATCATCTGGTATATATACAAGGAGGGCAATATCATCTGGTATATATACAAGGAGGACAATAATCACAGATCCTATAAATTAGGAACTACCAAAAACTAACTTAGGTAAGTTGACCTAGGGTATATACAGCTGTAAATACTAATTCTAGGAATCAGCTATACATGGTAATGATCTCCTAAATTAATGTTCCTAATTGATAGCTAATCGACAGCTTGATTTCCTACACTCCCCCTCAAGCTGGACGATATATACTTGTCATTCCTAGCTTGGAAATCAGCCCACAGAAGTTGGTACGATGCAAGGCCTTGGTCAAGATGTCTGCTGCATGTTGCTAAGAAGGAATGTATCTCAAATTGATCATGTTTGTCTCAATTTTCTCACTAATGAAGTGGCGGTTTATCTCGACATGCTTCATTCTGTCATGATGCACCGGATTTCTTGCGATGGCTATAGCTGACTGATTGTCACAAAAGACTTCTATGGCACCTTTTGCTTTGACCTTGAGCTCACTGAGTAGACGTCTTAACCAAATTCCCTCACAAATCCCGTGAGCCAATGCTCGAAATTCGGCTTCAGTATTACACCGAGCTACAACCTGATGTTTCTTACTGCGCCAAGTTACAAGGTTTCCCATACATAGGAGTAGTACCCTGAAGTTGACTTACGGTCAATAGGAGAACCAGCCCAATCTGCGTCGGTGTAGACTTCTATAGATCTGTCGATAGTCTTCCTGAACATGAGTCCTTTTCCAGGATCATTCTTGAGATATCTTAATATTCGAAACACAGCTTCCATGTGCTCTTTAGAGGGCCTGTTCAAAAATTGGCTAACCACGCTAATGGAAAAACTGATGTCAGGCCGAGTGTGAGTCAAGTAGATCAGTTTCCCTACTAGCCGTTGATACTTGCCTCGATCTACTGCTTGTCCTTCAGTATTAACTCCAAGCTTGGTATTAGCATCCATAGGTGTCTCCACTGGCTTGCAGCCACTCATCCCGGTTTCTTTCAAGAGATCTAAGGTATATTTCCGTTGTGTGACAGAGATGCCCTTGCTGGATCTAGCAACCTCCATTCCAAGAAAATACCTTAGGTGTCCCAAATCTTTGATCTCGAATTCTCTTGAGAGAAGCTGTTTAAGCCGAGTCATTTCCTCACTAAAATTTTCAGTGAGGATTATATCATCAACGTAGACTATTAACACAGTAATCTTGCCCTGTGCAGAGTGCTTGATGAATAGAGTATGATCGGCTTGACACTGAGTATAGCCATCTTGTCTCAAGACCTTAGTAAATCTCTCAAACCAGGCCCGGATTTAGATTTGTCTGATGAATAGAGTATGATCGGATTTAGATTTGTCTGATTCTGAGATCCCACGAATCATTGTTTACTCTGATGTGGAGGTTGAATCTGCGTGGGATTCGGAGGAGGACAAGGATGATGAGGAGAGTTTGTTGCTTAAAAATTTTGAGCAAAAACTTTAAGGATCTTATTCTTTTCGAGATAAGTTTCACGCACAGCAGGAGGTGCTGGAGAATAATGGTCAGAGTGGGCTCAACTTGCCCCTTAATGAAGACATTTCACATGGGCATAAACATTGGGTCTCCTGCAATGTGTTTATCGAATGGGAAAGACATTCTTCCCATCACGAGGACTGCTGCTTCTTGCTCTGTGTCAAATGTTGTTCAAGGGGGGGTCAGGAATAAACATTCTGTTATTTCTATTGGTCACTTGGGGAGGAGATGGATTCTAGGGATCCTGATAACTTCCCTTCTCAGATGGGGGTCAAGTTGGTGGGTCCTTCAGGGGAGTCTCTAAGAGTAGGTGTTTCATTGGCTACCCTTAAGAAAGATAGAGGGGTCAGAGAAATGCTTTGGCTAATCTCCTCTGTTAATTATGGGGAGTTGCGCTCTAGAGGAGGGGTGGTGTCGGGTCCTTAAGAGGATCCTGACGTGGTTTGCTTAGGGTCTTGGTAGTCTGTGTTAGAGGTGTCTTGTCATAGAGCTGGTTCTTAATTGGTTGGCAGCTTTTGTTTTGTTAGTCCGCGTCTTCTTTTTGTTTTATTTTGGTAATGTCTTCTCGTCTTAACGGTGGATTTCTTATCCCCTTATGCTCTTCCTTCTTATCTTTGGAATCTTCTTTTTCTATCAAAAATAGAAAAATGAATATGTTATAATTTTATACTTCCAACCTTCCATTTGCAATCATCTTCAAGGCCCATGTGCTGAAGGATATAGTTCATACTTTTCTGATTTATGGGAACTTGCTTTTTGCTGTAGCTTATATATTCGTTTCCTGAAGGAACTTGTATAACTTGCCCTCTGCAGGTTGCTTCATATGAGTTTACAACTTTAACTTGCATTCCAGGTGTAATCACGTATCGAGGAGCTAAAATACAGGTACTTTTATCTCACATATACCTTTGGTTGTGTCACTTCTTGGTGTTTAGCTGTTTTAATGAATTGTTAATGTATAATATATGTTACTGGAAGGTAGTAAATTACTGGTGTATAAGGTAGAAAAGTACTGATGTAGAAGCGCCCTTCTTGATTGTATGAAATACTACTCTGAGATGCTACAGTTATTTCCCTTGTGAGGATGCAGATGTACTAGTAACTAGATCATTATTATGTAGTCCTGTCTTGCATAGTTATCAGTTAATGAAAGGTATGATTTGGATTCTTTTGCTGCTCAGTATCTTATGTGTGTTTCAGGCATGCTTAGGTTTGCATTTTTCAGGCAAATATCCGTGCTCTGCTCCCTTAGAATCTTTTATAACTTTTTTGTAACTGTTTGTATCAAACTAAAATCACTGATAATACAAATCATTGTTTTTAAAACAGGAAGTCAGCTGCATGTCTTTGAGAACATACAACAAACTTCATAAATCCTAATTATGAAGAGGAAACAACAAATAATCAAGCAAATTTTTTTTTTTTTTTTGTGATAAAAGAAGAAATATTATAAATTAGAAAGAGTGTATAACAAAATTGACGAGGCGTCCATCAGAAAAGAAAGAAAAAAGAAAAAGAAAAAGGAAAATTACAACGGTAAGGCACTTTAGTTTCGCTTAATCTCCGAAAAGGGAACTCCACTGAAAGCCCCAGAGAGAAGCCAAGAAAACCACCCTTTCCCATAACAAAGCCAACGTGTCCTCCTTATCCTTGAAGAATCCAGAATTCCTCTCCGTCCAGAGGCACCACAAGATAGCAAAAACTCCACGCTGCCACAAGATAGATTTGGCAACACTAGGGTGTTCTCGGTTTGGTTTGGAGGTTTGAAGTCATTGCCAAACCAAAACCGAATTTCTCGGTTTCTGTAAATTTAAACCGAAACTAACCCAAGTGACTGAAGAACCGACCAATTCTAGTAAATCGCTTTTGGTTGGTTTGGTTTGGTTTTGCTAATTATTAAATGTTGGCCATTATTCAAAAGAAAAATTACCTCATAGCTGTGAAATTGAGTACTGAGAGCACTAAATGAGTCCAAACATTCCAAAAGGAAAAAGGAAAATTAAAAGCTAAAGCTGACAATAGATTGCATTATGTGATTCTTGAATTTTTGGATATAGTTATAAAACAAAGCAGTACCTAACCAGTTACAAATCTAAATCATAAAGTTGTTCACGAATCCTCATGCTAAGCTTCATAGATTTTAAGACCTGATTCTAAATTGAAACAAGAAAATACCAACGAAGATCTTAACCCAGATCTGAAATTTTTAGTTCGAGAAAGGGATAGGAATCAAGTCCGATTTACTCAAATTGAGTGAGATAAAGAGATTGGTACTTATTTTGGGAAGGGCTTCTATTCATCAAGAATCAAGAATATTAACTCTCTTGTAAAGTTGGAATGGCTTTTGAGGCTAGGTTTGTGGCTGAGATTTTGAGAGCCGAGAAAATCGAGGGGACTTCATGGATGTAAATCGGCAGTAGACTTCTTGTTGTAGAAGTGGTTGCTGAACTTGGGATGTGGTGTGTGTGTGTGTGTGTGTGAGAGAGAGAGAGAGAGAGAGAGAGAGAGAGAGAGAGAGAGAGAGCTTGTGTTAAACTCTTAACATACCTTTTATACATATACTTCCAAGATATGCACGTTGGTCTCATATTTCTGATCTCTCCAATAGTTACTGCTAGTTAATTTTTCCCCAAACTTTTGTGCTAGCCAGCAGTATGGGGTGGATTACTCAGTAATATTTGATTATGTGTTGCCATAGGCAGGCTCTGATCACTCAACTTCGAGTATTGATGTTAGCCAAATAACTGAGAGGATAACAATATTATTGGTGGTTGGTGTCTCACAGGACCCAGGAGAGGGGGGGTATTGGCTCATTAAAGTTGGACATTAAAAGTTATGGCCTGAAGATGGTCAATGCTGTATGCACACACACACACATCAACATTTAACCCTTGACAATATTTTTTTTTTGATAAGTAATAATGCAATTTAAACAAGGCGTCAAAACAGGTGACGCATCTTTTGTTCACCTGGAAGTATACTTAGACAAAAGAATTACTAACAAAACAATTTTCCATCATCTCTACAAAAAAATCCCCTAAATTCAAATCACCCTCTGTACACCAAAAGCGAAGAGCCCTTAAAACATTCTCCTTGATAAGAGAAATATCAGACTCAACATTGTTGAAAACCCTACTATTTCTTTCCTTCCAGACATGCCAGCAGCCAACGAAACAGCGTTCTAGAGACTATTCTTTCTTCTTTGCTTATGCAAAGACCACCCTCTGAACAACTCAGAAATGGATCTTGGCATCACCCACGACAGACCTACTAAGAGCAACAAGTAATTCCAAACCTCCCTAGCCAACGGACAGTGTAGAAGAAGATGATTAACAGTCTCCTCGTTTTTGCACATGTAACACCAGTTTATGTGAATTCTCTTTTGAGCTCTCAAGTTGTCTCCGGTCAAAATTGCTTCCCTCGCAGCCTCCCAAGCGAAGAAAGCTACCCTAAAAGGGGCTTTCGATTTCCATATCTCCTTCCAAGGAAATGAATTTCTAATAGATCCTTCCATCCCCAAATAAAAAGATTTTACCGAGAAGTTCCTACCTTTTGTCCCTCCCCAAGCCACTTTATCTTCTCTGGAGCCACTGCCCTTGAAGGCATATAACAGATCAAACAACTAGTAATCTCTCCTAGCTCCCAGTCTTGCAAGTCTCTGTGAAAAATAGGATTCCAACATGCCTTGCCATCTCTTATTTCAAGAACCGAGCTCACTGTAACATCATGATTTACCGCAATATCGAATAATCTGGGAAACATTATAGATTAAGAAGAAAGTACAATCACATGGACGAGAAGTCCATTATCAAAATATAAAAAGGAAAAACAGAAAGTTACAAAAGTAAAGCGTTCCAATCCTGCATAATCTCTGAGAAGGAACCCCGCAGAATGCCCCCTAGCTTGTCTGTCCCCTAAAAATTCGTGAATTTCGCTCCTTCCAAATATACCACAATATAATAAACAGCCCACATTGCCACAAAATCTTACCATCACCCCATGCCCAAACCCTCTAAACTTCGTCTGCAGAAAGGAGGCAATAGCTGCAGGGCTGATCCAATCCTCCCCACTCACCCCCGAATAATTTGTGCCAAAGGTACTTATAAAAAAAAATTTGTGCCAAAGGTAATGGGCACCTCCATGAAGAAGAATTAGATGATTGTGAGATTCAGAATGATTCTTACAAATCACACCGATCCGGGGAAATATTCTTGTTCGGCCGAAGTTTCTGCAACATGTCGTTGGTGTTATTTTTATTAAGAGCGAGAGTCCAAAATCTTGAAAGGGCTAGCCACAGAAATGAAGAGAGATGAAACGGAGTGGAGACACTACTGGGCTGAATTAAAAATGAGTGAAAAGACTTGCAAGAGTAATGACCCGACCCCTCTAAATTCCAGACCCGAGAATCAGCCCTTGACGAAAACCTTACCCCAAAGAGAATACCAAGAAGAATTGAAACCTCATCCGCCTCCCTATCGTTGAGGTGACGGAGAAATGGAAATCCCAGGATATATCAGTGGACTCTCCCCTCGGGATTGAAGAGGCATAATCGTCTGGGCTGAACTCCATTTGAAGGGTTTGGACAGCGCGCGAGCCGACTATTCTCCCAGGGGGTCTTGGCTGCGGGTTTTGTACGCTTCCTCATATCCTGAAACTGGGACACTCCTCTGGTTTCGAACCCCTGACCTCCAGGTTATAGTCATAAGGCATGGGACATGAGTACCACTTGGGCATCAAGTGGTACTCATGTTCCACAATCTATGGCTTTAACCTGGAGGTCATGGGTTCGAAACCAGGGGAGCGTCCCAGTTTCAGAACATGAGGGAGAGCAAAAACCCACTATCATAGAGTGGGGAGACCTCTGTGAGCGTGACCGACTTCCGGCAGAGCCCGGAACGATTATGTCTCATCAGGGATGAAGTTCAAAATGGGAGCCAAGTGAACTGAGGAAATGGGGTATAAGCGAATCAAACCCTTGACAAATGTTACAATAAAGAAGTAGTTATTAACCAGAAGCTTATTTTACCATACGATAAATAGAATTACATATTTAGGGAACTTAACAGTCAGAATAGCTTGGATTCTATTCTTCAAATACCAAATCCAAACTTTGAGACAACAATTGCAGAATTAAAAACTTAAAAGAGATACAAATGAGATTTTTCAACACATGCGCTGAGATGTTCTGATCTTAAGAAGAACGTGCCTCTGTAGATTGAGGTCCTCCTCATATAGCAATTATGGCAGACTTGAAATCGTCCCAAGTCTGGAATGCAAATGATTAGCTTTTAGAAAATAGGATTCTTTACTGTACGCATGTATCACAAATAATCTTTTTGAGATTGGTATGGAACCATTTGTCCCTAATAATCCTCCCTGTTTTCATTGTTATCTTCTTGTAGACTTTAAGCAGGAGTGATTGAATATTGTTATCAGAGCCATTGCAAATTTAGATATGATAAAAGAATTTCTTTATCAGTCAGCTCTTTAGCTGGGCTGGAATAAGCCATTCTCACGACAGAGGTTGGCCTGTCAATCTGAAAAACCTTGGCTTAAGAGTTTAGAAATTAATTATTGGATTTAGTTTTTTTTTGGCTTAATTCTCAATTTTATCACTTTACTATCGGAAAAGGTCCGATAAGCTCACTCTAAATTTTTTTTTTCACAGATTACTAACTATACTTCACAAAAAGTGTCAATTTGGTTCAAAAATTGAACGCCGTTAATTTTTTTGGACGAAAATTGTCAAAAAGACAATAATACCCTTATGATTTATGAAGGTTTATATTTACATGAATTATAAAATAATAATTTATTATTAAGATAATCTCCTTTGCAAAAGCCCTAACCTCATCCAAACTCACATCTCCATGGTCCCCATCGGCCCCTTTTGCTTTCTTGAACTCCTCCCCAAATTTCTCAAAATCATCTTTTGCCAACCAATCTTTATCACCCACAAATTTCAAAGCCAATTTACGGATCATCTGAGCCAAAAGCAACATTATAAGTAAGAAATTCTTAGTCAATACACTAACCACAATCTGCCACGTGGCTTCTTCGGTTTGGAGGCGGATTTTCGGGCGGTTGTTCGGCGAGGCAATGGGGCAGTTGAATTGGGAGGTAAAGTAGATTTTTTCAGTTGAATCACATCTCTGGATCTTTCTAGAACAGTTTCGCCTCTAGGGTGTCGGAGAATTGGTCAGCGGCGCGTCCCTCTTCTTCCTCTGTGAATCTCTATCTCCCCCTCTAGATCATTTGTTTTTTCCATCACGGTGAGAAACCAAGAGGCCTTAATAGGTGATGGTGGGTGGTGTTTGGGGAGGTGTCGGTGTTGGGGTTGGGATTGGGAGGACGTGAGAGGCGGAGAAGAGAGAAAAAACCGGAGCTCAGCAGGAGGAAGTATTGGCGGCGAAGAGACGGCAAGGGCTCGCCGGTGGCCGGTGCTAAGCTTTATCGGCGTGATGGCGGTTCGCCGGCGCAGTGGAATTTGAGAGAGAGAGAGTGTGTGCGGCGAGGGAGAGAATGAAAGAATTAGGGCTTTCTATTGAAAGATTTGCACGTGACTAGCACATGACAATTGTAAGGGTAATTTCGGGATTTTAAAAAAATTAAACTTTTCATCTAGCAAATCAAATGGAGTGATTAACGTGACACTTTTAGTAAAGTATAGTTATTAATCTGTGAAAAAAAATTGTAGAGTGAGCTTATCAGACCTTTTCTAACAGTAGAGTGATGAAATTGAGAATTAAGTCATTTTTTTTGTTGGCTAGAATGTTTAAACATTTAGTATCAGGTCAACGCAACAAAAATGACTCAAATTTCTTAAAAATAATTGTTTAATTTAGAATATGGTGAACCTTTTAAGAAGCTTAGAGCTTTGGAGATGCAAATTGTTCCTTGCAAGTTTGTTTGACTTTTGATTTTCATTCATAGAAGATTATAGAAACTGTAGAAAGCACCATTTATATAAGGGATCATTATGAATCAATTCAATCGATCCAGGTATACCTCGTCTTAGAGAAGTATTAGTTTTTACACATTGGATTAGAAGTTGCTTTGTAAGTTGTAACCCTTAGCTAGGGAAGGTTTAAACACATGTTTAATACTCTCTCTGCTCCTAAATTATTGTCTTGTTTGACGTTTTTGAGTCAAACTCAATGTTTTTCAAATGAAAATTTGACTTATATATTTTTTATTTTTTTCAAAATCATAAAACACGTAATTCGTAATACTTTTTTGGTACTAGGAATTATGTGTTTTATGATTTAGAAAAAAAAAAACCTAAAAATGTCAAATAGGACTATAATTTAGGAACGGAGGGAGTAGTAGACATTTGGAGATTGTAGACATTATGCATTATTGTAATGATCCTGTTTTGTGTGTTTTTATTGCTTTCCTGATTTCCTCTTTTCTTGTGGATGGCAATAAATTTTATTTTACTCTGAATAGATCTATAGGTTATGAAATGGTAGGAAATACTGAGATGTTACCATATGTTATAGAGCTTATTACTTGGTCTCAAATACTTTAACACCTAAAGCTAAATGGAAATATTTACACGCACACACACACAAACACACACCCCACACAAACGTTAGCTATTGCTGCTGCTTCTGGTATTCTTTTTTGCACCTACATGGTATAGGTAGTGGATGTGTTTTGTCTGCATAAGATTTCCGGAATGATGAATTTATTTACATATTTATACTTGTTAAATATACTTGTTTCCTGCAAGAAATTAAAAGGTAAGAGTTGAGGGTGGGTCGCGGGTAGATTAGGCTGAGTGTTGGTAATTGCAAGTTAAGACAGCTCCGTCATGGGTGAGAGGAGTAACATGGTATGATCACTTAGAATTGAAGGGATTATCTTTTGGTCCTTGACAAACAAGTTCTCAACGGGAAGAAATTCTTACAGCTATCCTCCTGTTTCTTTATCATTGATAAAGCTAGCTAAAGAAGTGGTTTTCGGCTTCCTGATTAGGCAGACCTCGTGTCCCCTTTCATGTTTACTTTGGTAGTTGACATGCTGAACAAGTTTTTGTTTATAGCAAAGGAGCTGGGGCTGATTGAGGGGTGTCCTGTGCTGACCACCCTCTTTTCCACATTCTATCCTATTCTAATATTAGCTTTTGCTTAGGGGGACAATGTTGTGGTTTTACCCTCCTTATAGGCTTCGGTTGTGAAGCCTTTTGATGGTGTTGTGTGATTTTCAAAATAATCACTACATGCTACCGCAAGCGCACGACTTATCGTATAGTATTTAGAATGTCGATCCCACAGGAACTTCAAATCAAGTACCGAAAATTCACAACTTAAATTATCTTGATAGATCAACTTCAAGGTTTTGTAGCAATTAACTAAAGTTTAATTAGCTAGACTAAATTAACTAAATAAAACACTAGATTGGATTTTTGATTGAAAACAAGAATAAAGAGCTCTTAGGATTTCCGTTCACCGCTATGATAAATTTATAAACTCTGTAACGATCTTCTCGTTTATAACGAATGTCATGTTTTGAAGGCGAATTGTGCAAATTTAGCTTATTGTATTCTCTCGAACTGCTCTTAGCCGTGCCTAGATTAATTGCAAATATGATGTTTCCCTCGATGAATTAATTCAAACCCATTACTTTTTACAATTTAATTGGCCTCTGGAAATTCTATTAACTAATGTTCTCGTGAATTTCTAGTTCGATTTTAGGGTTCTATTACCTACACTTAACCTTTCGGTCCTTCGTTTTAGTAACTGAGATTCTCGCATGAACGTAGGAGTTTCACTTTTCAGTCGTTCACTACTGCACATTCATACAAATTCTAATAGAGCTAAAATCGAATCAAAACAGCTAACATTCATAAATAGACAGAAAGATCGCAACTTTATTTATAAATTCATCACGGACTACACCTAATCCTAGAAAAAGAGAGGGAAAGAGAAAGAACTTGTCTCCAAAATGATTCCAATTGATTGATTATACGAGAGAAATTCTTCGTTCCTTGATTCACAATAAAAAATCCTCCCTAGATGAAGAAAAATATGAAAATGGAGAGTGGAGTGTGGAGAGAGTGCGTAATTTGTTGCATTCCCTC
This sequence comes from Platycodon grandiflorus, assembly GCA_016624345.1. Classification (NCBI taxonomy): domain Eukaryota; kingdom Viridiplantae; phylum Streptophyta; class Magnoliopsida; order Asterales; family Campanulaceae; genus Platycodon; species Platycodon grandiflorus. The sequence goes on along the minus strand of CM028364.1, from coordinate 63,646,591 downwards.
CCTTTTAACATGAGGGAAATGCACCTGATCGAGGGAGGGAATCTCAAGAGTTTTTCCTAATTTAGACATAATTTTAGACTCAATACTAATAAAGGGCAAGACAGTAAATCTGCCAATTCGCAGGTGTGAAAGAAATCGCAGCCAGGGTGCGAAACGTTCCGTCTTCACTTGGAACAATTGCCTTCGAATTCCACCCGCGAAATAAATCGCAGCCTGCCCACGAACGGTGTTGATGGCCGAACCTCTTCCTTTCAACTCTAAATCACCACCCAAGCTTGTCTTTTCATCAAAATGCTCCAATTCTGCACAAATAAACTCAAAGGTAGTGAACTGAACTAAAATAACTAATTTTGCTATGATAAACACATTATCGAGGGGAAAACAAGACTAAAACATCCTAAAATTATAGACATTTTGCACATTTATGTGATTGCTGGTAAATTTGCTATATATGGGGATTAGAGTGCGTTATCTCATAAGTAGTGCCTTTAATTTTTTCTTGTTGCTTTTCCCACTTAAAGTTCATGTTCCGTGAATCTACGGGCTTCTTATAGGCAAACTCTTCTTATTTACTGATAGAACTTTGTTTACTCATACCGAGTTAATGGCTATAGTTAGTGGGTCATGGTGTTTATTCTTTTGGGCTTTGAAGTGCTCTCGGGGTTCCTCTCCTTCCTTTCGTAGATACTGATAGATTTGTTTAACCTGTGTAAATCACCATGTACATGGGTTTTAACCCCATCTTGCTGCCTTCCATATGCTGATATATATATATATATATATATATATTTTTGTATATATATATATATATATATATAGTACAATATAAGAAAATGATGTACCAAAATGTCAGTGTTTAGGATTACCATGTTTCCTTCATTTCTGTCTGCATGCTGTGACAGCTTGAGAAATAAAATGTAATTCTTGACATTTACCCAGATTCCATTTTAGGAACCGTGGAGCCTTTGATTCCCTGTTTTCCTTGAAAACAAGGTTTAATCTCATGCAGTGAGATTTCTTAGAAAAGATTATTTCTCCAAATTGTAGTTTTGAAATACTAGTAACTTGCTTTGCAATTATTGTTTTCAGGGATTGTTTTTATTTATTGTTATTTACTTTTTCACTTTTTGGCTCTTTCCTATTGGCAGTTGTTGGATCTCCCTGGAATTATTGAGGGTGCCAAAGATGGAAAAGGTAGAGGAAGGCAGGTAAATTATGGCTATATTTGTCTGTAATGTAGTAGTGATCTTGTGGAATAGGTTATGTTTTTGCAGCTGCGCAGTTACTTTCGATACCTCAAACTGCCTCTATATAAAGAAAATGGTTTGTGCTAATTCAAATTTGCTGGATGCATGTATGGCATGGTCCTTGGTGTTAGCATGTCTTCTTTTCCATTCTCATTCATTTTGACTCTGCTGCTGCAGTGAGGTTCATTTTCTGTCAAAATAAATAAACCTTTTTTTTAAGTGTTCAGGACTATGAGTTATGAAGGATCTACTTCGCATTTATATAGAACGTACTTACTATTATGCAACAGCTAAAATTTCTATGTAATTGTAGGGGGTAGAAAATTCTTTTCTAACCATTCTGTGAACTCCCTCTTTGCTTAAATTAAATTATTTAATGCCTCTAAATATTACATCAGCTTTTATCACAAGGAAAGCTTCTGCTTTGCTAAAAGCTCTGGGTTGAGTAGTACCACCACCTTTTCCAAGAGAGATGTTTGAGTTCAAGCCTCCGTATTGGTAAAAGCTTATGTTCTAATGTGTAAGAGGCCCAGGGATGAGTTGATATTTTATTGTACTCCTGCTATACTGTCAAGATAGGAATTCTAGTAGAAGAAGCCATTATGTATATAAAAAAATTGTACAATAGATCATGCTATGAACGTGTTTAGTGCTATTGTTCCTGTCACTCCTTACATTGTATTACTAGGAAAAGCAGAAATATAGGTTGTGAAACAGACTTTCTTGCATACACGCTTTTTGATGCCCAGTGATTGAAAAAGAATAGATGTATGGACACGGTGTGATACTGCATTGCTGAAATGATTGGTTTATATATATTTAACACAAACCCATGCCAACAGCTAGAATGCATGCCATTTTTGTGTGGGGTTTGTGGAAAAAGTTTTGGCTTTCAGCATCTCTGTCTCTGATAATTTCAGGTGATTGTTACGTCTGGAACACTAGTTCTAGTTGAAAATTTTGTTTTGGTAGCTTACGAGTCATTTGATTGCCATATTCAAATTCTTTGACACATGGTTCTCAAAATATGTTGATTTATTTTTAAAAAGTTGTTTTACTTATAAGAAAAAAATGTTGATTTTATTTCTGTTTGGATTTCAGAAGTCATTTTTTTCAGACTCCTTGATCTTGAGTATGGTTGATGGCTGCAAGCTATAAGTTGAAATTTTTGCTTTTTTGCACGTTATTCCGACAATGACTGCTTGATTCATGTAAAGTTTTGTTTTGGTCATTATCTTGGGCCTTATATTAAGATAATGAAGTCTTTTGATCATATTCAGGTCATCAGCACTGCTAGGACTTGCAACTGTATTCTAATTGTTCTGGACGCAATAAAGCCTATTACTCACAAACGTTTAATAGAGAAAGAGCTCGAGGGATTTGGAATAAGGTAAGCTGTTGTATTGCTGAGGTGTCTATTCAGCAGATAGAAGATGCTTCACTCTGTTCTCCATGTACGAAAAGCTTCTGATGTTTAAACCATGATAATAAATTGCTTGAACGTATAGTATTCTGTATGTAGCACACTTCTGGGCATAAGTTCTAAGAAATAAGAGTATCAGAACGTTAATTGCGATCTTTAGTGGCCCTGAAGTAAAACTTGCTTACTTGGGGGATTTTGCGTGAGCTGTAAAATAAATACTTTTTGTGAGATTGGTTTTATGAAATAAAATTAATCTGTTCAAGATCCGTCTTCTTCATCTTCATCTACTACTCCTAACGTCTCAGTTTACTTTTCCGCATCTTGATTATAACTTGTTTGCTTATTTGATATACTATTATGTAGAAAAATGATTCTTAACCTGATGATGGGTCTTAGGATTAGCCTTTGTCCTCCTTCTATTCTTTGTTGTGGATATGTCCTTTCGAAATTATCAGACGGTGTTTGAAATATGATGTTTGATCTGATATTATCTTGCTTTCTACTCCCTTGGGCCCCATCTCACCACTGCTGCCGCCACGACATTTGCTCCCATGGCACCCTCACCACCTTATTGTCACCGCCACTTCCACTGTGACACGATCATCCAGTTGCCACTATCATAGTGCCAGGCCATTACTCCTCCCAACAGTGCTATTACCGCTTTGTTGGTACTCCCTTACTACGTTGTTACCACCAAGCTCTTCATTGTCATGCCTAGTCATTGCTTAAATATAAAGTTAATGTTATAGGCATCGAAATGTTGAATTTAAGTAACACGGGATTTTAGCAGTTCATTTTCCTAATACCTTGTATTTCAGAATCGTGAGCTTTCTCCAACCATACCCTTAATTATATGCTGCAAATCTCAAATCTGTAAATTTGAGAGCTCGGATGGGCCGTTCTTGATCTTGGTGGTTGAAACTCTTGAAGCGGCATGGTTTCCAGTTGTTGGGTTCTTTGTTGCTTCATTGTGCAGCTTCTCGACACTGTTTTACAAATAAGCATTATCAAAGTTGGCTTCGATGTTTGCGCTGTAGTTGTTTCTTAGTTACGTTCTATTGGTTGCCCCAGTTGCTTTATGTGGTTGTCCTTGTAAATCGGAGTTTTTCCTGTGTTTGTTTGGTGGGGAGATCTGTTTCTTGATGCCCCCTGCAGTGTGGCGGTGCTATATTTTAGATCCATAGCTTCTGCCTCTCTCATATAAGTAAATCAAATCACAAAGCTATAAGATTGCATGCGTTGTAATACTAATAATATTACTATGCTATTGCATATGTATAGCGTGATTAAATATGAAAAAAAAGCAAAAATGAACACTCAAAAGGGTGAGTAACAAGATCTATATAATCCAGGCTGCAAGAGGATAACTGGATATGCGCCAAAGCTTACTGTTTGATCGAAGTGTATGTTTTTAAGATTTAAGCCTGCATAATCACTCTTGACGACAGGACTTTCACTTCGTGATTTTGTTTATTTCAACTTAGCAGTAGCAGTTGTACACTTCTATATGAGTTCTTAGATTGTAAATTTTGCACTTTGAGAGCTTGAAAAATAGTGGATGAAATAATGAAACTTGAGGACTGTATCTTGTTTTGTAATGGTGTTTACCTTAAATGTAGGGATGGCAAATTACCCGAATGGTCCAGGTTGGAAGTTATTTTTTATAACCCGGAGGGGTATGGGAAATTTCCTTGCCTACCCCATCCCCGGTCACGACCTCAATCTCAACCTGGACCTGAATAAGTGCAGATTTACAAATAATCTTTGTATTTATTTAATGCTATGATATATGCAGCATATATATCTCTATTCTCTTAAAATATTAAATCTTTATCTAGGGTATTTTCAAAAGTAAGCTGCCAACCAAGTGCAGTCAGATGCCAACGTAATAGTGCTCCCTTTCTTCCCTTCCATCTCTTCCTCTTCCTCTTTGACTTGTAAAGTCTGATTCAGAATCTCGTCCTTCCCATCCCTCTTTTTCTCCGAGAAGCAGACAATGGAGCAATCTCTCTCTCTCTCTCTCTCTCTCCTTCAATAAATAGAGGAAAATCAAAAGCAACTCAAGACCCAGCTTCTTAAGTTCAGAATCTCCCTCGTCCAGCGTCACCCTTGCTCCCTCTTTGTGGAGGTCGAAAACTAGGACGTTGGCTTATATGCAGCGGGTCTGCGGATGGATTTCTAGGGAACCGGAGGGGGGGGGGTGGACAGGGTCGAGGTTGGAGTTTGGCTGAAGCCGACCCGTTCCCACCCCTGCTACCTGAATGTCTATTTTATCCTTTTGCTTGACGAAGGAAACGAGAAAAAATACACACACATAACCTACTCTCTTTTAAAACAATAAGGTCTCCTTATTGTTGGTTATTTTTGAAAGCTATTTATTGTTTTTAATGCTTCCTGCGTTTAGTTTGATTGGAAATTGATAAGAATTGCTTCTTTATTATGTATTTGGCTGAACCTTTGCATTTCAATCTTATTCTCTATTCTTAGTTATGACTCCTCATTTGCAATGTCTTCTTCCTTTTCTTAATAGGTTAAATAAGGAGCCTCCTAATCTTACATTCAGGAGAAAAGATAAGGGTGGGATTAATTTCACATCAACGGTTGCCAACACACATCTGGATCTTGAAACTGTGAAGGCAATATGTGGTGAATACAGGATACATAATGCTGATGTTACGCTAAGGTTTGATGCAACTGCTGATGATCTCATAGATGTCATTGAAGGCAGTAGGATATATACGCCTTGCATCTATGTTGTCAACAAGATAGATCAGATAACACTTGAAGAGCTGGAGATTCTGGATAAGCTTCCTCACTACTGTCCAGTCAGGTAATCATTCATGTTAATGGATTGTGCTCAAGGACTTCTTGGTTTGGTAGTATAAGTATTCATGTAAGTGTTTGGAATTAGCGTTTTTGATGGAAACGTCTTTCATTGTGTTTTTCTTATTCTCATTTTTTTTAAGGCAATTTGGCTATGAAAGTGGGTGATAGGAACATCTAAAGAATTGGCTTTCAATTATTATAAGGTTGCTTTGTATTATTGTTTAGAGATAAATCGAGTTGAAATTTGTTTATTAGTGGATTAGGGATATGCCAGTACATCAGGATGGCCTATGATATCCACACAATTTTTCCTTGCAACTCTCAATAGGTTGGCTATCAAAGTATCTAACAACTGGAAAACCGAGGACGTTTTCTTTTTTGTTTCCAAAGCCTTCATTACAATCATAAGAATTCATATTCCTGAAGCTAAATTTAATTGTTGGATGTGGTGGGTCCGCCACTGGTCCTATCCCACAGCATTTCCTTTAAAGCTTTTAACTCAATTACTAACTGATGGAACTCAGCAAAGTGTAGTAGAGTATATTTCTGAAGCTTGAAGGACAATCTCTATCAAGTCAAGCTCTAAGAAAAAAATGAATTGTGTCGACTGGTTTGGCAATATTCGTGTTTGCGAACTCTTCATTTAGTTTGCCTTGCCTGCTATTGTTTTATGTTATTAATCTTTCTATCTCTCCATGCCTCTCTCTCTCTCTCTTTATATATATATATATACACACACACACAATCTCCGCACGAGGTTAGCCATCTCCCCAGCTTTTTTCGGACAAAATTAACCTTACTTTTTTCTCTACTTTTCTGCCTTCTCTAAGGTACACGCCCTCCGTACACCTAGCCTTGAGAGAACCTTTTATGCCTTGAGGCACCTTGGGCCTCTAATAACCATGGTGGCAAGAGTTATAAACTATATTAATCAGATTAAGGGACGTAATTGACTAGCTGTACTATGTGATTCCTTCAAGTCATGGAAAGGCTCGCGCCATGGACTAAGCTTTGAGAGAATGTTTTATGCCTCGATGCACTTTTGGGCTTCAGTAATTGTGATCAAACAGTGATGCCGTTTCACGTGTTAAGTGTTGATCTTCCTTCATGGCATTGCTTTTCTTGTTATCATGTAGCACCAAATGTAATGTTATGCTTTTACGCTTAACGCTTACAAACTTATGTTTTATGCCCCACCCATTTTGGATAGTGCTTTTGGATATGTTATTATTTTTTCACTTTGCAGTGCTCACTTGGAATGGAACCTTGATGGTCTGCTGGAGAAGATATGGGAATATCTTGATTTAACTCGCATATACACAAAGCCCAAGGGCATGAATCCTGACTACGAGGATCCTGTTATTCTTTCATCAAAGAAGAAGACTGTTGAGGACTTCTGCACCCGTATCCACAAGGATATGCTCAAACAGTTTAAGTAGTGAGTGTCCTGTCCTAAACTGCTTTTTCTTTTTAAAAAAAAGAAGAGGAAGTGTTATTAAGCTTAGATAATATACAAACTGAATTTCTTTGAAGTTTATAGGTTTTTGAAGACATTATAATCATTGCATTCAAATGAAAACATTTAAACTTTTATACTCCCTTATTCATTCCAAACCCCCAAAAGATGTTATCCTGATACCAGAAGGAAGCATCTGTCAAATGTCTTAACGCTGAGCAGAAAGACATGACAAAATAGTGATAGGTACAAAAAGACATGTCCGACTTGTTTAAAATTTAAGATACTGATAAAGCTGCTTGTGACATGTCATGGTTAATTCCGAAAAGCATATCCTGTGCCAAGGGAAATTGAAAATACTAAATGCAAAACAGTATGAATGAGAAGCTCATTTCATGGAAATGATCTCTGCTATATTAACAACTCATCTAAGATCTGAAGCCGCTAAAAGCACCAACACGTTATGTCATTCTTTAATGGTCCCTCTCACGTCCGTCCCTCAATCATGCATGGAAAGATAGAAAAAGTGAGTTGGCACAGGGTATGAGCATAAATTAGTATAGTATGACTGCAGTATCACTGGAGGGAACAAACGAAAGCAAGTAGATGTGAACTAAGGTGTTACAGAGCCAGAACTTTGATACCTTGTTCAGTCAAAAACTCATCCACAAATTTTAAGCTTTCTTATAGCCGGGTAGACAATACAACTTAACTCGGCCTTTGTCCCATTACATTGTGGGCGAAGCAATCTTCATCATATTTGAAGCATGAAATGTTAATCGATTTCTAGTTACTCTTCAATAGAGAGTGGAGGAAGGTAACGCATCCTAATTGCCGAAAAAGATCAAATAACTTTAGGGGAAGGTTATTAACTCCCCCACTTTCTCTTACTACACCCATCTTCCTAATACACCCACCATAAAATTTTTACACCAATCTAGTTTATTAATACATGACCCCTATATTTTCTTTTTTACCCCTTCCTAAATAATTCATTCTTCTTTTTCTTTTTCTTTTCTTCTAAACCTAACCCCCCCTCTCCCTAAATCACAACAGTCTCCCTCGCTCATCTCCCTCACCTCTGGGAATCCCTCTCTCCCTCATTCCCTCTTTTTTTTTTTTTTCTCAGATCTACCCACTCTCTCCATCAATCTGTGTTCCCCTCCCTCATTCCCTTTTTCTTTTTTCCTTCTCCTTCCTCCTCTTTGAAAATCCTTCGAAAAAACTTGAAAATTTCTTGTTCGGTCTTGGTTGACCGAACAACCGAGTGTTGTCATAGTGATGTTCGGTTAGGGCTAACCGAACAACACTCGGTTGTTCGGTCAACTAGGAAAGAACAAGAAATCTTCGATTTTTTTAAGAAGATGGTGGGTTTGGGAGAGGGGAAGGAGAGAAGGTAGAGGGGAGGGGTAGAAGGAACTGGAAAAAAAATGGGAGGGGGGGGGCGGGGAAGAACAGATGAGAAGGGAGAGGGCAGGGGACTTGGCCTCAGCTCCAGCACGTTCTCATGGGAGTTTCATGAGGGAGAGAGAGAGAAGGGGGACGGGAAGGGAAGAAGGAAAGGAAAAAAAAGGGGGTAAAGGTTATTAAAGTTTTTTTAAACAATGATATTTTTGTAATTAATTTTGGGGGGGTGTATTTAGAGGAAGGAGGGGGGGGGGTGTTAATAGCCCTCCCCATAACTTTAACCGGCTGAAAGTGAGGTTCTATCGACGTCTGAGATGGTGACTTACCTGTTAGGTTAGGTTTTGTATCTTGAACCTAGAAAATCCCGATGCTTAGTGTAATCATAATATTTCAAGCTGAAGCAACAAACTAAGTCCTTTGTCAACTTTTCCGCAATAGCCGAAACACGTAACTCTGCACTATATTAAGTTGATAGGGTATTAGACTCATGATTTATATTTTTTGTTTTTATACCCTGATAAGCCATAATTTTTAAGAATTGTTGAGTTGGAATATCAAATCCAACTGGGTGTAAGAATACTGCAAGAAGTTTGCAGCTCACTTGTGAGAAAAGTGATCTGGCTTGAAACAAATTATTCTCAGTATGGCCCCTATCGTGGCATGTCATGCTATAGTAGGTTTGAATCTTCATACGGTATGTCGAAATTGTGAAAAGGGGTTCCTCTTTTGTGGTTTGATCCTTAGTGTGAAGATATGGCAAATAGGTATAGTCTATCACAACTCATCCAACATACATGCGAACTCTAATTTGTGTTGGACCTTGATCACATTGCAGTTTGCTGTGCTCTTCTCTCTGTTTGATGTTCTTCTAGTTTATACACTGTTTTGTCTCTGGGAACTAACTCTGTTAAGCTGGTGGTGTAATGCAGTGCATTGGTTTGGGGTTCAAGTGCAAAACACAAGCCACAAAGAGTTGGCAAGGTGAATTATTGTATTCATTTTGCTGTTGGCTCTTCTCTGCCCCTCTTTCCTTTTCCTCCCCTTCTCTCTCATTTCATTTTTCACTGCCTCTTTATTCATGTATTTTGGTGTGGTGGTGGTGATCCTATTTGATGTTTGTTGAACACCAGGAGCATGAACTTGAAGACGAAGATGTTGTCCAAATTATTAAAAAGGTGTGATATTGGATGTCACAAATTCACAGCCATGTGCTTCATATTTCTTTTTTGAGAAGAGATTGGTCTGGTGCTGGGAAAGCCTGCTTGATTTTCTATGCTGGCGGTCTATATGCTTGATGTGTAAGTTATGCCGTCTTGTGGGATTGGGCATCATCCTTTAGCCAGTTTCCCATACTAATGTTGTGTAAGATATTAAGGTTAAAGTATCCTAAAGATCCGTGAGAACACCTTAGAACAGGCAAATTATACTTAACATCTGTTTTGCACTTTGCCGAGGTGCATCAAGTATGAGGCATTTTTTTTTTCCCCAAAATATTCCAGTATTAATGGGGTTGTGGTTGGTTATTTTTAGGATTGCTGACAGTGTTTCGAGGTATCGTTCAAGCGTAGTAATGAGGCTCCATTTTGAGCGCACACATTATATGTAAGCATAGTATCAATAAAAAATCTGAACCGTGTGAAACCCGCAATGATCTTCTGCCAATGGGGTGGTTTTGGTAAGACGATTTCAAAACCCGTGGGGTATGGGTCAGTTTCGTGTTTAATCGTCTGCATTGAAAGTTGGCCTGTTTGTATGTACATTTTGGGATTACCCTCTTTTTTATATTTTTTACAATTACAATTTAACTAGATAATATCTCTTGCTTAGGGTTTTCCATACATTCCATATTTTCAGAGTTCATTCTGTTTGGATTTTGCGAAATTGGCTTTGGGCTGCTTGGCTTGGAGGCCTTACAGGTTTTGCGGGTCAGAGAGTAGGGTTCTGCGGTGCGAGTTTGCAAGAAAAATATGATCATTTAAAACCAAGCAATCACTAGAGTTGGAACTAAAAAATATAGCTGGATACAAGTTCCAATTTTAAAAGGGATGGAAAGTGGGGTTAACTCAGTTGATATAGAGCAGTAAATGAGGCATAGTAAGCATGGAGATTTCAGGAAAAACAGACAGTGAGGATATAAAACTTTGCTGAATGCCTTCAGCAAGTTTTTAGACACATTCAAGGCTTACAATTCAATAATAATTTGAAGCAGATATGCCATTGAACTAAGTGTTGAATCTTCAAGCTAAAAAGAATATTCATTAAGAGTAGATAGGCATTGACTTCATCAAGTGTGATTACAAAACTTTACTGGAAGTCTTCAGTAAGGTTTAGTAATTCAAAACATCCGGGCTATGTTTGACTAATCAATACCAAGCTTTAGAATCAGAATTGGATGAACAATTTGAGATATTTAAATTGTTCTTCTAATTTCAATTCCGAACTCTGGAATTAAGCATTTAAGTCTGTTTGGGAACCTCAATGTCATAACTTGGAATTGGAATTAGAAGAATAATTTGAATTTCGTGGAGCTAAAATTGTTCATCCAATTCCAATTCTAAAGCTTGACATTGAGTATCCAAACATAACCCTGGTCGATCCAAGAATTAATATCGATCGAAGCAAATCAACAGATTTGATGCATGTAGTTTGTATCGCTACGATTAGTATATAAACACAAAGAAAAGAGTCAATTCTGTCATAAGTTTTCGAGACTTAGTGTAAACAAATTGTATTAGAAAATTCCTAAACCTTTAATCAGAGAGATCTAATATGAATTTTTGCCAAAAAATATCATTTTAAAACATTGTGACGCATATTAGATACTCCCTCTGTTCCATCCAAAGAGTCAATGTTTGAAAAGTCTAATTATTAAGTGATATATTAATGTCATTGGATTTAGTCATAATTACATAAATACTTAAATACAACCAAGATGATTACAATACAAGTGGAGAATAAAGATGAAAGATAATTAAAATTGTAAGTATATTTAGTTTAATCATTGTACTGAATCCCTTCTAACTACTTAGTTTTTGAGGGATCTTTGATTGCAACACATGAGATTGATTTGTTCCTGTTGAACATTCAATCTCCATATTGGTCTTGTTATATACCGATCCGTTAGTGATCATTAAGGATTATTAATATTAGTGCACTTCAAAATCCAAGTTTGACCAACTTGGTAGTGGACGTAGCTGTCACACCCCAATTCAAGCTACCACACATAGCCTAAATTCGGGCATGACCCGGCTTAACAATATCAAAATAACCACCTGATAAACAATATAACAACGGAAATAAAAGTATGGCGATAAGCCATCGAACCTCACAAACTGAAATATACAACTGAGTGTTCACAACTGAACCAACTGATATACAGACCAACATAGAAGGCATCCAGCCTTTATATACAATACAACAGAAAATAGTGTTTAAAACCTAGACAGCATAACAACCACTGTCTAACATATACACAACAGAGTCTACCCCAAAAGAATACAACCTTCTAATCTCGCAGCGAGCTGCACAGCCTCACGTACATGAACCCTTCGCTTCGCTCCGATCTAAGGAAAACAATAATGAAAGGGTGAGTCACCTATGACCCAGTAAGATTCCACAAAACTTATGCATGTATGCAACAGTAATAGATGCTAACACAAGCAGCATGTAATCAGCACAAGTTATAACCAAATAAGTCAAAAGTATTCAGTATAATCAATGATCAACCAAGTCCCATTACCGGCGTAAGAAGGATCACGACTGCCAACTGTCCCATACCAGTTGGAAATAATGACCAACCTACAAAGTAATGAGCTAACAACAGTTCATATCACGTAATTAACAAGTAAAGATCACATGTAACAGGATATAAGAGTAGAGGTACACCTCCGACTCACCGGCACCCCTTATACACCATTCAGCTTTGAAGTTCAACTCAAATCATTGTAATCAATGTAATTCATATATCAAATATTTCGCGGAACAAGTCAACATGCCCCAAGTCCCTACAACCTTGGCATCCATGTGACAACACCACTCGTATCCAACATCTATGTGGTGTAACCCTACTTTGGCCAGAAATAGGGAGACAGGCCGGATCAAGGTCGCCACAACCCGACTATCACTGCACTCCGCCCCATGACAATCGGTAGTCAACCGAAATCCCCTGAAAGTTAGTATTCGAATGTGCACATCCGGTTAGTCAAGTTCACGTTCACACTTTATTCCATTTTCGGTTACAAATTCGGCATTTCGGTTATCCTCCAAGGATCAATTCGAGTTCTAGATTCATCAATCAACATAATGAACACTTTAACCATCTCAAATCATTCAATATCAAGTCACAAATCCTAAATCTCAGCTATGTCACATACTTTGTTCAAGTCTAATTCTTGCCGATTTTGCCAATTCGAAGTATACACGTGATTAACAACACTTTTAAGGCTCAAATGAACATCAACACACTTTATTAACACATACCCATAATCATATCAGTCTAATAAACATCATAGCATGGCTGAAAATCACAAACTTTCCATAATAACAACTTAGCAATTGATAATAGCCGAAATAAACCGATTAAACACAAACATGAACAAGTTAATGGTCCCTTACCAAATCAAAGAGTAAACCCTTGTTTCTCCCCTGTATTTCAGTGATAAACAGAGCCACAAACTCCCCTAAACAAGCTCCCTTGAGTTGCCTTGGTTGGAAGAACAAAACACTTGCAAGAACACACACAAACCCTAGGTCAAAAAGTGGAGTTTTGTGAGGATTTTTGGAGAATTTGAGAGAGATTTTTGAGGGTTTTTTGAGTTTAGAAAGCTGATATATGTTCTTTCAGGCCTTAACCACGTTTTTGATCAGATAAGGAAGGCCAAGCATGAGGTGGAAATCAACAAAAAATTCAAAAACTCAAAACTGGATTGTTCTGTCCGTACGGCGCGCTGGGGCGCAGGTCTGCGCTCCTAGGCGCACACTATTCATCAGCATGCGCAGTTTTTCCGTTTTGCTGCATTTTGTCGATTCGATCGCTCGTACACCCCTAGGTATTATTGTAAAACACTTATAACACATCAAAGGATGTCCCCAAGGGTTCGATATCGATCTTGGATCGATTTAAAGTCACGAGAAAGTTCACGAAACCGAACACAATGTCGATAACTTTTTCGTTTTGTAACTTCAAGTTAACACAACGTATACTACTTTTTCAAAACCTGATTTAACAACATGAGACCTCTATAACATCATGTATATCTTGGTATAAAGTATCATGGTTCATCTCTTTTATTTCGGATCAGTTTATGCTACGAAACGATGCAAGAAAGTAAAGCACCGAAACACGAAATCATGAGTTTACGACTCATCAAATCAACATTATGAACCACAAAAATCACATTAACAATGCATGCACATAATCATATAATTAACATGCTAATGATATGCTCGGTTATTACACCCTCTATAACACCCGCTTCATTTGCATCATTTATAATGCTCATATCATTCTTACGTCATGCTACATTCATGTGTTTCATGCACTTCGAATTGTTGTTTAAATCTTGTATTTGATCATACTTTGAATGTATTGAACTTCTCGCCTTGTTATCGGTTATCTCGGGAACCTTTCTCGAGTGTTTTGACCTCCCCTTAGGCTTAGAATCACCTTAGGTTGACTTGGGAGTGTTTTGGAAACACTTTGGAAGACCTTAGTAGGCTTTGACCTGAGCTGGTTACTATGCAACCGCATAGTGCGAGTTTAACCTTGGCATAGAGTTTCTGGATTCTATGCGGCCGCACAAGGCGCCCGCATAGCGGCCAGAATGTTCACCCGAGAAATCTCATTTTTACTAACTTTTAATTTTGATTGGCTCTTGTTGGGCCACGTCACCATGTGATGTGCTGCAAATTAAATTGCAACAACTAGGGCAAGAGTACCCTGCCGTATCAAGTAATAAAGTGTACGTAAGTACGAGTTATCGATCCCACAGGGAATGCACGTAATTTTCACTCCAACTAAGTACCGAAATTGAGCTAGCTAATTATATCTGAGCCAAAATAAATTCAGAATAAAAACTAAAAAAACTAAAAATAAAAGAAAGCAATTAATATATACAACATCGCAAAATGGTTTGGCAACAACAAATCAAGATAAAAGATAGGATTTTAGGAATGCAATATTTTCTAGTCTAGCTCGTGATTAATTTAATCTTCTCTCTACTCTCTTTTTACTCAAGTCTTGGTAGTCGGGCGCACGTTAATGATATTCGCTACGGGCTTTCGCATCTTATAACGAGTCTAGCTATCAATCCCCACTACGGGCTCTCGCATCTTATAGCAAGGAAAGAATAGCCGCATTATCGCTCAAGCACCCCATGACTATCTAAGAACGCTAGATACCTCTCGGTCAAGCCATAGATAATTATTGTGTTATCTGAATTAATAGGACGGGCTCTCGCATCTTACCCTATAATTCTAGAAATCATCTAATGGGTAGCGAACCCATCGGAAGCATTAAGAGCACACAATAAATACCAAGAATATGGGTAATAGTGGGTAGAGAAATAATCTCTCTATTTTTCTACAATGCATGCCGGTAGCCGGGACATCGAAAGTGGTTAAAAATCCTAATTTCCTACCTCTCGGTGGAGGGATCGCTTCACAAAACAAGTACTCCCATAGCTATCGGTGTTTTCCAGGCACCAACTACTAATTTGTTCGGTCCGAAATGCAAGGTAGCTCTCGCGGATCCAAACATTTCTTAAATCATTTAATTAGTGGCCTACTAATTAAAAGCATTAAGCCCACAAATTAATAACCTAGCATACTTGTGTACTAAATAGAGAGAGAGATAAAATTAAAACACTACAACGACATGGAAAAATATAATTGCATTTCATAAATCAATTAAGCACAAAGCCAATTTCACAATTACAAAATCATTCAACCCAAGAAAATATCTAAAATATAAATTGGAAGAATTTTAACCGACAAAGCCGCGAGCAATGCCGAGATCCGGAGTTGAAATCACTTGTAGATGCTTCGTTGGCCCTTGATTTGATGCTCCAAACCTTCAATGGTGATCAATCATCAATGGTGGAGAGAGAAAAAATGGGGGAGAAAGCTACAACCCCAAAGGGGCGTTTTTGCCCCAACAGGGGACTTCTCTTCATTTGGGGCTGCCTTGGAGATATTTAAATGAAGATAGAAAAGTATCAAGGACGCTAATGGCAAATTAGAAATGAACTTTAAAGCTTTAGGGGCTAAACAGGAGCAAGGAGAATTGCTGGGGAGGCTGTTGAACCTTGTTGGAGCTGGGCTGATCCAAGGGAGATTCGCGGGTTGGAGTTTGTGAGGAAGTGGGCTGGATGGGGATGGCTGGTGGAGCGGATGATGGCTGGTGGAGCGGGCTGGATGGTAGGTCATGAAGGATGGCAGGTGGGTCAAGCTGTGAGGGGAGATGGGCTGAAATGGAGGAAATGGGCCGGATCAGCAGAGCTCCAAGGAAGGACCGCGGGTTGGCTATTGGGTGGAGCGCTACGTGGCAGCACCGGGCTTGACACCACATTAATGAATACTCTTGGTAATTTCTCCGTGCCCATGGTGTCCCGATCTTGGCTCCCAAAGTCCTTCCCTCCGTGCTTCTCATTTAAGTCCTCCGTTAGCTCGTTAGCCCACCGTTAGTTCATTTTGCCTTGGCTAACTTGACGGACTTTAACGGAATTATTTGCAACTCAACCTTGAAGCCCAAAATTGCCTCTAACTTTGTGCTAAACTCCATGAATACTCGTAAATACCTCGGAAACCTACAATGAAACACAAACACACAAATAATAATATTTCCAAGAATATTTAACTCTAAAATAGCACAAAATAAAAGGAAATAAAGGGAAAAATTCATGGAAATCTTGAGCTCATCACACCCCCAAACTTAAGGTTTGATCGTCCCGAGCAAAGAAATAAAACATTTAAAATGAGCTCAAGGACTTAACAGTGGAACACGGCACTTGCTCAAGATCATATGCACATTACCATGATGGAAATTAAACTCAAGATTATAAACATGCATAGATAAGGTATGGTGTGATTTAAATGCTAGCTAGCTTTATCCTCAAACAATTTACCCACATTACAAAACATATGCCCATCAATAAATAGCTTAGCTCTAGCAAAGATTGAACGGTCAATGAAATATCACGCATGAGCAATCAAACCGAAAGAGTTTTATATTTCACAAAGCAAGGACTCGCATGGCATGACAATATCAATAGGACTTTATTAAGCTTGTAATGTTAGGCCAAGGTTTGGGCTACAAATGAAGGATAGGATAACAAGTCAAGAGAGTAAAGAATTTGAAGTCTTCACACAATAACTTGCTTCATGAAAGCATCACTCTTCAAAGTACCACAAACTCACTTCAACAACCCCTTAAACTTTAAACTTTGGGTTGAAGAAAGTATCTCTACCACAACAATTTAGCTTCACCCTTATGTCTCCTTGAGAAATTGAAGAACAATGGCATTTTTTTTTCTTTCTTGCCTCCCTTGATTTTTTTTTTTTTTTTTTTTCCTTTGATTTTTCTTTTGATTTTCTTTTGCTTGCCAAGGGGGCTCTTTTACCATCATTCAACACTTTTTTTCAAACACCAACATCATCAACAATAAAAGCACAATACTTCATGAAGCACACACTTTCCAACAAGAATTCATAAATACAACAATTCATTCCAAATCATGCTCTCTTGAAGGGTTTCGGCAAAAGTGTATAGGCTCATGGGATAGGATGATGTGGGTATAAGAAAAAGAAGTCGAATGGGGGTCATTGTGTGCTCTAGGCACACGCCATTCTATAAATAAGCTCAACGAGGGACACTAGGGATTAATGTAAAATGGGTAGGATAATTTGGCACTAACGATCCAAAGATGGCCTAAATCATGCTCTTGTCATGCAAACAAGTCCAAACCAAGCTACTTTAATTAACAATTTTCAAGATCATCCAACGGTCATCAAAACTCAAGAATATGATACTTATCCGACATGCACTATCAAAGCTAGAGCATAGCATAGCAATTCAACTCAAAATCCAAACATGGGCATTATTAATCATGAATGAGGTGGAGATAGCATAAAAAGCACACACATATCCTCAACTATGCATATAATAAACTCAAGCAAGAATCCAATAAAATAATGCACATATAACTCTCACAAGCGCCCAAAATTGAAAGCATTAAAAATGAGGAATTTCAAGCTCAAGACTTTCAGAATTTTCAAAGCTAAACAATCCAAACCCAACCCCCAAACTTAAAGTAAACGGAGAAGGGAAGGAAAGAAAACTCCCTCAAAGTTGATTCTTAAAGAAGTCCGGGCCCGAGAGTAAGCTTACTCCAAAGAATTTCCTCAAGCAACCCCGACTGTGAATGCGCTCAACCCCTGTATCAAATCAAGCTCAAAAGAAAAATGTATGAAAGCAATTATGGAAATAAATACAAAATAAAAAGAAAATCTTTTTGTGTGGGGACACTATGTACACCTCCCTACAAACCCACAAAACTCGGGAAGGCTTCGAAAAGCGACACAAGCATATAAATACAAAAGCAAGTAAACTAAAAAAAAATGCTCAAATTACAATTAGCTTTGCTTAGTATCGATATTAGCATATAGGAGTGAAAATTAAATCATTCCCCGGCAACGGCGCCAAAAACTTGATGTGCTGCAAATTAAATTGCAACAACTAGGGCAAGAGTACCCTGCCGTATCAAGTAATAAAGTGTACGTAAGTACGAGTTATCGATCCCACAGGGAATGCACGTAATTTTCACTCCAACTAAGTACCGAAATTGAGCTAGCTAATTATATTTGAGCCAAAATAAATTCAGAATAAAAACTAAAAAAACTAAAAATAAAAGAAAGCAATTAATATATACAACATCGCAAAATGGTTTGGCAACAACAAATCAAGATAAAAGATAGGATTTTAGGAATGCAATATTTTCTAGTCTAGCTCGTGATTAATTTAATCTTCTCTCTACTCTCTTTTTACTCCAGTCTTGGTAGTCAGGCGCACGTTAATGATATTCGCTACGGGCTCTCGCATCTTATAACGAGTCTAGCTATCCATCCCCACTACGGGCTCTCGCATCTTATAGCAAGGAAAGAATAGCCGCATTATCGCTCAAGCACCCCATGACTATCTAAGAACGCTAGATACCTCTCGGTCAAGCCATAGATAATTATTGTGTTATCCGAATTAATAGGACGGGCTCTCGCATCTTACCCTATAATTCTAGAAATCATCTAATGGGTAGCGAACCCATCGGAAGCATTAAGAGAACACAATAAATACCAAGAATATGGGTAATAGTGGGTAGAGAAATAATCTCTCTATTTTTCTACAAGGCATGCCGGTAGCCGGGACATCAAAAGTGGTTAAAAACCCTAATTTCCTACCTCTCGGTGGAGGGATCGCTTCACAAAACAAGTACTCCCATAGCTATCGGTGTTTTCCAGGCACCAACTACTAATTTGTTCGGTCCGAAATGCAAGGTAGCTCTCGCGGATCCAAACATTTCTTAAATCATTTAATTAGTGGCCAACTAATTACAAGTATTAAGCCCACAAATTAATAACCTAGCATGCTTGTGTACTAAATAGAGAGAGAGAGATAAAATTAAAACACTACAACGACATGGAAAAATATAATTGCATTTCATAAATCAATTAAGCACAAAGCCAATTTCACAATTACAAAATCATTCAACCCAAGAAAATATCTAAAATATAAATTGGAAGAATTTTAACCGACAAAGCCGCGAGCAATGCCGAGATTCGGAGTTGAAATCAATTGTAGATGCTTCGTTGGCCCTTGATTTGATGCTCCAAACCTTCAATGGTGATCAATCATCAATGGTGGAGAGAGAAAAAATGGGGGAGAAAGCTACAGCCCCAAAGGAGCGTTTTTGCTCGAACAGGGGACTTCTCTTCATTTGGAGCCGCCTTGGAGATATTTAAATGAAGATAGAAAAGTATCAAGAAAGCTAATGGCAAATTGAAAATAAACTTTAAAGCTTTAGGGGCTAAACAGGAGCAAGGAGAATTGCTGGGGAGGCTGTTGAACCTTGCTGGAGTTGGGCTGATCCAAGGGAGATTCGCAGGTTGAAGTGTGTGAGGAAGTGGGCTGGATGGGGATGGCTGGTGGAGCGGATGATGGCTGGTGGAGCGGGCTGGATGGTGTGTCATGAAGGATGGCAGGTGGGTCAAGCTGTGAGGGGAGATGGGCTGAAATGGAGGAAATGGGCCGGATCGCAGAGCTCCAAGGAAGGACCGCGGGTTGGCTATTGGGTGGAGCGCAACGTGGCAGCACCAGGGCTTGACACCACATTAATGAATACTCTTGGTAATTGCTCCGGTGCCCCTGATGTCCTGATCTTGGCTCCCAATGTCCTTCCCCTCCAGGCTTCTCATTTAAGTCCTCCGTTAGCTCTGTTAGCCCACCGTTAGTTCATTTTGCCTTGGCTAACTTGACGGACTTTAACGGAATTATTTGCAACTCAACCTTGAAGCCCAAAATTGCCTCTAACTTTGTGCTAAACTCCATGAATGCTCGTAAATACCTCGGAAACCTACAATGAAACACAAACACACAAATAATAATATTTCCAAGAATATTTAACTCTAAAATAGCACAAAATAAAAGGAAATAAAGGGAAAAATTCATGGAAATCTTGAGCTCATCACCATGCCGAGACCATCTTTCTCCCAGCCACTTAAACAGCCTAGGAGTGCATTTTTCTACCTCATTTCATCCTCCAAACATCTTAGAATATAGGGAGAGCTTAGAGAGAGAATATTGAGAGTTTAATGAGAGAAGGTGAGATTTCTTGAGATTGTGAAGGAATCTCGACAATCCGAGCACACCGTTGCGAAGGTCTTGACTAGAGAAAGCTTTTCAACCGATTGGATTTCATTTTCTTTGGTTGTTTTCGACAAGTGGTAAGCTACTACCCCCTCTTCGTCATGATTTAGGTCTCATATGACATCCTAGACTTCTAATGTGTGAAGTTGTCATGCTAGTTTTGTGAATACATGATTCTTGCCATGAAATGTAGTTATGGACTTGTGAAAAATGTTGTAGCTTGTATTATGATGTTGGGAACTCGAATTTGGGCGTTAATGTGCTAGGATTAAAGTGCAAGACCACTTTCGTAACTCGACATCACTATTAACCTAAAATGACTCTAACGGAGTTGGTTAGGGTTTGGTAATGAATGTGACCACGTGTGTGTCTTGTGAGCTCTTTGGATACTCGAGAGACCCGTTCGTTGGGTGATTGGTTACGCGATACACATTTAATGGTATTGTGTTAAACTTTGTATTAGTATTGTATGGCTATGTGTAGTAGAATCATTTGGCATACATTAACATGTTGTTGTTATGGTCGTTATACTCCCTACTTTGGAGTATGATATGTTTATTATAAATGTTGGGTAAACATCTACTTGAGCATTTGGTTTATTTGGTGATAATGTGTCGAGTAAACATCTACTTGAGCATTCGTTAAGTCCATGGCATATTTGTTGGAGGTGTATTGACGCTCGGTTATTACGTGAGCCGGGGCTACATAATAGCCGAAGGCTAATACACTGGGCCTCGCCCTACCGTTGGCCACGGTAGGGGTTATAGCGCTAAGTGCTGTACGGAATAAACGCGACCTTGGTAAGTTATACCGTGATTGTTTCTCGGGACGTGGGGACCGAGTCTTCACGTCGACATGAATACGGGAAACAGTTCACCATGATTCTTGGTTATTGGTTCGATGATCGGGTACGACATCAACGGTTTCTACATTGGTATTATTGGTTGGTTAGTTGGAAGTTTGTATGTCAGAGGTATACCTTGACGGTATCCTTTTATATGTGTTTACATATTGCTCCTACGTGAGATGCATACTATGTGATACGTGGCTGTGAGATGCTTGCCTTCTATGATGCTTTGAGAATTATCTCGTTATGACGATTTTGGTTATATATGATCCTTATTACTGTTCACATCTCGCATGCCATATTGTTGCATTAGTAGCTTATTGAGTTTTATAACTCACCCCGTCCATTGTTTATTTGTTTTCCTTAGATCCTGAACCGGCGAGAAACCCCCAGTGATCTTGCGTTGTTTTTGGTGTGCTCGACAGTTGTTCTTTTGGGTAGTGCTCCTTGAGCCTTTATATTTTATTTTGGTGAGGTCGAGGGCATACATGTTATTTAAATAATGTAAAGTTGGGTAGATGTCCCTCACTTGATGTTTTATTCATATTCTTTTGTAGATGCCGACATGGTTGTCAGGCCTTGTAATTATTGTTAACTCTTGATATTCTGCGCACTCTGTTATTATTATATGTTTATCCCGAGCTCTATAGATCGCGGGTTTGTTGGCTAGCTAATGTGTTTTTCTTCGGTTTATATATTGCCGTGAAGTGTTGTTTTGCTTTAAAAAAAAATCATACACTTGCATTACAAGGTTTTTGCACGAAAATGATTTCGAATTATGAACTTGGTGTTCCCATCTCACGAGCCGAACGAGGTTCCACATAGGATCTCGGGTTGGGTCGTGACAGTTGCTATCAGAGCATAAGTTAGCTAGCTGGGAGTGGATCCTTGGCTTAGGAGGGGTTGGTTGAGTGTCTGAATCGTTAACGACGAGTGTTTGTTGCAGGTGATCAATCATGGTAGAGACTCGTAATGGAGCTGGTACAAGTAGGGCTGGTGAAGCCGAGAGAGAAAACCGTCGTACTGGGCTATCTAACCCACCTCCTAACCAACCTGGAGCCCAATCTACAGGGCAGTGTCATCAGAAGGATATATGAACCAGAATGAGACCTTTATGCATACTATGCAAGGATTCATGCAAACAATAATGGAGATGAATCGACAGACCATGGACATAAACAGACTGGCCATGGATGGATAGGGACAAGCAGGAGGACATAGAATTGTACAACCTGTTGGGGGAAATGGGGACAATGATCGTAGAATGGAGAGGTTCTTGAAAATGAAACCTCGTAGCTTTAATGGTAAACCGATCCGGAGAATGCGAGAGATGGATTGAGTCGATAGAGAAGATTTTTGCGAATGGGATGTACAGTGAGGATAAGATCAAGTTTGCCATGTTCAAGCTAGAAGATGCACTGAACACTGGTGGAAGGTATTGGAGGCAAGTGGGTGCAAGATTGGGTAGTGGGAACATAGGAGGTTTTCTTGCAGCGTTTTCGGAATCAATTTGTTCCTGACGTGGTTTAGGCGAAGAAGGAAGTGGAATTCCTTAGTCTTGAGCAGGGAAGTTTGTCGATAGCTCAGTATTCTCCCAAATTTACTGAGTTATCCCGGTATTGTGCTCATTTGCTTCCGACAGATGAGAAGAAGGTTTACCGTTTTGTGAAGGGCTTGAGGACTGAGTACCGTAAACAACTCATACCCCTCGAGTTGACGAGTTATCAGAAAGTAGTGGATAAGGCTTACAGGATCGAGCATGACATTGAGGAGCACCGTTCTAAATCGGGAAATACCAGTGGGAATCAACAAGGGACACAATCAAGGTGGAAAAACCAGAACACGAGTGGGACTAGCAACAAAGGAGGCAACAATAACCGTCGGGGAGGACAGAATCAGCAAAGAACAGGAAATCAGGGAAACGCCGCACAGGGACAACGAGGACAGGGAATGACATGTAATTTCTATTCAAAGACGGGGCATACTGAGGATAGATGTTGGAGGAAACAGGGGAAGTGTGTAATTTATGGTGATGGCACGCACTACCAAAGGGATTGCCCAAAGAATAAAGGGGTCCAACTGGGAGGTGCGCAACAGAATGTGGGCGTCAAGAGAGACAACGAGGGACGTCCTAGAGTCCAGGGTCGAGTCTCTGCCCTAGACCAAAATAGAGTTCCCGAAGCCAATAACGTTATAGGAGGTACCCTATTTGTCTCTATTGTTAAAGCCCGAGTGCTTATAGATCTAGGGTCATCGCATTCATACATCGCATCACATTTTGCCTGTCATTTACATACCATGCCTGAATCATTGCCATATGTGTTGGAGGTGTCTACTCCGATGGGAGAGTACCAAGTAGCTTCTGATGTTTATCATGATTGTGATGTGATTGTTGATGGTCATCATTTGCCTATGGATTTGGTTGTTTTACCTATACGTGACTTTGATGTGATTTTGGGGATGTATTGGTTACATGCGCACCATGCTATTGTTGATTGTCGTAAGAAGTTTGTTACCTTTGATTTGCCGAACATGTCTTTGATGAGCTCAAGATTTCCACTAATTTTCCCTTTAATTTCCTTTTATTTTGTGCTACTTTTATGTTAAATATTCTTGGAAATATTATTATTTGTGTATTTGTGCTTCATTGTAGGTTTCCAAGGTATTTACGAGCTTTCATGGATTTTAGCACAAGGTTTTAGGCAATTTCGGGCTTCAAAGTTGAGCTATAATTTATTTCGTTAAAATCCGTCAAGTTAGCCAAGGCAAAATGTGCTAACGGTGGGCTAACAGAGCTAACGGAGGACTAGATTAAGAAGCCTGGAGGGGGAAGGACGTAGGGAGTCATCTTCAGAAAGGCAGGGGCACCGCTGCAATTACTCAAAGTATTGATAAGTGCATAATTCACATTTATTTTCCTATATTTTATCTCCATTTTCTATGAATTTCATATCCAAGAAAGTGCATTTATTGTGTTCTATATGTATTTCAGATTTTCTGGGCATTATTCAAGCTTCAAAGGATCAATTCATAGCAATTGGGGAAGATTCAAGGTAACCCGCGAAGTTTTGAAGTGATTAAAGCCATTTGAGCGAGCTCCGTTAGCCTTCCGTTAGTCATTTGCAAAGGAAAGGACTAAACTGAAAGAGAAATTAGGCTAACGGAGTCTAACGGAGGTTGACTTGGGACTAAATTGCAAAGCCTGGGAGGATAGGGGCTGCAGCTCGCTTTCTGAGAAGATGGGGGCACCGGAGCAACAATGAAGAGTCCAGGGGCACCGGAGCAATTAGCAAGAGTTTTCATTTATTCGGTGGCAGCCTCTGGTGCTGCCACGTCGCCTCCTTGCCCCATGCCCAGCAATGACCCGCGGTTCCTTCTTGGATCCCCATCTGATCCGCCCCATTTCCAGCCCATTTTATCTCTCATTCGCACCCATTTCACCCCCTTCACCCGCTCCATCCAACCCGCGAACTCCCAAACGGGCTGCCCACTTCCAGCAGCGATCCAGCCCTCTTTTTCTCCCCTTTTAGCCCTCAATCTTCATGTTTAATTCCCATTTTACCCCTTGGCTTGCTCAATACTCTTTTGCCTTCAATGTATATCTCCTCCATCTCCCCCAAAATTAGAAGAACGCACCAGACGGGCTGTGAGCCCTTTGGGGCAACAGCCCCTCTCCCCAAAAAATTCTCTCCACTCCATTAAAGCTTAATCAACTTTGAAGGTTTGGAGCTTCAAATCAAGGGCCAAGGAAGCTATTGCGAAGGATTTCAACCCCGGATCTCGGCATTGCTCGCGACTTTGCCGGTTAAATTCTTCCAATTTATATTTTAGATATTTTCTTGGGTTGAATAATTTTGTAATTGTGGAATTGGTTTGTGCTTAATTGATTTATGAAATGCAATTATTTTTTCTATGTCGTTGTAATGATTTAATTTTATTTCCCTCTTTATTTAGTACACAAGCATGCTAGGTTATTAATTTGTGGGCTTAATGCTTTTAATTAATTGGCCATTAATTAAATGATTTTAGAAATGTTTGGATCCGCGAGAGCTACCTTGCATTTCGGATAGAACAAATTAGTAGTTGGTGTTAGACACACACCGATAGCCATGGGAGTACTTGTTTTGTGAAGCGATCACTCCACCGAGAGGTAGGAAATTAGGGTTTTTAACCACTTTCGATGTCCCGCACGCATGCCTTGTAGAAAAATAGAGAGATTATCTCTACCTATTATTACCCATTATCTTGGTTATTATTGTGTGCTCTTAATGCTTCGATGGATTAGCTACCCATTAGATGATCACTAGAATTATAGGATAGTTAGCGAGAGCCCTTCCTATTAATTCGAAAACACAATAATTGTCTATGTGACGCCTGCACGAGAGGTAACGAGTGTTCATAGATAGCCAATTGAGGACTTGTTCGACATGCAATCAATCCACCTTAGCCATTCGCGAGGTAGGGGAGATTCGGGTTGCTATTGGGCGAGAGCTCGTAGTTAACCAATTTAGTGTTCTCGCTACCAAGAATTGAGTTAAAGAAAAGTAGAGAGATGATTAAATTAATCACGAGCTAGACTAGAAAATATTGCATTCCTATAAATCCTATCTTTTATCTTGATTTGTTGTTGCCAAACCATTTTGCGACGTTGTATATATTAATTGCTTTCTTTTATTTTTATTTTTTTGTTTTTATTCTCAATTTATTTTCGCTCAAATATAATTAGCTAGCTCAATTTCGGTACTTAGTTGGAGTGAAAATTCCGTGCATTCCCTGTGGGATCGATACTTGTGCTTACGCACTATATTACTTGATACAGCAGGGTATTCTTGCCCTAGTTGTTGCAATTTAATTTGCAGCGCAACCAAGTATTCATTAATGCGGTGGCATCCCCACCGCGTCGCCACGTGTCCTCGCCCAAGCACAGCAACCCGCGGTCTTCTCCCAGGGATCCTGCTGATCCGGCCCAGAAACCCGCTCCATCAGCCATCCTCTAACCCACTTCACCTCACATCCTCACCCAACAGCCCACCAGCCAACCAGCAAACTTCCATCCGGATCAGCCAAGTTCTCCCTTTCAGCAGTTCCGCCCCCAGCAATTCTCCTTGCTCCTTTTTAGCCCCTAAAGCTTTTAATTAATTCCCATTTTGCCATTAGCTTCCTTGATACTCTTCTATCCTCATTTAAATATCTCCCAAGTATCCCCAAATGAAAGGAGAAGTCCCCTGTTGGGGCAAAAACGCCCCTTTGGGGCAGCAGCTCTCTCCCCCCATTTTCTCTCTCCCTCCATTGATTGATCACCATTGAAGGTTTGGAGCTTCAAATCAAGGGCCAACGAAGCTTCTACAAGTGATTTCAACCCCGGATCTCGGCATTGCTCGTGACTTTGTCGGTTAAATTCTTCCAATTTATATTTTAGATATTTTCTAGGGTTGAATGATTTTGTAAAATGTGAAATTGGTTTTGTGCTTTAATGATTTATGTAAAGCAATTATTTTTTTTCTATGTCGTTGTAGTGATTTAATTTTATCTCTCTCTTTATTTAGTACACAAGCATGCTAGGTTATTAATTTGTGAGCTTAATGCTTTTAATTAATTGGCCATTAATTAAATGATTTTAGAAATGTTTGGATCATGAGAGCTACCTTGCATTTCGGACCGAACAAATTAGTAGTTGGTGCCTGAAAACACCGATAGCCATGGGAGTACTTGTTTTATGAAGCGATCCCTCCACCGAGAGGTAGGATATTAGGGTTTTAACCACTTTCGATGTCCTACCGCATGCCTTGTAGAAAAATAGAGAGAATATTTATCTACCCATTATTGCCCATTATCTTGGTTATTATTGTGTGTTCCTAATGCTTCTGATGGATTAGCTACCCATTAGATGATCACTAGAATTATAGGATAGTTAGCGAAAGCCCTTCATATTAATTTCGAAAACACAATAATTGTCTATGTGACACCAGACCGAGAGGTAACGAGTGTTCATAGATAGCCAATTGAGGACTTGTTTTGACACGCAATCAATCCACCTTAGCCATTCGCGAGGTAGGGGAGATTCGGGTTGCTATAGGGGCGAGAGCCCGTAGTTACCAATTTAGTGTTCTCGGCTACCAAGACTTGAGTTAAAGAAAAGTAGAGAGAGGATTAAATTAATCACGAGCTAGACTAGAAAATATTGCATTCCTATAAATTCTATCTTTTTTCTTGATTTGTTGCTGCCAAACCATTTGTAAATATTAATTGCTTTCTTTTATTTTTAGTTTTTTTTTAGTTTTTATTCTCATTTTATTTTCGCTCAAATATAATTAGCTAGCTCAATTTCGGTACTTAGTAGGAGTGAAAATTACGTGCATTCCCTGTGGGATCGATACTTGTGCTTACGCACTATATTACTTGATACGGTAGGGTACTCTTGCCCTAGTTGTTGCAATTTAATTTGCAGCGCAATCAGTCTTCCTTTGTATTTGTTGGTGATAAGTGTATGGGTGGCGTTTGTCTTATTTTGGCCTTGAAAGCCCGTAAGTTATTATTGCGTGGTTGTTCGGGGTATTTAGCTTGTGTGGTAGATAAATCAAAAAGGGTGGTTATGTTGGAAGATGTTTCTGTTGTGCGTGAATTTTCGGATGTCTTTTCGGATGATTATGAATTGACCCCTGATAGAGAGTTGGAGTTTTGTATTGAGTTATTACCGGGTACCGCACCGATATTGAAAGCACCTTATCGCATGGCGCCAGCCGAGTTGAAAGAATTAAAGATTCAGTTACAAGAGTTGCTTGATCGGGGTTCCATTAAATCGAGTGTATTGCCTTGGGGTGCACCAGTATTGTTTGTGAGGAAGAAGGATCGTTCATTGAGGTTATGTATCGATTATCGGGAGTTGAATCAAGTTACAATTAAGAATAAATACCCTCTTCCACATATATATGACTTGTTTGATCAACTTCGGGGTTCTGTAGTGTACTCTAAGCTTGATCTTAGGAGTGGTTACCATCAATTGAAGGTTCGAAAGGAAGATATCCCTAACACGGTATTTAGGACTCGATATGGGCATTTTGAATTTGTGGTTATTCCCTTTGGGTTGACTAACGCACTCGCGGTATTTATGGACTTGATGAATAGGGTGTTCTTGCCGTATCTCGATTATTTTGTGGTTGTTTTCATCGATGATATTTTGGTGTACTCTAAGTCTCGAGAGGAGTATGAGAAACATTTGAGGATTGTGTTGACAGTCTTGAGGGAAAGGAAATTGTTTGCTAAGTTTAGCAAGTGTGCTTTTTGGCTTGAGGAAGTATCATTTTTGGGCCACATAATTTCGGGACAAGGAATTTCGGTTGATCCGACTAAGATAGAGGCTGTGGTGAATTCGAAGAGACCCGAGACTGTGACGGAGATTCGTAGTTTCTTGGGTTTGGCGGGTTATTATCGGAGGTTTATAGAGGGATTTTCTAAGATTACAACCCCATTGACGAATTTGACTCAGAAGAATAAGCCATTTGTGTGGAATGATAGGTGTGAGGCGAGTTTTCAGGAGTTGAAGAAAAAGTTGACTACGACTCCTATTTTAGCATTACCGAATGGACATGATGGGTTTGTGATCTATAGTGATGCTTCGAAAGAGGGTTTGGGTTGTGTCTTGATGCAGAACGGAAGGGTCATCGCGTATGCTTCACGGAAGTTGACTTAGTATAAACAGAACTACCCGACACACGACCTTGAATTGGCCGCGATTATATTTGCTCTTCATAAATGGAAACATTATCTGTATGGGGCTAAGTTTGAGGTGTTCACGGATCATAAAAGCCTTAAGTACTTATTCTCACAAAAAGAGTTGAATAATAGATAGCGTAGGTGGATGGAAGGTTGAAGGACCATGATTACACTATCCTTTATCACCCGGGAAAGGCCAATGTTGTAGCAGATGCGTTGAGTAGGAAAGCGTATATCTCTTGTTTGATGACTAGGGAGTGGAAGATGGTTGAGGATGTTCGCGACTGGGGTCCTAGTGAATCTAGCCATGGGGTAATTTTCGCTAATATTCGGGCTACTCCAGTGTTGTTCCAACAGATTAAGGAAACCCAAGAGAGTGATCCGGAGTTAAAGAAATTGATTGATGAGTTAGGTGAGGGTAAGACCCCGGATTTTGCTAAGAATAGTGATGGTATTCTGACATTTTGAGGTAGGGTTTATGTACCGGCTGTTGAGGAAGTGAAACGGCAAGTGTTGGATGAAGCCCATAAGTCTAAATATACAATCCACCTGGGGAGTACTAAGATGTATAGGGATTTGAAAAAGAATTTTTGGTGGAGTAGAATGAAAAGGAAAATTGCCGAGTTTGTGTCGAAGTGTTTGACTTGTCAACGGATTAAAGCAGAACATTAGAGGCCAGCTGAATTATTGCAACCTTTAGAGATTCTGGAATGAAAATGGGAGAACATCGCGATGGATTTTGTGACAGGGTTACCGAGGACCCGACGAGGTCATGACGCAGTTTGGGTTGTTGTTGATAGATTGACTAAGCTCATTTTCTTCCTATTGCAATGACGGATTCATTGGAGAAATTGGCTTCATTGTATATTCAGAAAATTGTGAGGTTGCATGGGGTGCCAGTGAGTATTGTATCGGATAGGGATCCACGATTTACTTCTTGATTTTGGTAGTCACTTCAGAATGCTTTGGGTACGAGATTGGATCTTAGTACGACATTTCATCCGCAAACCGATGGACAATCTGAGAGAACAATTCAAATACTTGAGGATATGTTGAGAGCATGCTCGATGGACTTTAAGGGCACTTGGGATTCGCATGTACCATTGATTGAGTTCGCCTACAATAACAGTTATCAGTCAAGTATTAAGATGGTTCCGTATGAGGCACTTTATGGAAGGAAGTGTCGTTCTCCGATTTGTTGGGATGAAGTTGGTGAAGCGAAATTGTGGGGTCCAGAAATGGTTCATGAGTCAGCGAAAAGTGTAAAACTCATTCGGGAGAGATTAGAGACGGCTCAAAGTACACAAAAGAGTTATGCTGACAATAGACGTCGAGATCTTGAGTTCGAGGTTGGTGACTAAGTATTTTTAAAAGTTTCACCTCGAATTGGGGTTAAGAGATTTGGTAAGAAGGGTAAATTAGCTCCAAGGTACATTGGATCGTTTGAAATTTTGGAAAGAGTTAGGAAATTGGCTTATAGACTTGCATTGCTGCCATCGATGTTAGGTATTCATGCGGTGTTTCATGTATCGATGTTGAGGAAATACTTGACGGATGCTTCACATGTCTTGGAGTATAAACCGATAGATTTGACACCTGATCTTTCCTATATTGAACAACCCATAAAGATTTTGGATATGAAGGAACAAGTGTAAAGGACAAAGACTAATTCCCTTGTAAAGGTATTATGGAGGAACCACAATGTCGAGGAAGCCACTTAGGAGACAGAACAAGAGATGTGTGAGAAATACCCTACTTTGTTCGATGGAGTCGGTAAGTAAATTCGCGGACAAATTTATTTTAAGGGGGTGAGAATGTAAAACCCGTTTCATTTGTATCATTTGTAATGCTCATATCATTCTTACGTCATGCTATATTCATGTGTTTCGTGCACTTCGAATTGTTGTTTAAATCTTGTATTTGATCGTACTTCGAATGTATTGAACTTCTCGCCTTGTTATCGGTTATCTCGGGAACCTTTCTCGAGTGTTTTGACCTCTCCTTAGGCTTAGAATCACCTTAGGTTGACTTGGGAGTGTTTTGGAAACACTTTGGAAGACCTTAGTAGGCTTTGACCTGAGCTGGTTACTATGCGGCCGCATAGTGTGAGCTTAACCTTGGCATAGAGTTTCTGGATTTTATGCGGCCGCACAAGGCGCCAGTATAGAAGCCATGCGGCCGCATAAGGCATCCGCATAGCGGCTAGAATGTTCACCCGAGAAATCTCATTTTCACCAACTTTTAATTTTGATTGGCTCTTGTTGGGCCACGTCACCAGGCCAAGACCAGCTTTCTCCCAGCCACTTAAACAGCCTAGGAGTGCATTTCTCTACCTCATTTCATCCTCCAAACATCTTAGAACATAGGGAGAGCTTAGAGAGAGAATAGGGAGAGTTTAGAGAGAGAAGGTGAGATTTCTTGAGATTGTGAAGGAATCTCGACGATTCGAGAACACTGTTGTGAAGGTCTTAACTAGAGGAAGCTTTTCCACCGATTGGATTTCATTTTCTTTGGTTGTTTTCGGCAAGTGGTAAGCTGCTACCCCCTCTTCTTCATGATTTAGGTCTCATATGATATCCTAGACTTCTAATGTGTGAAGTTGCCATGCTAGTTTTGTGAATACATGATTCTTGCCATGAAATGTAGTTATGGACTTGTGAAAAATGTTGTAGCTTGTATTATGATGTTGGGAACTCGAATTTGGGCGTTAATGTGCTAGGCTTAAAGTGCAAGACCACTTTCGTAACTCGATATCACTAGTAACCTAAAATGACTCTAACGGAGTTGGTTAGGGTTTGGTAATGAATGTGACCACGTGTGTGTCTTGTGAGCTCTTTGGATACTCGAGAGACCCGTTGGGTGATTGGTTACGCAATACACATTTAATGGTATTGTGTTAAACTTGGTATTGGTGTTGTATGGCTCTGTGTAGTAGAATCATTTGGCATACATTAACATGTTGTTGTTATGGTCGTTATACTCCCTACTTTGGAGTATGATATGTTTATTATAAATGTCGGGTAAACATCTACTTGAGCATTTGGTTTATTTGGTGATAATGTGTCGAGTAAACATCTACTTGAGCATTCGTTAAGTCCATGGCATATTTGTTGGAGGTGTATTGACACTTGGTTATTGCGTGAGCCAGGGCTACATAATAGCCGAAGGTCAATACACTGGGCCTCGCCTTACCGTTGGCCACGGTAGGGGTTATAGCGCTAAGTGTTGTACGGAATAAACGCGACCTTGGTAAGCTATACCGTGATTGTTTCTTGGGTCGTGGGGATCGAGTCTTCACGTCGACGTGAATACGGGAAATGGTTCACCATGATTCTTGGTTATTGGTTCGAATATCGGGTATGACATCAACGGTTTCTACGTTGGTATTATTGGTTGGTTGGTTGGAAGTTTGTATGTCGGAGGTGTACCTCGACGGTATCCTTTTATATGTGTTTACATATTGCTCCTACGTGAGATGCATGCTATGTGATACGTGGCTATGAGATGCTTGCCTTCTATGATGCTTTGAGAATTATCTCGTTATGACGATTTTGGTTATATATGATCCTTATTACTATTCACATCTCGCATGCCATATTGTTGCATTAGTAGCTTATTGAGTTTTATAACTCACCCCGTCCATTGTTTATTTGTTTTCCTTAGATCCTGAACCGACGAGAAACCCCCAGTGATCTTGCGTTGTTTTTGGTGTGCTTGACAGCTGTTCTTTTGGGTAGTGCTGCTTGAGCCTCTATATTTTATTTTTGTGAGGTCGAGGGCATACATGTTATTTAAACAATGTAAAGTTGGGTAGATGTCCCGCACTTGATGTTTTATTCATATTCTTTTGTAGATGCCGACACGGTTGTCAGGCTTTGTAATTATTGTTAACTCTTGATATTCCGCGCACTCTGTTATTATTATATGTTTATCCCGAGCTCTATAGCTCGCGAGTTTGTTGGCTAGCTAATGTGTTTTTCTCCGGTTTTTATGTTGCCGTGAAGTGTTGTTTTGCTTTTAAAAAAAAAATATACACTTGCATTACAGGGTTTTTGCACGAAAATGATTTCGAATTATGCACTTGGTGTTCCCGTCTCACGCGCCGAACGAGGTTCCACATAGGATCTCGGGTCGGGTCGTGACACCCTCTCCCCCTTAAGAGAATTCAACCACGAATTCCTTACCTCAGTTATTAAACAAGTGAGGGTATTTGATTCTCATTTCATTCTCACTTTCCCAGGTTGCTTCCTCAACTGTATAACTTTGCCATAAGACCTTTACCATTGGTATCGTTTTTTGTTCTGAGCACTTGTTCCTTACGATCTAAGATTCGTACAAGCTGTTCCACGTACGATAGATCAGGCTGAAGGTTTACAGGTTCAACCTCTCATACATGTGAAGGATCAGGAATGTACTTCCTCAGCATCGATACATGGAATACATTGTGAATCTCCTCAAGTGCTGTTGGCAACGCCACACGATATGCTAATTTTCCCACTCTTTCCAGGATTTCAAAAGGCCCCACATATCTTGGTGCAAGATTTTCCTTTTTCCCAAATCTTTTCACACCTCGGACTGGAGAAATCTTCAAGAACACCTGATCACCTACTTCAAACTCAAGATCTCTTCTTCTAACATCGGCATAGCTTTTCTGTCGACTCTGCGCAGTAAGAAGTCTATCCCGAATAACTTTCACATGATCAGCTGATTCTTGAACAATCTCTGGACCCCAAATTTTCGCTTCTCCCACTTCATCCCAACAGATTGGCGATCAGCATTTTCTACCATACAATGCTTCATAAGGAGCCATTCCGATACTTGACTGGTAACTATTATTGTATGCAAATTCTACTAATGGTAGATAAGTGTCCCAGCTACCCTTGAAGTCAAGTGAACAAGCTCGCAGCATATCTTCCAATATCTGAATAGTCCTTTCTGATTGACCATCTGTCTGAGGATGAAATGTAGTGCTCAAACTTAATTTAGTCCCTTGTGCCTCCTGAAGTGTCTGCCAGAATCTAAATGTAAAGCGAGGATCTCGATCAGAAACGATACTAACAGGTACCCCATGCAACCTTACGATCTCCTGGATGTACAACATGGCAAGCTGATGTAAGGAAGATGTCATCTTCACAGGCAAGAAATATGCAGATTTGGTAAATCGATCTACGATGACCCAAACTACATCATGTCCTCGGCTTGTCCTCGGCAATCCAGTCACAAAGTCCATCGCAATATTCTCCCATTTCCATTCTGGAATTTTTAATGGTTGGGGTAATCCTGCTGGTCTCTGATGTTCAGCTTTTACTTGTTGACATGTCAGGCATTTAGATACGTAACTTGCAATTTCCCTCTTCATGTTATTCCACCAGAAGTCCCATTTCAAGTCTCGATACATTTTAGTACTCCCTGGGTGAATAGTATATTTTGACTTATGGCCTTCATCTATCACTTGTTGCTTAATTTCTAAATCATCAGGGATACACACTCGACCCCTGAACTTAAGTAACCCATCATTGTGCACATGAAAGTCTTTTTCTTCTTCGCCCTCCTTTAATTTCTTCACAAACTTTTGTAACTCGATATCTGTTTCCTGTGCCTTCTTAATTCTCTCAAGTAAAACTGGTTGAACACGAACATTAGCAAAGATAATGCCATGGTTTGATTGACAAGGGTTCCATTGACATGCATCTCCCAGCATCTTCTATTCCCTAATCATCAAACAAGAGACATACATCTTCCGGCTCAAAGCATCAGCAACTACATTAGCCTTTCCCGGCTGAATAGTGCAGTCATGATCTTTATGTCTTTCCATCCATCCACATTGGCGGTTGTTCAACTCTTTTTGAGAGAAAAGATACTTCAGACTCTGATGATCAGTATATACTTCAAATTTAGCCCCGTACAGATAATGTTTCCATTTGTACAATGCCATGATAATAGCTGCTAACTCCAGATCATGTGTAGGATAATTTTGCTCACATAGTGTCAACTTCCTCGAAGCATAAGCAATAACTTTCCCATTTTGCATTAATACACAACCCAGTCCCTCTTTAGAAGCATCACTATAAACAATGAAATGTTCATTTCCATCAGGTAAAGCAAGAACTGGTGCTGATGTCAATCTTTCCTTAAGCTCTTGAAAACTATTCTCACACTTCTCTTCCCACACAAAAGGAATCTTCTTTCGAGTCAAATTAGTCAATAGAGTAGCAATCTTTGAAAATCCCGGTATAAATCTCCGATAATACCCAGCCAAGCCCAGAAAACTACAGATCTCTGTAATTGTACTGGGTCTATTCCACTCAACAACTGCCTCTACTTTCGTAGGATCAACAACAATACCTGCTTGTGATACAACATGACCCAGAAAAGCAACCTCCGTCAACCAAAAAGCACATTTACTGAACTTTGCATACAACTTCTTCTCTCGTAGTAAGTCCAGCACCAACCTCAAGTGATGTTCATGTTCTTTCTCAGACTTGGAATAAACCAGTATATCATCAATAAACACCACCATAAAGTTATCCAGATAAGGTTGAAAGATTCTATTCATCAAATCCATGAAAACTGCAGGTGCATTAGTCAATCCGAATGGCATAACAATGAATTCATAGTGCCCATATCTCGTTCTGAAAGAAATCTTTGGAATATCTCCTACTCGAATTCTCAGCTGATGATACCCACTTCTCAGATCAAACTTTGAAAACACAATAGCCCCATGCAACTGATCAAACAAATCATCAATATGAGGCAATGGATATTTATTCTTCACAGTCACCTGGTTCAGTTGTCGATAGTCAATGCACAACCTTAAAGTCCCATCTTTCTTCTTCACAAATAGAACTGGTGCACCCCAAGGTGAAACACTTAGTTTAATGAACCCTCTATCAAGCGATTCTTGCAACTGAATTTTCAACTCCTTTAATTCAGCAGGTGCCATTCTATAAGGTGCTTTCGAAATTTGAGCAGTACCAGGCAATAATTCAATACAGAGCTCTATTTCTCGTTCAGGTGGCAACGAGAAATCATCAGGAAACACATCAAGATATTCACATACCACTAGTACCTCTTCAAGCTTAGGAGTGGCCTTCTGCTTGTCATACACATGTGCCAAATACCCCGTACAACCACTAGCCATCAATTTACCAGCCTGTAATGCAGAAATAATATGCAACCTACTACCCCCTTTTTCCCCCAAAAATTACAATTCAGGTTGATTTGGGATTTTAAAAGTGACCAGCTTATTATAACAATCTACATGAGCATGGTATGCACACAGCCAATCCATACCGAATATAATGTCAAAATCCCGAATAGGTAGCACAATCAAATCAGCAGGCAAATTACAATTATCCACAAACACATCACAATCCTTATAAATCACGCTAGCAACAACACATTCCCCTATCGGGGTTGACACCTCCAACAGATAAGGTAAGACATGCGGTTGCACATGCAGATTCATAACAAAATGCGATGCCACATAAGAATGAGAGGATCCTGGGTCTATCAATATGCGGGCTCTAGACTGGAAAACATTAAGAGTACCTCCTACAATCGACGTAGACTCCAGAACATCTTTCTGGTCTAAGACAAATACACACCCCTGAACCTTCGGTTTCCCATCACTCCCTCTCTTGACCCCTGAGGTCTGTTGGTTCTGATTCTGTGGCTGCTGATTTGGTAACTGAGTATTACTCTATTTTGGGCAATGGCTATGGAAATGCCCAAATTCACCACAAATAGTATATTTGCCCTGTTTCGCCCAACATCTATCTACTGTATGATTTCCCTTACCACAAAATGTACACCCACTGGTAACAGTTTATTATCCCGATGCCATAGAATCACCAGTATTGTTCTTTGATTGCTGTCCTGTTTGCCTATTACCCTGCTGATTCTCTTGACCCTGCTGTTGTGTTTGCTGTGACCCTCGGGGTGGTCTCTGGAAATGACCATCCCGGTTACCCTGTCCTCTTCTATTACTGAAACTTCCTTGACCTCTCCCACCTTGTGAATTAAATCCTCCTCTATTGCTGTTACCCTGGCCTCTGCCACCTTGTTGACTAGTCTGCTGCCCATACACCGCAGCTCTCTTCACCTTCTGTTCCTCTAAATCATTCTGAACTAATAAAGCTCGATCCACTGCTACTGCATAAGAAGTCAGCTCAAGCGGAAACAACTTGTTTCGAAGTTCTGCCCGAAGCCCCTTTACAAACTTCCTTACTTTTCTCTCCTCAGAAGAAAGCAAATGAGTGTTATACCTGGCCAACTGAGTAAATTTTGCTTCATACTGTGCCACAGTCAAATTTCCTTGCTCAAGTGTCATGAATTCCATTTCTCTCTGCTCTTGAACTACAGCTGGAATGAAGTTCCTTTTAAATTCTGGCACAAAATTAGCACATGTTTGAGGAGTCCCATCAGTCTCCCACTTATCCTTGATTAACATCCACCAATTATCTGCTATACCCTCCATTTTAAAAGTTGCAAAGACTTTTTCCATTCCCTCAAGCCATCTTTCTGCCTTCAACGCATCAGGTTAACCATCATAGCTTTTGGGATTCAATTTCAAAATCTCTCAAGTGGCGTAGTACCTTGTATAATCCAAACAGGAACTGGATGAGGATTCTGGTTACCAACATTCTGATTCACCATCTGTTAATTAACTGCACCCTATTGTGCTAACAATGCAGTCAACCTTTCAAGTACTGCAGTCTGATTATTAGTATTCTGTTGGGCTATTACATTAGTCAATCTCTCAATAGCTTGATATACACCACTAAGCCCTTTAATTTGTGCTCCACTTGCTGGATTAACAGGAGGAATATTAGCGTGACTTTCAGCTCCTTCCTGGAGCCTTGCTGCACTCGTGCCGACTCTATTTGAACCACGACCCTTTCCTCTCGATCCCACTATCGCTCACCTACACACAACCACCCAGTATTAGACACATATAAAAACTTCTAGGCCAAGGATCCTCTCCCGGCTTCTAGCTTAAACGAAAGCTCTGATACCAACTCTGTCACACCCCAATTCAAGCTACCACACATAGCCTAAATTCGGGCATGACCCAACTTAACAATATCAAAATAACCACCTGATAAACAATATAACACGGAAATAAAAGTATGGCGATAAGCCATCGAACCTCACAACCGAAATATACAACCGAGTGTTCACAATCAACCAACCGATATACGACCAACATAGAAGGCAACCATTTTTATATACAATACAACAAAAAATAGTGTTTAAAACCTAGACAACTTAACAACCACTGTCTAACATATACACAAAAGAGTCTACCCCAAAAGAATACAACCTTCTAATCTCGCAGTGAGCTGCACAGCCTCACGTACGTGAACCCTTCGCTTCGCTTCGCTCCGATCTAAGGAAAATAATAATGAAAGGGTGAGTCACCTATGACCCAGTAAGATTCCACTAAACTTATGCATGTCATGCATATATGCAACAGTAATAGATGCTAACACAAGCAGCATGTAATCAGCATAAGTTATAACCAAATAAGTCACAAGTATTCAGTATAATCAATGATCAACCAAGTTCCATTACCGGCGTAAGAAGGATCACGACTGCCAACTGTCCCATACCAGTTGGAAATAATGACCAACCTACAAAGTAATGAGTTAACAATAGTTCATATCACGTAATTAACAAGTAAAGATCACATGTAACAGGATATAAGAGTCGAGGTACACCTCCGATTCACCGGCACCCCTTATACACCATTCAGCTTTGAAGTTCAACTCAAATCATTGTAATCAATGTAATTCATATATCAAATATTCCGCAAAACAAGTCAATATGCCCCAAGTCCCTACAACCTTGGCATCCATGTGACAATACCACTCGTGTCCAACATCTATGTGGTGTAACCCTACTTTGGCCAGAAATAGGGAGACAGGCCGGATCAAGGTCTCCACAACCCGACTATCACTGCACTCCACCCCATGACAATCGATAGTTAACCAAAACCCCCTAAAATTTAGTATTCAAATGTACACATCCGGTTAGTCAAGTTCACGTTCACACTTTATTCCATTTTCGGTTACAAATTCGGCATTACAGTTATCCTCCAAGGATCAATTCGAGTTCTAGATTCATCAATCAACATAATGAACACTTTAACCATCTCAAATCATTCAATATCAAGTCAAAAACCATAAATCTCATCCATGTCACATACTTTGTTCAAGTCTAATTCTTGCCGGTTTCGCCAATTAGAAGTATACACGTGATTAACAACACTTTTAAGGCTCAAATAAACATCAACACACTTTATTAACACATACCCATAATCATATCAGTCTAATAAACATCATAGCATGGCTAAAAATAACAAACTTTCCATAATAACAACTTAGCAGTTGATAATAGCCGAAATAAACCGATTAAACACAAACATGAACAAGTTAATGGTCCCTTACCAAATCAAAGAGTAAACCCTTGTTTCCCTGGTATTTCAGTGATAAACACAGCCACAAACTCCCCTAAACAAGCTTGCTTGAGTTTCCTTGGTTGGAAGAACAAAACACTTGTAAGAACACACACAAACCCTAGGTCAAAAAGTGGAGTTTTGTGAGGATTTTTGGAGAATTTGAGAGAGATTTTTGAGGGTTTTCTGAGTTTAGAAAGCTGATATATGTTCTTTCAGGCCTTAACCACGTTTTTTATCAGATAAGGAAGGCCAAGCATGAGGTGGAAATCAACAAAAAAGAAAAAAACTCAAAACTGGATTGTTCTGTCCGTACGGCACGCTGGGGCGCAGGTCTGCGCGCTAGGCGCGCACTGTCCATCAGCATGCACAGTTTTTCCATTTTGCTCCATTTTCTCAATTCGATCGCTTGTACACCCATAGGTATGATTGTAAAACACTTATAACACATCAAAGGATGTCCCCAAGGGTTCGATATCGATCTTGGATCGATTTAAAGTCACGAGAAAGTTCACAAAACCGAACACAATGTCGACAACTTTTTCGTTTTGTAACTTCAAGTTAACACAATGTATACTACTTTTTCAAAACCTAATTTAACAACATGAGACCCCTATAACATCATGTATATCTTGGTATAAAGTATCATGGTTCATCTCTTTTATTTCAGATCAGTTTACGCTACGAAACGATGCAAGAAAGTAAAGCACCGAAACACAAAATTATGAGTTTACGACTCATCAAATCAACATTATGAATGTTGTATTTAGTATAGATTTGCTTGAATCCATAACCTAAGTCTAAGACAAGGTGACTAATGGGCATGCGTGTCTGTTAGAGTGGCAACTTGTACTTAGACATAGCTTGAATAGCCAAGGGTTGCTTATTGTAAAATGTCTTGAAGAAGATAGCCTATAGGACATCGGACGTCTTCTATGTTATCAGCAGAAGTGATCATCAGCAGAAGTGATCATCAGCAGAGTTCCTCAGGACATCGGACGAGTTCATTTCAGCAAAGTCTCATCAGCCAAGTTGAAGAATGTCCGATGGAGAACTGCTGAAGACATGTCCTGATTTGAAGCTGTCATTGACTTCGATACAACGTTAACCTACAAAACACATTCAATAAAGCTTTCCATTCTAGGCATACACTCAGAAAAGGACATTCTGTCTGCAAACGCAGTCTACCTATTTTTGGCAAAGTGTCAGGAAACAGACTGTAAGTTGCAGGACCGCCTATCAGAGATCAACAACCACATTAGAGCATTGAATGCTCTTAAATTCAAATTGTGAAGATCTCCAACGGCTCCAAGACTTCCCCTGCATATAAAAGGAGACTTCATTGCAGCATTCAAGAACCTTCAACAACTACAACTCTGAATCTTCATCTTCTTCAAGTGCATTAAAGCTTAAACGTCCTATCTGTACATCCTTCTTTGAAGAGCTTCACACTAAGATGATCAGTCCATCAAAGCTCTTCATTGATTGCAACACCTAGCATTCATAGCTCACGAGAATTTATATCTTATAGATATCAATTCTCCCACAAACACTGGTCAACAAAATTTTTGTACACAATCCATTAGAGATTTAGTTTGTAAAGTTTCTAGTGGAAAACTTAGTACACGATTTTCAAATCCAAAGTTGACCACTTTGGTTGTGGACGTAGCACTTATTCATAAGTGTGAACCATATTAAATCCCTTGTCTATTTCTGTGTGATTGTGATTTGCTTGTGTTGATTAATTTCCAGAATTCCATACATTTGAGAACTGCTGATCTTGTCCTGTGAAGATCAGCCATTCTCAACTTGTCCTATACTTCACAAGTCTTCCGCCTGCAAAACTTTCTAACTTAAAGTGAAGTAGATTTTTGAATCAATCAATTTCAAAAATTGGACATAGGCTATTCAACCCCCCCTTCTAGCCTATATTGAGCAACCCTGAGACCTAACAATTGGTATCAGAGCATAACTCTTTGAAAACTAGTTTTTCCGAGATTAAACTCTTGAGAGATTAAAGATCATGGCGGCTCATGAAATGTTGGAAACTTCAAATGTGAACCATTGTCCTGTACTGGATGAAGTTCACTTTGATATCTGGAAAGATAAAGTCAAAAGACACATGAACTCTATTGATAAATGTTTGTGGAAATGTGTTACAGATGGACCCAGAATTCCCATGAAGCCTAATACTCTGGCCACACTAGATCCAACGGCTGATCCTGAAGTCCCAAAGCCAGAAGAAGAGTGGGATGAAGAAGACAGAAAGAATGATGCTCGGATGGAAAAGCCATCAACATCATCACCACCGTGTTGATATCGCACTTATCGCCAGATTATCAACCTGGACACGCTAAGGAGATGTGGGAAGCCATACTGGAATATCTTGAAGGTGATGGTGAAACAAAGAACAACAAGCTATATACCTGCATCCAGAAGTTTGACTCCTTCAAGAAAGATCCCAAAGAGTCTCTACGAAGTGCATATGACAGATTCTATGAGGTAGTCAACTCTTGCTATTCTTTAGGAAAGAAGTATGAAAAGAAAGAAATAAACATGAGATTTCTTAATGCACTAGGCAGTTTATGGCATGTTAAGATCATCGCCATGAAAGAGTCAAAAGATTTGAATAAATTGACTCTTAGAAACCTTTATGCTAGTCTTTCAGTCTATGAGCTTGAAATCCAACAAGCTCAAGAAATGGAAAAGAGTTTCAAAAATTTATCCTTACCAGCCATGTCTGCTGAACCTTCCTGTTCAACACCTGATGAAACCCCATCTACATCCAGTGATGGTGATGATATTCTTTCAGACGAAGCATTTGCAATGTTTGTTAAGAAGTATCAACGTTTCAAAAGGTTTAACAAATCATCTCATAGGCGCTCTCTCACAAACCGCCGTTCCTCAAAGAACAAATGCTCATCCAAAAAGTTCTCGCTCCTTAAAAACTGCAGACTATCAAAAGAAAATGAGCTTGTCTGTTTTAACTGTAGGAAACCAGGTCATTTTGCTTCAAAATGTCCAAAGCCAAAATATGAATTCTATAAAAACGTCCCGAGTCTAAATTTCAAAAACAAAAAGGGATAGTGGCTGAGGACATAGATGAAAGCAATATGCCCACTTAGTGTGACACTGATACTGATGAGGATGACTCTTGTGACTTTGCTGAAGAAGCAAACATATGTCTTATGGCCAGGGA
Source organism: Platycodon grandiflorus (assembly GCA_016624345.1). Classification (NCBI taxonomy): domain Eukaryota; kingdom Viridiplantae; phylum Streptophyta; class Magnoliopsida; order Asterales; family Campanulaceae; genus Platycodon; species Platycodon grandiflorus. Next base: position 63,604,100 of record CM028364.1, on the reverse strand, counting down.
GTCACCCCATGACTCAGTAAGGTCACTACCCTTTCAACAAGATGATAGTGATGATGATGAGCTTAATGAACCCTCAAAGGGAGAGCTCATTAAAGCCAACAAAGACATGCTGGAAGAGTTTTCAAAATTCAAAGCTGCCTATGTGAAACTAGCCAAGAAGCATGAACTGGCTGTCTCTGAGAAATCTACCTTGTTGTCTGAGATCAAAGATCTTAATAGACAACAAGCTGAAAGTATCAAAATTCAAAAAGAGAACAAAGCTTTGACTGAAAAAGTGGATTTCCTACTTGAACATATAAAGAAAATAAATTCTGAGAAAGATGACCTTCAAAAGGTTGTCAACACTTGGAATAATTCAAAAGGAAACTTTGATACCATTCTTTCAAACCAGAAAACTCTTGATGACAAAACTGGTATCGGTTTCCAAAGTGAATTCAATGTAGGAAGTTCATCGGTTCTCAAGAAAATGAGACATCCAAGTAATTCTGAGGAAATGGTGAAGAAGCTTCCTATGATCGCAATCTCCTAAAAGGCAAGGACTTGGTTTTAATAAAGTTTCTTTTATTTATCCCAAAAATACAAAAGACAAGTCCAAGGGTAAGCAATCGCCAATAATGACACTGCTAATAGGAGCTCGAGCAACGAAACCCATCATCACCCTAAGAAAACAGGGATGACGGTAGCAAGTCAAAGAATTCTCAACTCAAACCTATTAAATTTGTCAAAGGAAAGACGCGATCCCAACTCGCGACAAAAGCTCAAAGGAGCTAACACGCGATAAAAAGCTTAAAGGAGTTTTGCCTGAAAATGTGAAATCTTTTGATAAAAGGTCTACCCATGGTAAACCTAATATCACTAAGAAATGGCATTATCAGCCTAAGTCCTATAAGCCTGTTATCAACACAAAGGTCATCTCCAAATCTGCTGATAATAAGAAGCCTTCAAAAGAAATCATTACACATGTTCAAGGTTTTCATAAATGCTCTTTCTGTAAAGGCCATGGTCATGAAATTCATGAATGCCTTCTGAGATTCATACCCAAATCTAGAGGATTCACACCTCCAAAGGTTAAACAGGTATGGATCCCAAAAGGATGCTAACCTTGAGGACCCAAAAGTAAAAGGGGACCATATTCTTAAATGATTATATTTCAGAATGCTTCATGGTCATTAGTGAAGAAGAGAAAGACTTATGGTATCTAGACAAGTGGTGCTCAAAGCACATGACTGGTGATCCAAATCTTCTCTCAAATATTGTTGAAGCTAAAGGTCCTCGGAATTTTTGGTGACAATTCAAAAGGGAAGACAATTGGCTATGGAAGCATAGTTAGAGGAAACCTCTCCATCAAAAAGTTTCTCTAGTTGAAGATTGAAGCATAATCTTTTGAGCATATCACAATTGTGACAAAGGATTAGTCTGTCGTTCACTTCAAGTCACCGTCTCATCAAGGACAATGAGACATGTTCAACAATCCCGGCTTCAAAAGGAAATGTATATGTTGTTGACCTAAATGCGTTGGAAGAAAATCAAATCTATGCTGGTTGCAAGGTCATCAAATGATAACAATGGTTGTGGCACAAAAGGCTTAGCCATCTCAACTTCAAATATTTGGAGAAGCTATCAAAGGACAACCTAGTTGTTGGTTTGCCTAAAATATCGATGAACCACACGTCTTTGTAAAGCATGTCAACTAGGCAAACTACACAAATCTTCATTCAAAAGCAAGCCTTGCCTATCAACATCCGGACCTCTACTCCCGCATATGGATTTATTTGGACTGTCACAACTACAAGTCTTGGTGGCGGCAAGTACACACTTGTAGTAGTTGATGACTACTCAAGATTTACTTGGGTTGAGATGATGTCCTCCAAAGATGAAGCATATGACATCATAACGAACTCTTCGAAGACTACAAACTCGAAGCTGGATGACATTGCGATGTCAAATCGACAATGGGACGAGTTCAAGAACAATGGTGTAGCCAAATATTGTGATGACCATGGAATTGGTCACAATTTCTCTGGTTGGCACACCTCAACGTAATGGAGTTGCTGAAAGAAAGAACGAACTCTTATTGAAGCAGAAAGACTATGATTGCCGAAGCCAAACCGCCTATGTATTTCGGGCCGAAGCCGTAAACCGCCGCTTCACACAAAACAGTCCATTATCAACAAATTTCACAACAAAACTCCATATGAAATATGGAGAGACAGCTCCCAATATTGGATTCTTCAAAATATTTGGATGTAAATGCTATGTTCTTTACAATGGAAAAGAACATAGAGGTAAATTTGAATCCAAAAGTGATGAAGGGATTTTTCGGGATATGCTAAATTTTCAAAAGCTTATAGAGTTTATAATAAAACTTCACTTAGAGTTGTTGAATCGTGCATGTCTCTTTTGATGAATTTGATTTTATTGGGCCACATTTGGCTCCTAAGGTAACTAATGATTCGATGAGTATGAGACAGTGAACAGCCAAGATCCAGATCCGCGATCCTCATCTTCACAAGTTCCTCCAAGAATCAACTTGATAGAATCTTCAAGGAGTGACAATGAACCAAAGAAATGAAAACTCGAAAACCCAATCCACTTTGCCTTCCACACCGAAGTTCAACAACCTACATTGAAATTAACCTATCCTTTAGAAAACCAAGCTTCGATACTTCAACTTCTCAAGAACCCAACACGCCGATACAATAAGACAAGTTCAACTCGATGTTAGAGAAGTTAAAGATCATCCTATCACTCAAATCATTGGTGATCTTAATGCCGGTGTTCAAACTAGACAAGCTTCAAGGAATGAATGCATGTATTCTACCGCATTTGTCTCTCATATTGAACCCAAGAAGATAGATGAAGCTTGGAAGATCCAAGCTGGGTGGAAGCTATGCAAGAAGAGTTAAACCAATTTGACAGATGTCAAGTTTGGTCACTTGTCCCTAGACCTAAAGGACAAGCTGTGATTGGTACAAAGTGGGTTTTCGAAACAAGATGGATGAAAATGGCAATATAACCAGAATAAGGCAAGACTGTGGCCCAAGGATACGAGACAGAGGAGGGCATTGACTATGATGAGACATTTGCTCCGTGGCTAGACTAGAAGCCATCAGATTATTCTTGGCCTATGCATCCTACAAAGATTTCAAAGTATATCAAATGGATGTGAAAAGTGCCTTTCTAAATAGTGAACTTCAAGAAGAGGTCTATGTAGAGCAACCACCTGGTTTCATTGACAGTTCAAGAAGAGAAGATGTCTACAAGCTAAGGAAAGCACTTTATGGACTCAAACAAGCTCCAAGAGCCTGGTATGAGACCCTTTCAAAGTTCTTGACATCTCAAGGCTTTGTGAGAGGTCAAATTGACACTACTCTTTTCATTATGAAGCATAAAGGTCATTCCTTACTTGTTCAAATTTATGTTGATGATATTATCTTTGGATCTACTAATGAAAATCTTTGCAAAAGATTTGAAAAGCTTATGCAGAGTAAATTTGAAATAAGCATGATGGGAGAACTCAACTTCTTCCTAGGTCTTCAAATTCAACAAAGCTCTACTGGTATCTTCATCAATCAAGCCAAATATGCAAAGGATGTTATCAAGAAATTTGGACTTGAGAATGCAAACAGCTTCAGCACACCTATGGCCACAAACTTCCATCTTGACAAAGATGAAAAGGGCAAGAAAGTGGACATGACTCTATATAGAGGCATGATTGGCTCACTTTTATACTTAACTGCTAGTAGGCCTGACATTATGTTTGCTGTTTGTGTTTGTGCTAGATTTTAAGCAGATCAAAAGGAGTCTCACTTATAAGCTGTCAAAAGAATCATCAGATATTTAATAGATACTCCTAATTTGGGTATTTGGTACCCAAGGGATTCATCTTTTAATCTTATAGGCTATTCTGATGCTGATTTTGCTGCATGTAAGGTTGACAGGAAAAGCACAAGTGGGACATGTCAATTCTTAGGAAATAGACTTGTCTCATGGGCCAGCAAGAAGCAAACATCTGTTTCAACCTCAACAACTGAAGCAGATTATATAGTTGCTGGTAGCTGCTGCTCACAATTGCTGTGGATCAAACAGCAACTTGTTGACTATAAGATCAAGACTGCTGATTGCCCTATAATGTGTGACAATACATCATCCATCTCTGTCTCTCAAAATCCTGTCATGCACTCCAAGACAAAGCACATTGATGTGAGATATCACTTCTTAAAAGACCATGTTGAAAAAGGTAACATCAACATGCAATATGTCCCTACAGACCATCAGGTAGCAGACATCTTCACCAAACCACTTGATTCAACCAAGTTTGCCTATCTAAGAGGAGAGCTTGGTATGCTTGACCTCAATCCTTAGTCTTTCTTACAAAGTCTTTAAAGCTATTTCATATACTGCCTTTATAGAAATGCCTATGTGATCAGCTAATTGCAACTCTGCCGAGAATATAGACAACATTGAGTAAGTACTTCTATCTCCATATCGGCGGTCTTCAATAACATAGGTCGATTAAGTATGTTATATGAACAGTCACCCATTCGGACATTAAATGCGGATTTCAAAAATCATTAAATGTCATTTATTGAGGCTGTCAGAAGTACAAAAGTCGTTTGTGCACAGTGACTCTTCACTTTTCCCAAAAACCGCCATTTGCCTTTTCAAAAACCTCCAAATCTTCAGACCTTCAATCTCTCTAAAAACTTTTGAAATTCCTAAAATCTTCAAGTCTTCAATCTGCATTCATCAATGGTGAGTATCCCTACACTCCTTACAACTCGTTTAAATCCAGTTTTAGGATACTTCTTGACCTAATTTGAATTATTTTGAATGTCCGCCATTGATGAACTTTGAATTCTTGAGAATGTTGCTTGAATCTTGTTTATTTGGTATTGAATGTGATTTAGAACTATCTATGATAACTTGTTTTCATTTTATACCATTCTATTTGCTTAAAATTGACCAAATCAGTTGCTGTTCAGAAACCCAGAAGATGAACTGGTCTTGTCTCTTTTCATAACTTAGCTATATTTTGGTCTTAGATCTGAACAGTACTTGTTTTTGCTAATATCTGCTGTTTCTTGTATATCTGCCATTCTTAACTCTGCCGACTGTGTGTAGGCAAAGTCTCAATCTTCCAAAACTGCTGGTACTTCATCTTCTGCTGAAGCCAAGTCATCCAGGGCAGCTGAAGCAACCAAGATCCCACTTAAGGTTCTTCCAAGGTCAAGCTATCACCCTGGAATGACTATTGACAGAGACTCCATCTTTGAGTCTTCCTCTGGAGCAACTCTGCTTAAGGACCTGGAAGAGTGTGGTCTCCTACCCTTCTTCCAACTTAATGACTCTCACTACAACAACCTCCTGGCTGAGGAATTCTACACAAGGATGGTCCTTCCTCCTGCTCCTACCTCAGCCAATGACAAAGTTAATATGAGCTACATTAAAGGCTACATCCAAGGGTACTTCATCAAGTTGACCTACAAGGAGATAGGCAACATCCTTGGACTGCCTATTGAGGGAAAGCTGGAGTTGACTGATGAGGAGTCAGCTCTGGCATGGGAGATGATGAAGGATACTTCTACCTTCAAACCAGCAGACCTCACCAAACCCTCTCAACCTACCACTCTCCCTCCTAAAACCACCTTCACATCTGCCAAACCCAAAACCAAACAAACCCTTCTACCAACAGATGAATCCTTTGGCCTACCTAAGGTCTCATCTGCCACTTCCTCCACACCAGTCATTTCTACACCGGCTGTTCCCTCACCAGCCATTCCCACTACAGCATCTCCACCTCCAGCTCCTGCCTCTTCTCCTTCAACTAAATCAAAACAAGGCAAACGCCTTAAGAGGAGTGCCAAGAAGAAGGTTAAGTTCGCTGGTGCTGCTGAAGAAACCTCTTCTCCTCCATCTACCCCAACTCTGCCTACAGCCTCTACCCACTCACCTCCATCTTCCACTACTCATTCTGCTTCCATACAAGAACCCTCTCTCACACCTGAATCCACCCTCTCAAACGTTCTCTCTCTTCTCCTTCTGACCCTCCTACTCCCAAACGCACCAAAACCAACCCTTACAGCCACCTTCACCCTGAGGTGCAGGATCTGCTGTTCTTCAAGGACAGACGTCCTAAACCTAACCCTGCCGATACAGACTCTTACCTATCCACCCTGGATTACCCCAAAAGAATTCCCTGCCAGCCTATGTCTGCAGGTGAAATAATCTTTAAATGGGGTGCCTTCTACGATCCCCTTCCTCCTTCCTGGTCCCAATTATTCTTTTCCCATAATTCTGCAGTCCAAGATCTTATAATCTTCAACCAATGGACTACCATTCACAAGGAACTGGGCCTTCCTCTCCCTACCAAATCAGACATCTCCCCTTTTCTCTCTCTTCCTAAACCTCCAGTCTTCACCCTCATTAGCCATCCTTCCATCCTCCTACAGCCTGTGGTCTACGACTTCATTGACGTAGTCACCACTTACTTAGGCTTTAACCCCTTCATTCCTGTTCTCTTTCGTTCCCCTCACCCATTCACCTACATCACTCCTCCCTTTTTCATTCACCCACTTTTCTATGTCATCTACATAGAAAAGCTATTCCCTGTTCCTCGCATCTGGACCAGCCATCCTTCATTATCCACTGGTCATCCTTCCTTGTCCTCCACCATCCAACCTCAAACCTCCACCAGCCAACCTCTCATCTCAACCAGCCAACCTCTCACCTCCACCAGCCAACCTCAAACCTCCACCAGCCAACCTCCACCTTCCACCAGCCCACCATCCTCTCCAGCCAGCCAGCCTTCCCAACCGGACTACTACCGTGCCTCAGACGTTGAGGACTTTTTGAAGAATTTTGAAGTTATATCGGCTGACCTTACCAAGGCATTGCATCAGCTGTCAGGAGACCAATCTCACATCACCCATGTCACTGCCGAATGCATGACTCAAGTCATGGGCATTGCCAGGGGTGCCAAGGCTGCTGCTGAAGCTTGCATCAAGGCCATTGCTGCCTCTCAGACTATTTTGACCAGCCGGCTCTCAGCCTCTTCCTCAGCCTCCAATGCCCTCTTCAAAGAGAACTGGGAAAATCTGTCAACCGGAATGCTGCAAATGATTGAGCTAATAGACACCGGCTACAAGCATGTGCTTCAATCTTAACGCCTAGCCAATCGCTCTGTCCACTCCTCTGTACGTCAGACGCGTAGGCTCACCGCCAAGCACTTCACTCTATTTCGCAAGGAAATGAAGACCACTGATCATCGCATAGGCAATATCGATAGGTCGCTTCCGTCCATTAAGGAGGAGATGAGCCGCATAAACAATGATCAGCTGACTGAACTCCACGAGAGAAATGCTCTACTCAGGCTGAAAAACAGGAATCTCTCCTCTGAATTGGAAGATACAAAGGATGAGTTAGCAGAAGCTAAAGAAGAAATTGCCAGACTTAAAGCTGCTGTTAACTCAAAATGGAAAAGGCAAGCTTCATCCTGAATCAACCGGTATACCTTTTTGTATAATCTTCTGACAAACCATTGTAATTAAACTTCTCGTTTAATAAACAATGCCTAGATTTTAAAATTTCTATGCTTTATTACTAACTGCCTATTCTGTGTGTGCATGAATTTTAAACCACTGGTTTAAAGACATGTCCTATATAATACTTTATCTGTATGTCTTTAAATTCAGTCTTCTTACAAGTGTCCTATGCCTCATTTATTTTTTGTAAACACTTTTGAATACACTGACCCCTTTGTAAGTCCATCTAGGGCATGCTTATTTAATATATCAATCTTACAAGCATGTTATTACTAGAATTGGACATGGTCAGCTGATATTGTATTCATAAGGTCATGGACTCAAGCAAATAGGAGGAGATTGTTGTATTTAGTATAGATTTGCTTGAATCCATAACCTAAGTCTAAGACAAGGTGACTAATGGGCCTGCGTGTACTTAGAGTGACAACTTGTACTTAGACATAGCTTGAATAGCCAAGGGTTGCTTATTGTAAAATGTCTTGAAGAAGATAGCCTATAGGACATCGGACGTCTTCTATGTTATCGGCAGTGATCATCGCGAGTTCCTCAGGACATCGGACGAGTTCATCTCAAGAAAGCCTCATCGCCCAAGTTGAAGAATGTCCGATGGAGAACTGCGAAGACATGTCCGATTTGAAGCTTCATTGACTTCGATACAACGTTAACCCGCAAAACACATTCAATGAAGCTTTCCATTCTAGGCATACACTCGAAAAGGGACATTACGTCGCAAACGCAGCTACCTATTTTTGGCAAAGTGTCGGAAATAGACTGTAAGTTGCAGGACCGCCTATCAGAGATCAACAACCACATTAGAGCATTGAATGCTCTTAAATTCAAATTGTGAAGATCTCCAACGGCTCCAAGACTTCCCCTGCATATAAAAGGAGACTTTATTGCAGCATTCAAGAACCTTCAACAACTACAACTCTGAATTTTCATCTTCTTCAAGTGCATTAAAGCTTAAACGTCCAATCTGTACATCCTTCTTTGAAGAGCTTCACACTAAGACGATCAGTCCATCAAAGCTCTTCATTGATTGCAACACCTAGCATTCATAGCTCACGAGAATTTATATCTTATAGATATCAATTCTCCCACAAACACCGGTCAACAAAATTTTTGTACACAATCCATTAGAGATTTAGTTTGTAAAGTTTCTAGTGGAAAACTTAGTACACGATTTTCAAATCCAAAGTTGACCACTTTGGTTGTGGACGTAGCACTTATTCATAAGTGTGAACCATATTAAATCCCTTGTCTATTTCTGTGTGACTGTGATTTGCTTGTGTTGATTAATTTCCAGAATTCCATACATTTGAGAACTGCTGATCTTGTCCTGTGAAGATTAGCCATTCTCAACTTGTCCTATACTTCACAAGTCTTCTGCCTGCAAAACTTTCTAACTTAAAGTGAAGTAGATTTTTGAATCAATCAATTTCAAAAATTGGACATAGGCTATTCAACCCCCCCTTCTAGCCTATATTGAGCAACCCTGAGACCTAACAATGAACCACGAAAATCACATTAACAATGCATGCACATAATTATATGATTAACATGCTAATGATATGCTCGGTTATTACAGTAGCAATCTTCAAACTGTGAACCACTTTACATCTCGTGTTCATCTTGCTTTCATTACTTGTATTATATTTGATCAAGTGATCAAAGCTTTAAGCATTCCAAATTACTTAAACCCTTAATCAGTCAAGAGACAAACATCAGTCTATACTTCAAAGTTGGTTCATAAGTTGTTTCTTTACCACCAACTAATTATCTTCACTAATCAGTTGACTAATTTTGTAAAAACCCTTTTTCCGTTGCCAAAGTTTTACAAAGGTGAGAGCGCCCCGATCCGCAGATCGTTCCCTTTGGGGCCTTTTTCGCTCTTGTCTTGTGATTTTCCTCTGTTGATTTTATGATTTGATAAACATGAAAAACACGTTTATCTTTGAAAACAGAGTCGCCACTCTCATTTATAAAGTAAACGGTAGAAAAACTTTAGATTATGGGTTCGGGGGCCAAGTTATGATTTGGGAAGGTTTTACGCACCTAATTCGCCATTTCGGTCTCTACATATTTGCATGCTCGTATTTAATTATCGCAAGTTTGTTATTTACAGAATATATACTTTACATGTATTTAAAATGTATTAAAATAATTGCATACATTTATTACATCTATTTACATATCTAAACAAACTAACGAACGGAAGGGGTTACCTTTTTCGTTTTACAGAAATAGGATCACGTCTAGGCCGTTGTATTATACCGGATCAAGCTAGCTCATAGCCTGACCATTGTGCTTCCACTGCCACCAATCGAGGAAAGGAAGACTTATATTTTGTGTGTGTTGAGAGAGAGTCAATACTCTTTTCTCTTTTCTTTCTCTCTTTTCTTCCTCAGAAAGAGGCTTGATAGAGAGAGAGTTGTGTGCGTGTGTGTGAGCTCTTTGAGGGAGTTCAATCTATTTTCTAAAGAGAGAGCAGATCATCTCTTTATATAGGGGAGCCTGGGAGAGATATTTGATGAAACTCTCGGGGCCAAGCAAGGAGGAAGGTTCCTCCAGCCTTCAAAGTCTACAGTGGCTTGACTTCTGGGGCAATGTGAGATGTGGTACCCAGCGCACCAGGCATGGTATCTGCGCACCAAACCTTGTTTGGGTGTATCAGCGCACTTAGCAAGGCTTCAGTGCACCAAACCCTGATTTTGGCTTTTTCCAGGCTTTGTGTCTTGCACTTTGACCCTTTTAAGCAGTGTATCTTCAGTCTGGACCCTTGATGTTGATCTAACTGAAGATTATTTGTGTGTTAGAAGTCGTTAGTCATGTTGTATCTTCGAGTTTGACCCTTGATGTTGATCTAACCGAAGCTTGTTTTATTTGTTGGACGTTGACAGTCCGTTGTGTATGTTGTTTCCTGAAATAATCATAGAAACATGTGTTAGTCCATTTGTAAATAAACAGTTGTTTATTGGACAATTCGTATAATGTAGGTGTACGAATTCTGGGTGTCTATAGAGCCCCTTGACTACGTTTGCTTAGAAGTAAGCGAGCGTCATCGAAAAAGACAGACATCCAGTTTTGTACTGGCAATTGGATAGTCAAACTCTGCATTGGAGTATATGTGTGTGGGTGACAACATGTGTCAAAGAGTGACCGGATCTCCAGGAAAGACTGCCTACGTATCTCTATAAAGAGAATCAGGTCAAAACGTAGTTTAAATCTCTTCAGGGAAGAAATTTGATTTTGGGATGTTCATTGTGGGAATGGGCGACAAGGTCTGCCCTGTGGTGACCAGATCTCCAGGGAAGACTGGCTACATATCTTTATAAAGAGAATCAGGTCAAAACGTAGTTCAAATCTCTTCAGGGAAGAAATTTGAAATGTGATGTGCTGTGTGTGGGAATGGTTCATTTCCAGACCTCGGGTCTATACCCGTTGGAAAATGACCAAAAAAAAGCTGTACCAATGCAAAATGAGGCAAATTGCAGTTTAGGATAAGCTGTAAATTGACATAAAGTAAAGATATTATTTTTGTGTGGCGTCCAGGGGACGGATTCTGAACTGTGTTGGACGGCACGGCTGTTGAGCGGTTGATTTCCATATGCCTCAGGTTTGAACCTGTGGGGGAAATGACCGGGTGTTTGGGTGTGCAAATGTGTGTGAATGCACTGTAAATCTGTGTGGTGCCCAGGAGACATTTTGTTGGGGATGATGCGCACGACCATTGGCAATGCTTTTGTTGAGATATGCTGTGTAGATTCCCATGGGGATTTTACTGGAGATGACGGATTGGACGGCAGGGCCGTTGGGAGTAACTCTGCTGGGGATTGCTCTTGACAATATGTTGATGGTGGACTTCCATTAGGGTGTCCCGTTAATGACCGTTAGTTGCGCGTTAAGTTGCCGTTAGAAGGACTTGGGGGTGCAAATTATAAAATGCTGAAGTTTGGAGGTAAAAAGGGAAAATCCATTTCCTTCAAAAGGAAGAACACGACAGTAGCAGTAACATTATTGCTGCCGTGTTTTCTCTCTCTCTCAAATCTTCATCTCTTCTCCGATTTCTTCCTAAATTCTTCCAAAATCACTCAAATTTTTCGCGGTTTATCGCCCCAAAATTGTTTATAGCGATAATGGCTAACAATTCAGACTCAAAAAATGAGATTCTCGCTGATTTGGGTGTCGGTGACAAACAAGCCGACGAGGTGATGGCACGGAATCGGGTCCGCTATCCGTTCTCGGATAGTAATCCGAACGACATTCATCGTGACCGGAGTAGTCATATCTCTTCTTTAGATCCACCCGCGGTGAATTTTCCGAAAACCCATTTGTTCCGCAAAGTATGCTAAATTTAAAATTTTTGTTTGATTTACTGGACTCTTGATGTTAATCCTGCAATTGTTAGTATCCAAGTAGCAAATATATGTTGTTGCATAATATAAGCAAAAAATGTGAATTTATACAATATGGGTACAAACAAATATGTATATTTATGAATTTTGCATGCTTAAAGTGCCTACTTTAATTGCAAATTTGGACATGTTAGGATAAAAATTTCTCGAAATCGAGAGTATATATGTGTAGAGGGACGAACAAAGATGGAGGCCCCCAAGTTGATTTTGTTGGGGTGGCTCAAAATGTATGAATTTTTCTTGCCCGAAGTTGCGCGAAAGTCGCACACCAACTGTTTGAAAAAAAGCTTCAATGAAGGAAAGTGAAGAAATACCCTCACTAAATCCTTTGAAAATATTTTATTTTGATCCCGGGATCCTGGGGATGGGATTTGGAGAATGTATGAAAAAAAAAAACTTTCAGGGTTTTTTTTTTTTTTGCATTGCTAATATGAATGAAATTGACTTGATGTGTATTTATGAAATGACATAAAAATGTGCACGTGTGCTTTGTGATGACACGCTGGAATTGATTTTTTCTTTGTTTTGTTTTGTTTTTCCAGTCGCGGATGAAGATTTCTCGCATCCGGGCCAACGGGGACATGGTGAGGGAGATCTATGATCGACTCCCTCGGCTAATTCAGGAGAGGTTGGATGGTACATGTTTTGGTACATTCATCCAGAATGTGGGTGGTTTCATCAGCTACAGCAACATCCATGAAGTGTTACGGTGTTTCTGGTGGGACACCACCTATACCTTCCACCTTCCCTAGGGTAAGGTGACTATGACGCCTGCGGATTTTTCGGCGATCACGGGGCTACCGACTGGTCAGGGCCATGCTATTGAGCCAGATTTCCAGCTACAACATCGTCCTGATGCCGTTGCTCAGCTGTTGGGATTTGCTCCAGTGTATAAGAGCTTTGACGAGATTTCCGTCAGATATATCAAGGAGTGGCTACTCCAAAATGTGGATCTTGTCGACACGGCCGATCGGTCTGCTGTAACCCGATTCGTTTGGGTTTTCCTATTCTTGGCACTAGGGATGACCCTCTTTGCTAATGCTTCCTCAACTTTGCGAGTATTTCTACTCAGTTGTTTGAGGCGACTGCGCCATCTGGGCGACTTTGATTGGGGACAGGCTGGCTTAGCCAAGTGTTATTTTTTTATGGATCACGCCAGCCGGAATGTCGCCAGCAGCGTAACTAGCTACAATGTGGCTTGGGAGGTAATATTCGGAACAAAAATCTTTATTTTAAAAGCTTATTTTGTCATTTTAAAATAAATATCGACTCATTGTTTTTGATGTGACAGGCTTGGGCGTATGCGGTGTTCAACTTTCACCCTTTCACTCTCCGCACCAAGGTGATGACCCCTGTAACACCCTGGATTTTACTATGATGGATGGATCCATTTGTGTGTGTCTTGTTTGTGCTTAAAAGAGTATAACATTTATATTTATAGCTTGTTACGTTGCAAAGTTGCCATGCTTGATTTGTGTTTCAATCATATAATTTATATGTTATGTCCTAATATTGTTCCCAGGCTATTGTTGGAAATGTTTTGGCCTACTATACTTGTAATATTTTCTTAAGAACCATTTGAGTTGGTTTTGGTTGCATCATATAACTTTGTGTTTAGCATATGATATACTGGAGTGTTAGGTCCATGGTCATGTGCTCAGAGTATAGGCTAGAGGGGGGGTGAATAGCCTATACTACCATTATTAAAAATTTTATCCTATTTTAATTTGTATGTTGAAAAACATGGATGAAATAATTAACATAAATAGGTCATCTTCCTAGTTCAAGCAATACGGCCGATATATTTGTATCAGACAATGTGTATCGGCAGTCTTGAAGAATAGATAATATGAAGGCTTTGTTTATACTTAGCTGGTAGAAAATAGTTTGAGCAGCGGAAGAATTTGTAGCATAAGTATATCAGACAAGATTGAAACAACTGTAAGCAGATATGTACAAGTTAATCATAACAGTTAACTACAATCTTGTATTAGATGCATCAATTACTTTCCATAACCAGATTGCACAAGATATATCAAATATTACAGGAAAGATAAGTAAAGGCTGAGTGTATTAAAATATAATTTATATTAAAATTCAGCAGAGGTTTGCTCAAAGACAAACATGCTTTAATACATCAACCTAGACTCTCTAACCTAGCAATCTCCTTAGGAAAGAAAAAGGAGAGATTAAGAAAGCGAAATCAAATATATCGAAAATACATTGGAAGATGTACTCAATATTAATTGAGGTATCTTCCTGTAGTTTCAATTCGATATATTGGTTGTGAGAAGAGGATATTAGGTGTTGTTCAAATAGCTGGTATTTGAACAACTGAGTGCTAAGCACTCAGCCAAATGTGATGACAATTTATTGCACAATCGACAACACTTATAATGTAGTATAAGTCTGCCGATATGAATGCAATGTGGATTATTAGGCTCTGGCTCTTCATCGGACATCTTCAAGCTTGATCAGTCTTCAACGAATTGCGGAATGCTTGGTCTCTTGCTGAAGATTTGAAGTGCAGCACTGAAGAGACTGAGTCTTTCGAAGGAAGAAAGAACTCAAATAAAAAACTAAGTTTTTGATCAAGCAGGACTTCTCAGCCTTTGGAATTTCAGTTTCTCTCTCACACAAAGTGTTTGTTCTCACACTTGTGTTTCTCACTCCTTTGGGTGTGGTTTCAGATTGGACGAATGAAGAACAATTTCAATACCACAACCTCTCACAAGTGTACGCATACACAGTTTTTTGTTTGACCAAAGTTAGGCAACAACACTTTGACTCTTAGACAAGGTTTTGACTCTCCATTAAACACAATTAGAGAGACTTAAAGAATCCCATTTTCATCTCCCAAAACCGGACATGCACAAGAGAGAAGAAGAAGAGAGTTTAGAGAGAGAGTAGAGAGAGATAGCTCCATATCTTGAGCATCCGAAGTCCAAATCACGATCCGTCTTCGCCATTGTAGAGCTATTGACTAGAGGAACACTTTCCATGGATTACATGCTGACTTTCATGGTTTAATTTTGGTAGAGGTAAGTAACTATGATGTTTTGTATGTTTATGAGTTGAATTGGGAGAGTAAAACATGTAGGTTGTGTTAGATGATGATCCTTGTGTTGATCTCTTGGAAGAAAGGTGTTATTAGTTACTCCTAATGATATTTTATTGTTTTAAGTTACTGATTTAAGTTGGAAATGTAATGGGGGAAAGAAATGATGATTTTTGGAAGCCAAATGCTTAGTTCTTGAATTGAAATTGGTCACTGTTGTAAGGCATGTTGTCGAATTTACTGGGGAAAATCCGTCCATGGGAATTATCTGAATTTTTGATATGTTTTAGATTTATATGTTTTGTAGCATCCTGTAAATTTTCATAAATTTTAGAGGTCAGAAAGTACCTCGTTTAGGTTGCGAATTATCGATACGCAAAATAGGCTGTTGCTGGAAATTCTGGGATGTAGTTCAATCTTTTTTGTGGTTGCATGTGGATGAATATAAGTCCAAATGGACTGATTTAAAATGGTAAATTGTAATTTATAATGTCTAGTTTCTGGGTATGTAAGGTTTATAATATTTAGACATGCGTAGAATATTTGGTGAGATGTTAGTTACAAGTTAGAACGAAAAACACATGAATTTCAAGTTAGTTGCAATCCCTGTTTTGGGCTATTTTCGTGAAAATTCTGGTACTAATCTACTATTGGGAATTTTCTAAATTTTGGATATGTTATTATTATGTATGTTAGGTTGTTCTCTATAAATTTTCATAAATTTTAGAGGTCGGAAAGTACCTCGTTTAGGTTGTGTTTTATTGCTGCGCCGAGTAAACTGTTGCTGGAAATTCTGGGTATTAGATCTAACTTGAAGTGACTGATTCTTGATGATTATAAGTCCAAATGATGTAATTCAAAGTGGTAAAATATAGTTCCAGATGTCTAGTTTCTAAATATGGAATAATTGTAATGTTTGGATTTTTGTGGAATATTTGGTGAATTTAATGGTACGACTACGCAGTGCTGAATAAGTACGTTGTTATTAGTCTCCAAGAATTAGAGACTCGTTGAGTTGCAATTGTTGTTATTGTTAAACATCGAGTATTAGTAACTCGCTGGAATTTTGTAAGAAGTTACTCGCAATGAATTTGCGAGATTTATATGGGTGGTAAACACACCAAATATGGGTATTGTGATTAATGTAGTTATTTAGGGACGATACTACGGTTCGTTCCGATGTTTCGAAAATGAATAATGACTCTAGCTGAGTCAACATGAGATAGTATATTTATATTGAACACTATACGAGCTATATACTAGTTGTGACTGACTCTGGCGGAGTCACATAGGACGTAATGAACAAACGTCGAATAATGTAATGGATTTATTAATGTGTAGATTCGACTCTATGGAGTTGAATAATGAGTAGCATAAATCACTACAGGTCGTTATTTAGTCTCCTACGATATAGGATGACATATCGGGAAAGTTATGATTCGTTAGAGATTGGCTTTAGTTAATTCAATCATGCATGAGATGACATACCGTGATTATCGTTCCAATTCGAACGAAGTGACTTGTAATGAGTCGTGATAAATATAGTACACGAAGATAATGTTATGTGATAGTTTATGCTATACATGTGATACAGTGTATCGAGTGATTATAGGATTCTGTAGAGATCCTAAGTTGAGTTGTACAATAGGTCTACTTTGCCTATTGCCTTGCTTTGGTTATATGTTAAAATGATTATGGACATATTGTGATTGTTTTAGTATGAGATAGGACAATCATCCTACTTTAATGATTAATTGTAGGACAATCATCCTACTTTGATGATTGATTGTGTATTTAGTATTTACAAGCACATTGAGTTAATTTGGTATGTGATTCAATAGAACACATGATGATTTGTTGAGAATGATGAGTAAATATCTACTTGTGCATTGCATTAAGTCCAGCTGGCATTTGTTGTTAATCAAGGTGGGACGACCTATAGTCTTTACGAATTTGTTTTGTAATCGCTATAAGTCGCCATACTGGAGTTCACACACCCCTCTTCTGTTGGCCACAGTTGAGAAGTAGCCCCACTGTTGTAGCAATACGCATGACTTTGGTTTGCTAGTTGAACCCGATGGGATTAGTCGGGGACGTCGATAATACGTACACGGGTATCGAGGCACTATTGGTTGTTTGTGTGTTGCAGGAGCAGCACCAAGATGGAGAAAGAGAAATGATATCCTTTATAATGTGGTTTAAGTATGAGCACTTAATGTGAATGTCAAGGTGCTATGTGACTTATGTGAATTGTTTATCAACGATGATATTACATGTTCAGTATGGTGTATAAATGTCATTACCATGTTATTCCTATTGTTGAGCATTATGCCATGTCATATAGTCGCATGTAACAACTTGTTGATTAATGGTTAAGTTGCAATTGTGCCTAGACTAGTTATATGTAGAGTCTTGGTTTACTGTTGCATTCATATTTATAGCATACAATACATTATAGTGGCTTACGAGGTCTTTTAGACTCACCCAACAACCTCCTCAGCTTGCAGGTTAAGTTCCAGCACAACGAGTCTTGAAGCTTGGAGTTAGCAAGATGTATTTGTATTGTCATTTTCTTCTTATTTCTTGTACTGTGAGATCGTGAGGTTACTATGTTATGTAAACTTAGTATATGGGTAGAAATAGTTGTATTCTTCAGATTTGTATTTTAATGCCGACTTGTGAGGTCATGCCGGTTGTAGTATTTTATAATTTTGGTTTATAGCTCGTGGTCTTGGTGTGGCCTTGTGCCTGTCGATACTTTATTAGTAGTTTTCCCGAGCGCGTAGCTCGTGGTGTTTATTATTGTTGTTTCTCTGGCTCGTGTATTTAGGCGTCGAGGTTTTTATTGTTGGGTTTATTTTAGTGTTGTTCTCCGGTGTATGTTTGGCCGTTGAGGTTTATTTAGTTGTGGTTGTTGTTCGAGTTTTTGAACTCACATTTTATCTTGTATTCCGCTGCATTAGTTTTGGTTTTGAGCTTTTGTGGCTCACTCTTATCAGTTGATTAGGTACGTTTTGTTATTTTGGCGCATCGAGTTGGGGTTCAACGTCGGATCCCGAACTTGGGGCGTCATAAATTTGATTTGAGTTTTCACAATATTTGAGCTTTTGAGAGATTTCTTATGTGACGTCCCGAGTCCGGGGTTCGATGTTGAACTCCAACTCGGTGCGCCAAACTAGTAAGAACAACCGAAAAGAGCGAGTTACAAAAGCTCAAAACTAAACTATGCAGCGGAATACAAGTCAAAATGTGAGTTTCAAAAACTCGAAATACAACTCACTAGTAAGACAATCTCCACGGCTATAACAAATGCCGGAGAACAACAGTACTAAACACCACGAGCTAACACGCTCGGGGACAACTACTAATAAAATATCAACGACACAAGGCCACACCAAAACCACAGGTCGGTAATCCAAAATAATAAAGTACTACAACTGGCACAACCTCTCAAGTCAGCCTCAAAATATAAATCTAAGAAATACAAATATTTCTACCCATATACTAAGTTTACATAACTTAGTGAACCTGACGATCTCACAATACAAGGAATAAGAAGAAAATGACAATACAAATACATCTTGCTAACTCCAAGCTTCAAGACTCGCTACTTGGAACTTGCAAGAGGTTGTTGGGTGAGTCCAAAAGACTCCGTAAGATACTATAATGTATTGGGTGCCATGGGTATGAATGCAACATTAAACCAAGACTCTAAATGCACTAATCTTGGTAACAATTTTAGCTTAACCATTAATCGACAAGTTACTACATGTGACTATATGGCATGGCATTATGCACAATAATATAGCAGGAAAGTAAACATGTAGGAGCACATAAAGGCAACCAACCCTATACTAACGAGAGGCTCAATGATCGCCAACCGTCCCATACCAGTTGGAAATCATGACCAACATTCGCTTATATAGGAAACACATAAGAGCGGTAAGTAAACACATTTAAAGGGATACGGTGTCGAGGTACACCTCCGACCAAACCAATAGTTCCAACCAACCAACCATTATAATACCAAATATCGAAGCCGTGGTTGACGTGCTCGATCAATAAACCAATCCAAGAATTCGCCGTTGTTGACGTACTCGAACCATAAACAAAACCAAGATCTCATAACAAAGAACCTGTGAACCATTTTATTTGAAATTCACAATAAACCGGTGCCACCGATCCCTACAACCCGGAAAGGTCACCGGTATAATAGCTTACCAACGTTGCGGTTTTTGCCTACAAACACTTGGCGCTATTCCCTACCGTGGCCAACGTAGGGTGCGAGAACAATGTATTGGCCTTTGACTATTACGTAGCCCCTGCTCTTGTAATAATCGAGCGTCAATACACCCCTCTCTAACAAACATGCCATGGACTTAACTAAATGCTCAAGTAGAATATTCACTCGACATTTAAAAATAAACGGTCATACTCCAAAGTAGGAAGCATACCACAACAACCACATTCAATAGCAATACGAATGTTTCAAGTAGGTCACAATAAGCCTACAACAACAAATCAACGAAGTGTGCTGGTAAACATTAAACACACAATCAATCATCAAAGTAGGATGATTGTCCTATCACATACTAGAACAATCACACAATATCCATAAACACTAAACATATAACCAAAACAAGACAATAGGCAAAGTAGGCCTATTGTACAACTCAACTTAGGATCTCTACAGTATCCTATAATAACTCAATACATTTTATCTCATGTATAGTATAAACCATCACATAACAGCATCGTCGTGCACTATGTATATCACGACTCATTACAAGTCACATCGTCCGAATTAGAACAATAATCATAGTATGTTATCTCATGTATGATTGAATTAACCAAAGTTAAGCTCTTACGAATAATCACTTCCACAATACGTTATCCAATATCGTAGGGGACTAGATAACAACCCGTAGTAAATTATACTACTCATTAATCAACTCCGTAGAGTCAATTCTACACAATAATACATTAACTACAAGATTCGACGTTTGTCTAATACGTCCTATGCGACTCCGCCAGAGTCAATCACAACTAGTATGTAGTTCGTATAGTGTTCAATGAAAATATACTACCTCATATCGACTCAGCTAAAGTCGTTACTCATTTGTGAAACATCGGGACGAACCGTAGTATTGTCCCTAAATAACTATATTAATCGAGATACTCCAAATTTAGTGAGTTACCAACCATATAAGTCCCGCGAGTTCATCGCGAGTAGTCACTTACAAAATCCCAGCAAGTTACTAGTACTTGAGATTTAACAAAAACAACATTTACAACTCAACAAGTCTCTAAATCACGGAGACTAACAAAAAGGATAACCTTTCAGCACTGCGCGACAATTCTATTAAATTCACAAATATTCCACAAAAATCCAAATATTACAATTATTCCATATTTAGAAACTAGATATCTGGAACTATAATTTACTACTTTGAATTACCTCATTTGGAATTATAATCATCAAGAATCAGTCACTTAAAGTTGGAACTAATACCCAGAATTTTCAACAACAGTTTACTCGGCGCAGCGATAAAACACAACCTAAACGAGGTACTTCCCGACCTCTAAAATTTATGAAAATTTACAGAGGACTAACTAACATACATTAGAACGACATATCAAAAATTCAGCAAATTCTCAATGGTAGATTAGTACCAGAATTTTCACGAAAATAGCCCAAAACTGGGACTGCAACTTACTTGAAATTCATGTGTTTCACTTTCTAACATGTTACCAACACTTCACCAAGTCTCATGAAAACCTTTACACATAGCCATTGATTATCAACTAACTTAATATCATTTGAAATGTTCAATTACTTATTTCTTTCAAGAAATTACACAAAGATGAACAATTACTCATCCTATATGCTTTATTATTCCAATTCAACTCATAAACATACAAAATATTATAGTTACTTACCTCTAACAAAATTACACCATGGAAACTAGCATGCAACCCAGGTAATGTCTTCTCCTAGTCAAGAGCTTCACAATGGCGAAGACGGATCGTGATTTGGACTCCAATTGCTCAAGATATGAGACTTTCTCACTCCAAAACTCTCATACTCTTTCTAAAAATGTGGATGAAGGTAGAGACCCATGATTCCTCAATAAATCAGAAAATCTCCTCAACTAGAAACGTTCCTTTCATCTCCCTCTACGCTATGGCGAAGACGGATCGTCGATCCGATGTCGGTAGCTCAAGATATTGAAGTTTTCTCTCTCTACTCTCTCTCTAGAGTCTCTATGATGCATGGTAGAAGGGATGAAGAATGAGAGTCTTCAAGGCTCTCTAATGGTGTTTTAATGAGGAGTCAATGCCTGGTCTTTATGTCTCAAGAAGTTGCTTGACTTTAGTCAAAGTCAATAGGTCAACAAGTTAATAATTAAAACTTTGGTCAAATGCTATGAAGTTCTGCACTCTTGGGTCAACTTCAAAGACGTGCCTAGGATAATATACAATTTTAAAAATTACAAATAAGGTGTGGTTGGAAAGCTCTTTGAGTCTAGTTTACACAGAATCAAACGGTTTGCAAATCCGATGTTTCTACACAAAGTTATGGCCAAATTACTACAGGCTGATTCTGGACCAATATTCTGTCCTTTGGGCGGCCGCCCAGGCGGGCGCCCCGTCCCCTTTTTGCTCCTACTTATCCGAAAATGCTCTAAAACATTCCAAAAATGATACCAAATGATCCCAAAATGATTCTAAGGCTAAGGCAAGGTCAAAATACTCAAGAAAAGTCTTCCGAAGGTCCGAAAACATCGCTAGAAGTGTAACGCATTACAAGTACGAACGCTACAAATATTACATCACAAATCAAGGCATACTAATCACATGAAGCTAACCAAAACACTAAATAAAATTAATAAACAAAATGCATACAAATTATATGAATGATGTAAGTGTCACCGATGTCAAGTAATTACGAATGAACTAGGAAGGAAATAGGGTCGGGGTATTACATCTTAGACTAGAATTCTCAACCCAACTTATCAAGTTTGTTGAGCGGCAGGTTTGTGGTGTTCCATGATCTTGGTTCCTGATCAATTGCAATTAGTGGGTTAAGGTTGCACCCCAAGTTTTTAGGGATTAAATTCGCCCCAGGGTTGAGGGAAGCTCCTTATCTTTGTTTCAATTCGTTGTTATCTGTTTTTGAATTCGCGTTCTTGGTTGGTTCTGCTTTGTCACGATCTTGGAATCACATCAGAACCCGTGTGAAACTGACCATTGTGTAATATTTACTACGAATATTAGAGTGAAACCAGTCCTACTCCAATGAATTTGAGAAGAGGAAGATCAAGACCTTGAGTTGCAAAAGATTGTTGAGACTCTGAAGAATGGAAAAAAAAAACTGACTTTCCAGTACAAAGTTATGGATTATTAAAGTTTTAGAAACAGACAGTGTGTCCCAGATAACGCAAAATTAAGGCAACACTTGTTGGAGGAAGCTCATAAATCTAGATATACCATTCACCCGGGAAGCACAAAGATGTATAGGGATTTGAATTAGGATTTCTGGTGGAATAATGTAAAGCGGGTGATAGATAACTATGTGTCTAGGTGCCTAACATGTCCATAAGTAAAGGCAAAGTGTTGTATTTTAGCCTAGATTTGCTTGAATCCATAACCTAAGTCTAAGACAAGGTGACTAATGGGCCTGCGTGTCTGTTAGAGTGGCAACTTGTACTTAGACATAGCTTGAATAGCCTAGGATTGCTTATTGTAAATTGCCTTGAAGAAGATAGCCTGTAAGGATATCGGCCATCCTCTATACATCTGCAGAAGTGTGCATCAGCAGAGTCCTTCAAGATATCGGACAAGTTCATCTAAGCCTAGCCTCATCAGCTAAGTTGAAGACCCCAAGATCGTCCGATATAGAACTGCCGAAGACATGTCCTGATTTGAAGCTTTCATTGACTTCGATGCAACGTTAACCTGCAAAACGCATTCAATGAAGCTTTCCATTCTTGGCATACAACTCAGAAAAGGACATTCTGCCTGCAAACACAGTCTACCTATTTTTGGCAAAGTGTCAGGAGACAGACTGTAACTTGCAGAACCGCCTATCAGAGCTTAACAACACCATTAGAGCATTGAATGCTCTTAAATTCAAATTGAGCAACTCATGAAGATCTCCAACGGCTCCAAGGTCCCCCGCATATAAAAGGAGACTTCATGGCAGCATTTATACTTGCTTCAATAACTACAACTCTGAATCTTCTTCATCTTCTTCAAGTGCATTAAAGCTTAAACGTCCTATCTGCATACATACATTGAAGAGCTTCATACTTAGACTTCTAGTCCATTAAAAGCTCTTCATTGATTGCAACACCTAGCTTTTCATAGCTCACGAGAATTGTATCTTATTGATATCAATTCTCCCACACAAACACTTGGTCAACAAAATTTTTGTACACTATCCATTAGAGATTTAGTTTGTAAAATATCTAGTGGAAAAACTTAGTACACGATTTTCAAATCCAAAGTTGACCACTTTGGTTGTGGACGTAGCACTTATTTATAAGTGTGAACCATATTAAATATTCTGTCTATTTGTGTGTGATTGTGAATTGATTGTGTTGCTTTAAATTTCCGTATTTCCAAGCTGTTAAGAACTCGCGATCTTGACCCGTGAAGATCGGCCATTCTCAACTTGTCTGTGCTTCACAAGACTTCCGCCCGCAAAATTTTTAAAACCCTAGTGAAGTAAGATTTTTGAATCAATTTCAAAAATTGGACATAGGCTATTCAACCCCCTTCTAGCCTATATAGAGCAACCTTGGACCTAACAATTGGTATCGAGCTTAACTCTTTGAAAACTTGTTTTTCCGAGATTAACCTCTTGAGAGATTAAAGATCATGGCTGCTCACCAAATGTTGGAAACTTCAAACGTGAACCATTGTCTGTCTTGGATGAAGTTCACTTTGACATCTGGAAAGATAAAGTCAAAAGACATATGAACTCAATTGATAAACGTTTGTGGAAATGTGTCACGGATGGAGTACCAAAGCCGGAAGAAGAGTGGGATGATGAAGACGAAAGAATGATGCTCTGGATGGAAAGGCCATCAACATCATTACTAGTGTTGATATAAGCACTTATCGGATTATCAACTTGGACACGGAAAGGAGATGTGGGAAGCCATCCTTGAATATCTTGAAGGTGATGGTGAGACAAAGAACAACAAATTATATACTGCATCCAAGTTTGACTCCTTCAAAAGGATCCCAAAGAGTCTCTGCGAAGTGCCTATGACAGATTCTATGAGGTAGTCAACTCTTGCTATTCCTTAGGAAAGAAGTATGAAAAGAAAGAAATAAACATGAGATTTCTAAATGCACTAGGCGGTTTATGGCATGTTAAAATCACGCCATGAAAGAGTCAAAAGATTTAAACAAATTGACTCTTAGAAACCTTTATGCTAGTCTTTCGGTTTATGAGCTTGAGATCCAACAAGCTCAAGAAATGGAAAAGAGTTTTAAAAACTTGTCCTTACCGGCCATGTCTTCGAACCTTCTGTTCAAAACCCGATGAAACACCTTCTACATCCGGTGAAGATGATGATATTCTTTCGACGCCTTTGCTATGTTTGTAAAGAAATATCAACGTTTCAAAAGGTTTAATAAACCATCATCACATAGGCAGTCTCTCACAAAGCCGTTCCTTATAAAACAAGCGCCAACCAAAAATTCGCTCCTTATAAATCAGACCATCAAAAGGATAATGAGCTAGTTTGTTTTAACGTAGGAAACCAGGCCATTTTGCCTCTAAATGTCCAAAGCCAAAATATGAATTTTATAAGAAACGTCCGAAACTAAATTTCAAAAACAAAAAGGGATGGTGGTGAAGACATTGATGAAAGCAATCGCCTACATGGTGTGACACGACACGATGAGGATGACTCTTGTGACTTTCTTTGAAGAAGCCAACATATGCCTTATGGCCGGGAGTCACCACATGATTCGGTGAGGTCACTACCATTTCAACAAGATGACAGTGATGATGATGATGAGCTTAATGAACCTTCAAAGGGAGAGCTCATCAAAGCAAACAAAGACATCTTTGGAAGAATTTTCAAAATTCAAAGCCCTATGTGAAATTAGCCAAGAAGCATGAACTAGCTGTCTCGAGAAATCAACCTTGATGTCTAAGATCAAAGATCTTGATAGACGACAAGTGAAAGTATCAAATTGCAAAAGAGAACAAAGCTTTGACGAAAAAGTGGACTTCCTACTTGAACACATCAAGAAGATAAATTCGAGAAAGATGACCTTCAAAAGGTTGTCAATACTTGGAATAACTCTAAAGGAAACTTTGATACCATTCTCTCAAACCAAAACTTTAGATGACAAAGCGGTATTGGTTTCCAAAGTGAGTTCAAAGTAGGTAGTTCTTCTAGTTCTCAAAAGGATGAGACATCGAAGTGATTCTTTGAAGAATTGGTCGTAGAAGTTTCTTATGACCAGAGTCTCCCAAAGGCAAGGACTTGGCTTTAACAAAGTTCCTTTTGTTTATCCCAAGAACACAAAAGACAAGTCCAAAAGAAAGCACCGCAAAGAATGACTCTGCTAATAGTGAGTCGAGCAACTAAAACCTGCCATTAGTCACCCTAAGAAAACAGGGATGACTAATAGCAAGTCTAGGAATTCTCGGCTCAAACCTATTAAATTTGTCAAAGGCAAGGCGCGATCTCAACACCGCCTATAAAAGGGTAAAAGAAGTGAATTCAGATAAAAGCTTAAAGGACATGTGCTGTAAATACAAAATCTTTTGATAAGAGGTCTACCTATGGTAAACCTAACATCAACAAGAAAAGGCATTATCGGCCTAAGTCCTATAGGCCAATTATCGCAAAGATCATTCCAAAGACTGGCGATATTAAGAAGCCTCAAAAGAAATCATTACTCATGTTGAAGGATTTCACAAATGCTCTTTCGCAAATGCCATGGTCATGAGATTCATGAATGCCTTCGAGATTCACACCTAAATCTAGAGGATTTACTCCTCCAAAGGTTAAACAGTGTGGATCCCAAAAGGTTGCTAACCTTGAGGACCCAAAAATAAAAGGGGACCATATTCTTAAATGTCTATATTTCAGGAATGCTTTATGGTGTCAATGAAGAAGAGAAAGATCTATGGTATCTAGACAGTGGATGCTCAAAGCATATGACCGTGATCCAAATCTTCTCTCAAGCATTGTTGAAGCAAAGGGTCCCTCCATATTTGGAGACAACTCAAAAGGGAAGACCATTGGTTATGGAAGTATAATCGAGGCAATCTCTATCAACAAAGTCTCTCTAGTTGAAGGTTTAAAGCACAACGCGAGCATATCACAATTCGTGATAAAGGTCTAACTGTCGCTTT
Organism: Platycodon grandiflorus; assembly: GCA_016624345.1. Lineage (NCBI taxonomy): Eukaryota > Viridiplantae > Streptophyta > Magnoliopsida > Asterales > Campanulaceae > Platycodon > Platycodon grandiflorus. The sequence continues at coordinate 63,577,694 of CM028364.1, read as the reverse complement.
TCCTCTAGTCAATGTCTCATAAAGGACAATGAGACATGTTCAACTATCCCGACGGGTTAAAAGGGAATGTCTATCTTTGTTGACCTAAATGCCGTTGGAAGAAAATCAAATCTATGCTTGGTTGCTAGGTCATCAACCGACAACATGTTGTGGCATAAAAGGCTTAGTCATCTCAATTTCAAATACCTGGAGAAGCTATCAAAAGACAATCTAGTTGTTGGTTTGCCTAAAATATCACCTGAATCACACCTCTGCAGAGCATGTCAACTAGGCAAACTACACAAATCTTCTTTCAAAAGCAAGCCTTGCCTATCAACAACCGCACCTCTACGGCTCTTGCACATGGATTTGTTTGGACTGTAACTACTACAAGTCTTGGTGGCGCAAGTATACTCTTGTGGTAGTTGATGATTACTCAAGATTTACTTGGGTAGAGATGATGTCCTCCAAAGATGAAGCATATGACATCATTCTTGAACTCTTCGAAGACTACGACTCGAAGGGATGATATCTCGATGTCGATCGTACAATGGAACAGTTCAAGAACAATGGTGTTGCCAAATATTGTGATGACCATGGAATTGGTCACAATTTCTCTGCTTGGCACACCTCAACAAAATGGAGTTCTGAAAGGAAGAACAGAACTCTCATTGAAGCAGAAAGACAATGATTGCCAAGCCAAACCGCCTATGTATTTCGGGCCGTGAACACCGCCCGCTTCACACAAAACAGTCCATCATAAACAAATTTCATAACAAAACTCCATATGAAATATGGAGAGGCGAGCTCCCAACATTGGATTCTTTAAAATATTTGGTTGTAAATGCTATGTTCTTTACAATGGTAGAGAACATAGAGGTAAATTTGAATCCAAAAGTGATGAAGGAATTTTTCTGGATATGCCAAGTTTTCAAAAGCATACGAGTTTACAATAAAACTTCACTTAAAGTTGTTGAATCGTACATGTTTCTTTTGATGAATTTGATTTCATTGGGCCACATTTGGCTCCTAAGGTTACTAATGATTCGATGAATATGAGAGTGCGTAACGACCCAAGTCCCATCTGCTGATCCTCCTTCTTCACAAGATCTTCCAAGAGTCAACTTGTTAGAATCCTCAAACGAACCAACAAATGAACACTCAAAACCCCGAATCCACTTTGCCTTCCACACCGTAAGTCATACAACCTACCTTGGAATTAACCTACCCTTTAGAAAACCAAGCTTCACCACTTCTACTTCTCAAGAATCCAACTCTGCCGATGCAATAGGACAAGTTCAACTGCGAAGTTAGGGAAGTAAAAGATCATCCTATCACTCAAATCATTGGAGATCTTAATGCTGGTGTTCAAACTAGACAAGCTTCAAGGAATGAATGCATGTATTCTACTGCATTTGTATCTAACATTGAACCCAAAAAGATTGATGAAGCTCGAAGATCCAAGTGGGTGGAAGCTATGCAAGAAGAGCTAAACCAATTTGACAGATGCCAAGTCCGGTCACTGGTCCCTAGGCCTAAAGGACAAGCGTTATTGGCACAAAGTGGGTTTTCAGAAACAAAATGGATGAAAACGGCAATATTACAAGAAACAAGGCAAGACTGGTAGCCCAAGGATATAGACAGGAGGAGGGTATTGACTATGATGAGACATTTGCTCCTGTTGCAAGATTAGAAGCTATCAGATTATTCTTGGCCTATGCCTCTTACAAAGACTTCAAAGTTTATCAAATGGATGTAAAGAGTGCATTTCTGAATGGAGAACTTCAAGAAGAAGTCTATGTTGAGCAACCACCGGGTTCATAGACTGCTCAAGGAGAGAAGATGTCTACAAGCCGAGGAAAGCCCTTTATGGACTTAAACAAGCTCCAAGAGCTGGTATGAGACCCTTTCAAAGTTCTTGATATCTCAAGGCTTTGTAAGAGGTCAAATTGACACTACTCTTTTCATTATGAAACATAAAGGTCATTCCTTACTTGTTCAAATTTATGTTGATGATATTATCTTTGGTTCTACTAATGAAAATCTTTGCAAAAGGTTTGAAAAGCTTATGCAGAGTAAATTTGAGATGAGCATGATGGGAGAGCTCAACTTTTTCCTTGGTCTTCAAATTCAACAAAGTTCAAATGGTATCTTCATCAATCAAGCCAAATATGCAAAGGATGTTATCAAGAAATTTGGTCTTGAGAATGCAAACAACTTCAGACTCCTATGGCTACTAACGCCATCTTGACAAAGATGAGAAGGGCAAGAAAGTGGACATGACTCTCTACAGGCATGATTGGTTCACTTTTATACTTAACTGCTAGTAGGCCCGATATCATGTTTGCCGTTTGTGTTTGTGCTAGGTTTCAAGCTGATCCAAAGGAGTCTCACCTACAAGCAAAAGAATCATCGATATCCGATAGATACTCCCAATTTGGGAATCTGTATCCTAGAGATTCATCTTTTAATCTTATAGGCTATTCGATGCTGATTTTGCTGCATGTAAAGTTGACAGAAAAGCACAAGTGGGACATGTCAATTCTTAGGAAATAGACTTGTCTCATGGGCCGAAGAAGCAAACCTCTGTTTCAACTTCAACAACCGCGTAATACATAGCCGGTAGGCCTGCCACAATTGCTGGATCAAACAAAGAACTAGTTGACTATGAGATCAAAACCGATTGTCCTATAATGTGCGACAACACATCGCAATCTCGCTCAAAATCTGTCATGCACTCCAAAACAAAGCACATTGATGTGAGATATCACTTTCTTAAAGACCATGTTGAAAAAGGTAACATTAGCATGCAATATGTGCCTACCGAGAATCGTAGCGACATCTTCACAAAACCACTTGATTCAACCAGGTTTGCTTATTTAAGAGGAGAGCTTGGTATGCTTGACCTCAATCCTTAACCTTTCTAGCAAATTCTTTAAGTTATTTTATAAAAAGTCGTTATTAAACCGCCTACGTGATCGACGATCGCAACTCGCCGAGTACATAGACAACCTTGAGTAAGTATCTATATTCATATCGCAGCTTTCTATAAAATAGGACTTTGATAAAATAGGCGACTTAAGTGCGCATATACAAGAACTCAAGTCATAAATGCGGATTTCAAATTTTATCAAATATCATTTATTGGCCTGTCGAGGTATAAAAGGGCAAAATGTACAAGGATCACGCTTCTCAACAACCGCCATTTTAAACTTTCAAAACCTTTCAAGCTTCCAATCTGTAATCCAGCTCAAATCTTCTCAAAACTCCAAAATCTCAAGTCTCTAAACTTAAAATCATCAATGGTAAGGATTTCTACACCTTCTTGATTCATTTAAATCCGGTTTTACGGTCTTGTTTTGACCTAATTTGAGTTTTTAAACTGTCCGCCATTGATGAACCGTGCTATCTTGCGATTGTTGCTTGAATCATGCTTCTTTGGTGTAAAATGTGTTGTAGAGATTCTGTGATACTATGTTTTCACTTATATCGGTTTGTTTGCTTGAAATGACAAACTCGAGATATTTCAAAACCCGATGATGAACTGTTCTTATATTATGTTTCAAATTGTCTATATTTTGGGTTTTGATCGAATACACTGTTTTTGATAAATATCTTTGCTCGAATATCTCGATTACATAATTATCTCGCCATGCATATCCGCCGATTTCTATATATCTTCTCACATTTGCCGATTGTGTAGGGAAAGACTAAATCCTCAAAGGCCGCCGCCACTACTTCATCCTCCGCCTCTGCTAAGCCAACCAGGGCGCAAAGGCTGCCGAACTCCACCAAAGTTCTTCCCAGTCAAGTTATCATCCTGGGATGACAATCGACCGAGATTCCATCATCGCACATCCGCGGTGATGCCCGCTCAAAGATTTGGTGAATGTGGACTTCTTCCTCTGTTCCACTCAACGACACCCATTACAAACAATTTTCTAGCCGAGGAGTTTTACACAAGGATGATCCCGCCTCCTCCTCCAGCTAATGCCAATGAGCCAGTCAACTTAAGCTACATCAAGGGCTACATCAGAGGTCACTACATCAAGTTGACCTATAAGGATATTGGAGAAATCCTTGGACCGCTGTTGAAGGCAACCGGACTTGACCGATGCAGAATCGGCCTTGCTTGGGAGATGATGAGGGGATCTGCCCAACCAGAGAGGTTTTCCGAGATGTCTAGGAACCTCTTCCCAGAGAACCCCTATCATATCGGCCATCTCGCTCGACAAGAGCATTTTATTCAAAAATGGCTCGAGGGACATCTTCACCTCCCGGTGATGTGGACCAAAGCTGTGGTCCTTCGCAAGCAACTCAACCGGGCCAAGATCATCTTCTCAATGCTATCCCGAGTGTTGTGAAGTCCAAGCTCACCCTTCCATGAAGAGGCCCTTCGTAAGGGTTATTAATGTTATCCTCCCGCATGAGGAGATTGATGAGCTAGTCGCTAATGACGACCTCATCAAGGTGTCTAACACCTACGTCTTCACGGTCAACAACATCACCCGCTATCGGGATGATATGGCCAAAAGACAACCAACGCGGTGAGGCCGCTGCTGCCTTGCTTCGCTATCGGTTTTTGCTGCTGGCTGCTGCTATCGCTATCGGTGGCCCTCTACCCAGGCCGCAAGGGTAAGAGGAAGGTCACCTACACCGCCAGGGTTACCTGCGAGGAGGAGGAGCCTACACCTATTGGGTGAGCGCTGAGCACTTTGACCTCGGCAGACTAGACCACGATCCCTATGAGCTGCCGAGCCTCCATCCAAAAGCCCAAACACTCTCCCTCTCTCACTCCAAAACTCAAACAATCCAGAAACTGCTCGCTCAAAGGCGGCTGTTGAGAAGGACACATCAACCTTCAAACCAGCTGACCTCTCCAAATCCTCTAAAACTACCTCCCAATCCTCCAAACCCAAATCTAAACAAACCCTCCTACCCACAGACGAATCATTTGGCCTTCCTAAGGTCTCATCCACCTCTTCCTCCACACCAAGTGTCTACAGCATTTGTTTCCACACCACCGTTTCTCCATCTACTGTTCCCCACCAGAGCCCACCACAACATCTCCATCACCACCTTCGCCTCTTCTACTCCTACCAAGTCCAAACATGGCAAACGTTTTAAAAGAGTGCAAAGAAGAAGGTACATTTTATGGGAGCTGCCGATGAAACCTCTTCTCCTCCACCTTCTCCACCTCTACCTACTACCACTACCACCTCACCTACTTCCTCACCTCCTCACTCTGCTCCCATCCAAACAACCCCCACACAAGAGCCATCTATCTCACCTGCCACCACCTCTCAACCACCTACCTCCAAACGCTCTATCTCTCCCTCTTCGACCCGCCTACCCCCAAACGCCTAAAACCAACCCATATAGCCACCTACACCCCGAGGTGCGGGATCTCGTCCTTCGAGACAGAGCCTAAACCCAACCCCGCCGATTCGACCCTACCTTTCTTCCCTTGACTACCCCAAGAGATTTCCCCCCTATGTCCAGGTGAAATTATCTTCAAGTGCATTCTATGACCCCCTTCCACCACTGTCCCAACTCTTTTCTCTCATAACTCACGGTTCAAGATCTTATGATCTTCAACCAATGGGTTACAATTCACAAGGACCTAGGCCTTCCTCTCCCTCCGAATCGGCCATCTCCCTTTCCTATCTCTGCCTAAACCACCGCCTTCACCCTTATCTCGCTATCCTTCCATCCTTCTTCACCCCGTGGTCTACACCTTCATTGATGTAGTCACCACTCTCCTAGGCTTTAACCCTCTCATCCCCTTTCTCTTCCATTCTCCTAGCCTTTCACCTTTCTTTTCTCCTCCTCCCTTTTCATTCACCCCTTTCCTATGTCATCTACATAGAAAGGATATTCCCTGCCTCGCATTTTCCCTAGCCAACCTTCACCCTCTACTACCCTATCCTCCTCCACCCATTCTCCATCCTCCTCCACCAATCCCGTCCTCCACCACCCATCCTCCACCACCATCCTCCACCCTCACCTACCCAAGCGCCACCATCCTTCCCCTCGCAGTCCATCCTCTCCTCCGTGAGTCATCCCGACTCTTCGATACTTATCCCGCCGAGGCTATCCATAAATTTTTGAAAGATTTTGAGGTCATCTCTGTTGACGACCAAGGCCCCCGCACCGCCATTCAGATCGCCTCACATCACCCATGTCCAGGCTGACTGCATGACCCAAGTTATGGAAATTTCTAAGGGTGCCAAGGCCGCCTTTGATGCCTGCCTACGCTCCATCTCTGCCACCGCATCGCCCTGCCCGATCTCAGCTTCTTCCTCCGCGACCTCTGCCATCTTCAAAACCAACTGGGACAACCTCTCAACAAAAATGATGCAGATCGTCGACATGGTTGAAGCTGGCTACAAGCTTGTGCTTCACTCCCAACGCCAGCAAATCGCTCCGTTCACTCCGTCCGAGCGACGCGCACTCACTTCAAAGCACTTGGCCTTCTATCGCAAGGAGCACAAAAATACCGAGGACCGCCTCGGCTTCATTGATAACTCGCTTGCGTCCATGAAGGAGGAGATAGCTAGACTCAACAATGATAAGCGACTAAGCTCATTGAGCATAATGCTCGCTCGCGGAAGAACAAAGAGCTCTCCTGAATTGGCGATACTAAAGAAGAGCTAGCAGAAGAAAAGAAGAGATTGCAAGACTTAAGGCTCGTTGACTCTAAATGGGCATCAAGAGGCTATGAGCAATCTTCATCGTGCAAAGGCAAAGGTCGTGCATCATCTAGGTCATCCTCTCGAACCGGCCGATAATATTTTGTATAATCTTTTGCTAAACTTTGTAATTAAACAACTTGTTTAATTAACAATGTCTATGTTTTAAAACTTTCATGTTTTATTATGAACTCGCTTATTATGTGATTGCATGAAATTTAAACCACCGGTTTAAAGACATGTCCTATATTGCCTATTCGCCTATCTCGCATGTCTTTAAATTCAGCTTCATTACAAGTGTCTCGATGCTTAATTTCCGTTTGTAAACACTTTGTAATTCTTGAATACAATGACCTTTGTGTAAGTTCATCTAGGGCATGCTTATTTAATATATCAATCCTACAAGCATGTTATTACTAGACTTGAGCATGGTCTGCTGATATTGTATTCGTAGGGTCATGGACTCAAGCAAATAGGAGGAGATTGTTGTATTTTAGCCTAGATTTGCTTGAATCCATAACCTAAGTCTAAGACAAGGTGACTAATGGGCCTGCGTGTCTGTTAGAGTGGCAACTTGTACTTAGACATAGCTTGAATAGCCTAGGATTGCTTATTGTAAATTGCCTTGAAGAAGATAGCCTGTAAGGATATCGGCCATCCTCTATACATCTGCCGAAGTGTGCATCGAGAGTCCTTCAAGATATCGGACAAGTTCATCTAAGCCTAGCCTCATCGCCTAAGTTGAAGACCCCAAGATCGTCCGATATAGAACCGCCAAGACATGTCTGATTTGAAGCTTTCATTGACTTCGATGCAACGTTAACCCGCAAAACGCATTCAATGAAGCTTTCCATTCTTGGCATACAACTCGAAAGGACATTCGCCCGCAAACACGGTCTACCTATTTTTGGCAAAGTGTCGGAGACCGTAACCTGCGTAACCGCCTATCAGTGCTTAACAACACCATTAGAGCATTGAATGCTCTTAAATTCAAATTGAGCAACTCATGAAGATCTCCAACGGCTCCAAGGTCCCCCCTGCATATAAAAGGAGACTTCATGGCAGCATTTATACTGCTTCAATAACTACAACTCTGAATCTTCTTCATCTTCTTCAAGTGCATTAAAGCTTAAACGTCCTATCTGCATACATACATTGAAGAGCTTCATACTTAGACTTCTAGTCCATTAAAAGCTCTTCATTGATTGCAATACCTAGCTTTTCATAGCTCACGAGAATTGTATCTTATTGATATCAATTCTCCCACACAAACACTTGGTCAACAAAATTTTTGTACACTATCCATTAGAGATTTAGTTTGTAAAATATCTAGTGGAAAAACTTAGTACACGATTTTCAAATCCAAAGTTGACCACTTTGGTTGTGGACGTAGCACTTATTTATAAGTGTGAACCATATTAAATATTCTGTCTATTTGTGTGTGATTGTGAATTGATTGTGTTGCTTTAAATTTCCAGATTTCCAAGCTGTTAATGTCACGACCCGACCCAAGATCCTATATGGTATCTCGTCCGGTTCGTGAGACGGGACACAAAATGCACAAATTCAAAATCACTTTTCATGCAGAAACCCTGTAATGCAAGTGTATGTTTATTTGAAAACCAAAACAATGTATCACGGCACACAAAAGCCGGAAACCATCGCATAACATAATCACAAATAACCACCAACCCACGAGCTAAGAGGCTCGGGACCAAATATATAATGCCATCAGAGTGCGCGGAAATGTAAAAATAAGTAACATTTACAAAAGCCTGACAACCATGTCGGCATCTACAAAAGAATATTTAATGAACAATAAGTACGGGACTTCTACCCAACTTTACAATGTTTAAATAACAAATGTACCCTCGGCCTCACCAAAAGAAAATACCAAGGCTCTTAGAGTACTACCAAAAGACGATCGACGAATACACCGGCAACGAACGATCACCGAGGGTTTCTTGCAGGCTCGGGATCTAAGGAAAACAATAAACAATGGACGGGGTGAGTTATAAAACTCAATAAGCTACTAATGCAACAAGATGGCATGCGAGATGCAAACAAGTAATAAGAATCATTTATATATCATGGTTGGCATAATATAATCATTTCCAATCATCATCACGTCAAGTAACTCATCACATGAGTCACGTAGCATGCAACTCACATAGGTGCGATAAGTAACACATATAAAAGGATACCGTCGAGGTACACCTCCGACAAACCAACTTCCAACCAACCAACCAATAATACCAAATGAAGAAACCGTTGATGTCGTACCCGATCATCGAACCAATTAACCAAAAACCAAAGGTGAACCGTTTACCGTATCCACGTCGACGTGAAGACTCGGTCCCCAACGACCCGAGAAACAATCACGGTATAGCTTACCAAGGTCGCGTTTATTCCTTACAACACTTAGCGCTATAACCCCTACCGTGGCCAACGGTAGGGCGAGGCCTGAGATTGGCCTTCGGCTATTACGTAGCCCGGCTCACGCAATAACCGAGCGTCAATACACCTCCAACAAATATGCCATGGACTTAACAAATGCTCAAGTAGATGTTTACTCGACACATTAAACCAAATCAACCAAATGTTCAAGTAGGTGTTTACTAAACATTAAATAAAAGGGGTTATACTCCAAAGTAGGGAGTATAACAACCATAATAACATCCTACTAATGTGTGCCATAACATGCCAATATCAAATCCAACACAATACCATTTACGTGTATCGCACAACCAATCGCCCAACGGGTCTCTCGAGCATCAAAAGGCTCACAAATCACACACGTGGTCACATTCATTATCAAACCCTAATCGACTCCGTTAGAGTCATTTTTGGTTACTAATATTGTCGAGTTACGAATGTGGTCTTGTACTTTAATCCTAGCACATTAACGCCCAAATTCGAGTTCCCAACAACAAAATACAAGTTACATCATATTTCACAATCCCAAACTACATTCCATAGCAAAATCACATGTTCACGTTTCTAGCATGGTAACTCTACTCACATGGAGTTTAAAATGTCATAGGAGACATAAAAGATGAAGAAGAGGGGGGTAGTAGCTTACCTCTTGTCGGAAAAGTTGGGAGAAAACAATTTCTATTCGGTGGAAAAGCTTCTCCTCGGCAAGACCTTCGCAACGGTATGCTCGGATCGTCGAGATTCCTTCACAATCTCAAGAAATCTCCACTTTCTCACTCTAAACTCTCTCCCTTCTCTCTCTCTATACTCTATGGTGAAAGGAAGAAAATAAGAGTGTTAAACACTCTTCTTGGCTGTTTTTAGTGGCTGAAAGGATTGCCTTCTCGGTTGGGTGACGTGGCCTAATGAGGGCCAATCAATCTTTTAATTTAAAACAAGGCAAAATTTCCCGGGTGAGCAGTTCAGGGTGCAAAGCGATCGCTTTGCCCCTAACAGGGCGATCGCTTTGTGCTCTGGGCAAAGGGCGATCGCTTCGTGCAATTAATGGGCGATCGCTCTGATCCCTGGCTGAAGGGCGATCGCTTTGTTCATTAACAGGGCGATCGCTTTGTGTCCAGTGCATATGGACTCTCCGAAAAGTCTCAAAACACTTCCAAAATGATCCTAAGTCTAAGGAAGGGCTCTAAACACTCGAGAAAGGTTCTCGAAAAGTCCGAAAACGACGTTGGGGATTCCAAGCATCTCAAGCAACAACAACCACAAGAACTAAGCGATGATGTAAAGCATATAAAATGTATGGAATGCAACACGAACATGCTAATGTCATATAATATGCTCAAGAAATGTTCATGGTGTTATTCTATGTGTCACGTGCAACATCCGTGAGTGATATGAATGACGTGTAAGATGCAAATGAAGCGGGTGTTACAGAAGAACTGGCGATCTTAACTGTGAAGATCGGCCATTCTCAACTTGTCCCGTGCTTCACAAGACTTCCGCCGCAAAATTTTTAAAACCCTAGTGAAGTCATATTTTTGAATCAATTTCAAAAATTGGACATAGGCTATTCAACCCCCCCTTCTAGCCTATATAGAGCAACCTTGGACCTAACACAAAGCATCAAAGACCAGCATGACTACTTTAACCATTGAAAATTCTAGAATAGAAATGGGAGAATATTGCGATGGATTTTTTAACTAGGCTACCACAGACTCGTCAGGGACATGATGCTGTATGGGTTGTTGTTAATGAGTTAAAAATGTTTACTCACTTTCTCCCATTGTTATGACTTACTCCTTTAATGAACTTGCTTCTTTGTACATCCAAAAAATAGTAAGGTTAAATGGTGTTCAGGTGAGTATTGTGTCTGACAAGGATCTGCGGTTCACATCTCGATTTTGGCATGGTCTGCAACTTTCTCTAAGAACCAAGTTGAACTTTAGCACGACCCTTCATCCCTAAAATAATGGCTGATTTGATAGGATGATCCAAATTTTAGAAGACAAGTTACGAGCTTGCTCCTTTGATTTTAAAGGTAGTTGGGACACTCATCTTCCTTTAGCAGAGTTTGCCTACAATAATAGTTATCGGTCTAACATTGGCGTGGCACCCTACGAAGCCTTGTATGGAAGAAAATGTAGATCTCCTATTTTTTGGTCTGAAGTCGGTGAAGCCAAACTTTGGGGAGAGGACATAGTTTGTGATTCAACTAATAGGATAAAAGTGATTCAGGAGGGACTTATTACGGCTCAAAGTCGACAAAAGAAATTATGTCGATAATCCCAGAAGAGATCTCAAATTCTAGGTTGGTGATCGGGTATTCATGAAGATATCACCAAAGAAAGGAACCAAAAGTTTCGGGAAGAAAGGAAAGCTAGTGACAAGATACATTAGGTCATTCAAAATCTTGGAAATGGTTGGTAACTTGGCTTATCAGGTAGCATTACCACCATCTCTTCAGAGTATTCATGATGTGTTTCACGTGTCTATGCTGCAAAATATACTTTAGATGCCTCTTATGTTTTGAACCACGAACCAATCCCATTGGAGCCAGATTTATCTTATCTGGAGCAGCCGATACAAATTCTAGATCGCAAGGAATATGTTTTTAGAACAAAAAGGATCCCTTTGGTAAAAGTATTATTGCAAAAACATGGAGTTGAGGAGGCAACTTGAGAGGCAGAACAAGAGATGAAAATGAACCACCCTCACCTCTTTGGTGATACTGGTAAGGAATTTAGGGACTAAATTCTTTATAGGGGGGTGTAGTACCCTTGGTTTTTACTTTGTTCTGTTTAGTCTTCCTTAGTTTTGATTGGGTTTGCATCCATCTTAGACTGTTACTGATATGTGTGGTTCATATTGTGCAGCTTAGCGCAGAGGTTCCGAAGTTTTCTCAGTAGAAATGCAAACTTCTTGGAGTTGCACCCTAGGGTGTAACCAAACCTTGCGCCTTGGCGCAGCAACTTTACAGAATTGCACATTCACCCCTTACCTAAATTCGTTTGCTTTGATTTAAATATGTTTATGAGCTATGATTAGTTGTAATAGTGTATAGTTAGACCTAATTAGTTAGTGTTGAATATGGTTATTTAGGTTTAATTACTGATTGATTAGCTTAAAATTATTGACTTTTGACCATCCAATAAGATTTTGAAATGCCTTAAGTGATGGCTTCTCCTTTGGATACCTCCTACTAGCTTGGTTGACCATCTTAAATGGGTATTGCTAGAGACTCTTTGTAAGTATGAAGAAAAAAATATTAATTGGTAAAAATCTTCAATTTTTGTTATGAATGTGAACGGTTGAGGGGCTATGGAGCCTGCCAACTACTGTCATGGGGTGAAGAGGTAGTTGTAGATAGGGTGTTCCATAAGCTCAGCGCTTTACCACTATTGGCCCTAGCGGAATGACACTACTTCCTTGCTAGCGGGGGTAGGTGGCCATCTAAGTGAAGCTCAGGTTGTAGGGACAGATATCATATGAGCACCTAACTCTTAAACTTTTAATGATCGATGATATGGTTCGTTAAAGGGTTATCAGCTACAACAACACAGAATGGGGTAATAAGGTTGGTTTAGTCGGAGGTATACCTCGACCCTGTATCCTTTAACATTGTGTTTTATTCAGTTGAATATGGTTATTTAGGTTTAATTACTGATTGATTAGCTTAAAATTATTGACTTTTGACCATCCAATAAGATTGTGAAATGCCTTAAGTGATGGCTTCTCCTTTGGACACCTCCTACTAGCTTGGTTGACCATCCTAAATGGGTATTGCTAGAGACTCTTTGTAAGTATGAAGAAAAAATATTAATGGTAAAAATCTTCAATTTTTGTTATGAATGTGAACGGTTCAGGGGTTATGGAGCCTGCCAACTATTGTCATGGGGCGAAGAGGTAGTTGTAGATAGGGTGTTCCATAAGCTCAGCGCTTTACCACTATTGGACCTAGCGGAATGGCACTACTTCCTTGCTAGCGGGGGTAGGTGGCCATCTAAGTGAAGCTCAAGTTGTAGGGACAGATATCATACGAGCACCTAACTCTTAAACTTTTAATGATCGATGATATGGTTCGTTAAAGGGGTATCAGCTACAACAACACGAATGGGGTAATAAGGTTGGTTTAGTCAGAGGTGTACCTCGACCCTGTATCCTTTAACATTGTGTTTTGTTCAGTTGAATATGTGCTTGTACCCATATCCTCATGTGGTTTGTAATTGCTTTTGGATTGCTAAATCCATGTTATATACTTGCTTGTCATACATATCATAGCATTTAGTTGCATTGTAATAACTTAATGATCCGTAGACTCACCCTTTCCTTTTTGTTTTTTCCTTAGATTGCAGCCGTGCGAGTGGTAATAACGAGAAAGGTGGAAAAGCGACAATTGGTAGAGAAGGACCCCTTTTTAGTAGTACTTGTGTATAGTGGTAAGTACGCTGGATGTTTGTGTTGTATTATATTAGTTTGAGGGTGGTATTATTAGCGCCCTCATTGAAAAAAAAATATGTGATTAACATTTTTAAATCCAAAATTACCTCCGATTTATAAGTGAGGATTAACAACGAAGGTGCTAATAGCACCGAGATTAATAATACTCCTTATCCTTTTCCAACTACCAAACAAGCCCTCCAAGTATAAATACAAACACTTGGAGTATTCAAGACAACTCTTGACTCTCCAACAACTTACATGTACATTCCAAAGTGCATTCAAGAGACTTTGAACTGACTTACTAACATTCAATACTTTAAAGAGCAATTACACTTAGATTCCGATCTTTATTGCTCATCATTGTTGTAATTATTTCTGTTCAAGCACAGGAGAAAATAACTTTGTTTACCAGATTATTTCTCTTACCATAAACGCTCAGTCGATATTCTTTTGTACACAAATTAGTGATCTTTGTAGTAGATCTTAGTGGTAAAAATAGTGCACATTTCAAAATCTAAAATTGACCACTTTGGTAATGGACATAACACTATTTATAGTGTAAACCACTTCAAACACCCGAGCATTTGCTTTGTGTACTTAGTTCTTATCTGCTCTATTTTTATAATTTCCTACAAACTACATCAAAGCTTAAAGGCTGCTAAAAAGGTCATACAACATCAACAGACTTCCCTACTTATTCCGCCTGCGTACAACTTAGTCAAGAAGTTGCTATCTTGGAAAGAAAACCATTTAAGTTTTAAATTGGTTATAGGATATTCAACTCTTCCCCCTTCCCCCTCTTCCTTCTAGCCTATTTGAGTCTGCTGGAACTAAAAGTCAACACCACGCCAGCCACTACCACCGTTAGGCTTTAGATGAAATTAAATGATTTTTTGTAAGTTTATTTTATTTAATAATTTTATGTTAATGGTTAAATGAGCTTTAGTATTGGTCGTGTACAAATTTTGTAATTTTGTAATTTTTTGTTTTTGTTTTTTTTTTGTGTTTTGTTAAGAATTTTACAAAAAATGTTTTAATGTATTGTACCGAACAATACTTTAATGCGTGTAGTGTTGCAGTATGAGACTCCAACTTCAAGCAATTTTTGAATATATTTCTTTTATATTATTTTTTCTTGTAAAAGGTGACCAAGTATATTGGGTAAATTTGGATAATATCAATTTATTAATTGATAGAATTGGTTACACCTATTAAGCATTAATGTCTATTAGGGGTGGCAATGGCAGGCACGACACGATTGCACGAACCAGCACGACACGATTATAAACACGAATTACAGAGACAAGAAACACGATAAGGCACGACACGGCACGGCACGACACGAAACACGACACGAAAGCACGAATTATAAATTTAGTTAAAATAACATTTATTATTATATTTATGATCAAATAAAATAGATAACACGAAAACACGATAGTGTGGCACGAACACGACACGAAGGCACGAATTGCCACCCCTAATGTCTATAATTAGATAATACCCAAAATTACCCATTAACTTATTGAGTACAAACATAACCGGTATTACCCAATTGCCACGGTTAACCCCATTTAGTGAGTGACACGCATCACGCATTAACCACTAAACTTATTTGCAAAACGTTTAGGCCTTGATTGGTATGTAAAAATAGAATCAATTTTGCAGAATCGATTATTAGTAATGAGCTTCCACAGAAATAGATGAGAAGATAATTCCTAAAAAGTGTTTGCTAACATAAGGAATGTTCTTACGAATGTAGTACAAATTTATATTATAATATTTGGTGAGAAACAAAACAACTTGGAATACAAAGATAAAATTAAGGCAATTGACAATATTACCCCAATATAGACAAGTACTTCATAATGACTTTAATGATAAAAATTAGACATTAATGTTATTACTACTCTACAAAATAACAACTTCTTCATTCTTTTTTTATTTTGGTGAAATTTTAAATTATCCAGCATCAATAAAGCAAAAAAAATTATTGATTTAATTTTTTTTAAAAAAACTAATGTTATAATGAAACTAGTTCATAAGAAAAAAAGCTTAAACATTTGAAACAAAAGGAACAAATACTTGACCTAATAAAAAAGAGTCGAAGAACAACGACGATGACGAGGAGTAAAAAGGAACGACCGTAAAGTAGTTGAAACCGAATGAAATTATAAATATATAGGAAAATTAGTCAAATGACCAACGTACAATCGTTTGGTAACCGATTTAACCAACGAACTCCCAATATACCAAATCTAACAAATGTACTTACTAATTGAGTCCAATGCGGTCCCTCCAGTTAACTTATCTAATTTTCTAACGGGGTTGCTAACATGGTTAACGGAAATATTTTATGAGGGATATTTTTGTCCATTTCATCCAAATCTCACTGCCTCCACCCAGAGAGAGGAGAGTGTGTGTGGGTGGGGGCGGTGAGATTTGGAAGGAATAGATAAAAATATACCACTCATAAAATAGCTCTGTTAACCACGTTAGTAGCTCCGTTAGAAAATTGGATGGAAAGTTAACGGGATGGACAACATTGAACTCAATTAGTTAGTGCATTGGTTATACTATGTATATTGGGAGTTTGTTTGTTAAATTGGTTACCAAACGATAGTACGTTGGTCATTTGGCTAAATATAAAGCAAATACTTTACCTAATAGAAGAATATTATTGTTCTTTTAGATGTATTCCAACGATTAGGAATCCAAATATTTCCTCCTCCATAAGGAATGTGATTCCTTAATTTTAATAATTAATTCCATGATTTTAGTAATTCATTCTTATTCCATATATAATTTTTACACCATCAAACGTTATTAATCAATTTTGCAAAATTAATTTTATTTTCGTGCATCAATCAAGATTTTAAAGGGAGAAGGGATTGAAATTTAATTCTGTTTACAGTTAGAGATATTGGCAAAACAGAAACCCTTTTTTAAACTACAAAAGATAATTTTGCTCCAAAAATAATACTCCCTCCGTCCCTAAATTATTGTCTTCCTTTCATTTTTCGTCTGTCCCAAAATAATTGTCTTGTTTGAAACTTTCCTTTTTAGAATATCACTTTTATTATTTTACTCTTACTTTTTCTCCCTACTTTAATTATGGGCCACATACACATGGACATTAAAGGAAACAACACACTTTTTCAATACTATTTCAATATTAATAATCAAGTCAATTAAGTTTTTTTAATCTGTATACCGGACCAACCTAAATAATAATTTAGGGACGGAGGAAGTATGTACGGTACAATAGCAAAAAGTAAAGATTGGTCTAAGTCCACTTTTCCTTGTCTATCTACGCTATAGAAGACTTGTACAAAGTCAATGATTGTATAAATCCTGTTGGGATTTTAGGTGATTTGGTCGAATATCGGCCGTGTTCAGTTTTCTGATTTTGACGTTTTTTTTTTTCTTTTCTCTTTGGAGTTCTGAACACCCTCGGTTGCTCACCATACACGTGGGCATCACCACATGGCAATCTTGCAACCTATGAGTGCCAGATCGACAGCATGGGTGCATAAGAGCACTCCAAAACCGGTCAGCTCGGGATATGGAGACCGCATCCATCCGGCGAAGACGGCAAGGTCAAATGATCGACCTGGAAAGATGGGCGACTTGGTACCTATTCTATGACGACTCATTCCACCTCGGTGTACTGCATGCCCAAGTAAGCAACCTAGAACCACTCTAGGGCGACCTCACAGATGAACAGGCGACCTGACGAATGTCAGGACTACCTCGACGGCATAGAGCGACCTGGGGCTAGCCAGGTCGACCTCTCTCGTGTCATGCTACCTCGATAAAAACAGAGCCCTATATGAAAACACATTAGAAGAGTCCTGATATAATCCATCTCCACATCTCACTCCTATACGTATAAAGTAACGTGACCCTCAAGAAACGGAAATTACTCCTAATCTGAATCTGATAAGGATTGAGGTCACATCCCTATAAATAGCACCCTCAACAGACCTCATAAGGTACGCACATACAGATTTGCTTCTATACTGTCTCGCCTTCTTACGTTTACACAACACCGCTAATTCTCACGCCGGAGGGTTATCGCTGGACAACCCGGCCCCTAACGGTGTTCTTTGCTTGATTACGTGTTTTCGACAATCTTCAAAGACAATCCCGCAACGTCACCGGAATCCTACCTAGACTACACACGTGGACCAAGACACGACACCCAATCCTTTTCGGCGTGATCAAGTAAGCAACCTAGAACCACTCTAGGGCGACCTCACGATGAACAGCGACTGACGAATGTCAGACTACTCGACGATAGAGCGACCTGGGCTAGCCGTCGACCTCTCTCGTGTCGTGCTACCTCGATAAAAACAGAGCCCTATATGAAAACACATTAGAAGAGTCCCGATATAATCCATCTCCACATCTCACTCCTATACGTATAAAGTAACGTGACCCTCAAGAAACGGAAATTACTCCTAATCAATCGATAAGGATTGAGGTCACATCCCTATAAATAGCACCCTCAATGACCTCATAAGGTACGCACATACGATTTGCTTCTATACTGTCTCGCCTTCTTACGTTTACACAACACCGCTAATTCTCACGCCGGAGGGTTATCGCTGGGACAACCTGGCGCCCTAACGGTGTTCTTTGCTTGATTATGTTTTCGACAATCTTCAAAGACAATCCCCGCAACGTCACCGGAATCCTACCTAGACTACACACGTGGACCAAGACACGACACCCAATCCTTTTCCGTGATCGCTTGGTTCCGTTGCGGACCTTTTGTGATCAAGCATGGCATCTTCTAAGCAAGTCTCTAAATCCGCCCAAAGAACAACCCCGCATACCATCCACCGCTCCGCTTGCCGGCAACTCTCCCGACACGACAAGGAGTCACCGATACCCTCATCGTGGCTTCCGCTTCACCAAAACACACGGGCTCAAAAACTGGCCAGAGCAATGAGAAGGAAAGCTTTGGGAAAGAAGGCAGCACAAGCAACAACCAAAAGCCCAAACTTAATAGTTCATAATGGCCAGACACCCACCCCACCTTCATCCGATGGTGAAGGCCCAGGAGACAAGGATGATCTTATCATAATGGATAGCAGGATGCCTCCTACTCAACAAGAAATCGATCTCGCCGAATTGGAGGAGATACGAAAAGAGAGAGCTTTCTTGGAGAAACAGAGGGAGCTAGAAAAACGTGAATACGAGCTATCCCGCAAGCTCGCCGCCCAGACAACCCAGCTAGAACCTAGCTTACACCTATCCCATGACAAGCACCACAATGTTCGACCTGAAGGGAGTAAGCACAGGAGTCTCGGCCGACACCATCATGGGAGGCAGGGGTGACGCTCCTAGACGCAGCCGATAAAAGCCGGCCCCGACAAGCGCTGCGCATCAAACACTTGGCTCCAAGGACCGACTGGGCACCCCAGACAGGGAGCGACCTAGAGATAGCATCCACTCAAGGATGGATGGACGAGCTAGAAGTCCCAGCCCGGCAAAGTCCTACAGGTCCCGCCGAATGGAAAACAATGAGGAGCGATTGCGACGACCACAGGAGAGCCATAGCCACCGCTCCAAACGCAAATCTGTCCAACACAGTACCTCCAGCAGCGAGGCAACCTCGCACAAATATTCCAGGATCGACGACCATGACCGCCGATCTAAGAGGCGGGGCAAGAGCAGCGACCGGGAGGACGAGGTGCTACAGAAAATGAAGGAACGATTGGAGGCTCTTGAAAGAGGGAAAGAATGGAAGCCTTCAACAAGTGTAACGGCAGCCTTTTGTAGGAGAATCCGGAATACTCCTCCAAATCATCGCCTGAAGCTGCCATCTTTGAAAAGTTACGCTGGAACCACAAATGCTCGAAGCCACGTATCAAGCTTTGAGGCAAAAATGGGAGTATGCACTAGAGATTTGGATCTCTGGTGCGTAGTGTTTGTCAGCACGTTTGAAGAGGTCGTTCTGAATTGGTTCGAGGAGCTAGAAGAGGGTTCTATCAGAGATTGGCACGACCTGAAGAAAGCCTTCTTGAAGAAGTACTCGTCAGCAGGCGACCTCCCCAAAAAGGAATCTGACCTATGCGGTATCAAACAATGACCCGAATCCTTGGAGAGCTATCTCGAGATTCAAGAATGTTGCCGAAAAGTTGTTGAACGTCCCGACAAAACAATAATGGCTTTCTTCCAAGCCGGTTGTCGATCCGCCAAGCTCCCGTCCGAATTGGCATGCGACCACCCACCACCAAGACGGAAATGTACACCGCCGCACAAAATATTGGGAATGTCGAAAAGACCTTGGCGTACCAAGAGAGGGAGGAGCAAAAACCCTCTGCAACGCAGAGGCAGAAGAAAGAAGAAAAGGCCGGTGAACAGAAGGAAGGAGGCAACGGGCACGGAAAAGGCAAGGGGAAGAATAAGTGGGGTAGAAAAGAAGAATTTTACACCCTTGAACACAAGCCGAGAGCAAATCATGAACGTATTCTCCAAGAAAATAAGATTGTCCGACCTCCACCACTCAAAGAGGCTACATACCCGCAACCCCGATAAAAGATGTGCCTACCACAACGGTATAGGCCACACAACCGAGGAATGCATACAACTAAAAGAGAGATACGAAGCCGATTGACAGGGGTGAACTCAAAAGGTACGAGCAGCGAGGGAGGACTCACAGAGATCGGCCTAGGGAGGCCCCGAGGGTTAATACCGATGAAGACGAAGTCCTGGTTAACACAATTACGGAAGAATGGTCGAGCATCACCAAAATAAAAACAGAATAAATAGCCTCAACCATACCGTCGCCCGCCACCGTTTGGGGGAAAAGGGGATAGCATTCCTACCCCGAGCGGCCACTAACCCCGCGCGGGGACATGCCCTAACCATTGAGGCAAAGATTGGCGAGGACGAGTGAAAAGAGTACTCATCGACACGGGGGCAGGGAAGGATATACTATTTTATAAATGCTTCCAGGCAATCGGGCTAGGAAGCTCGCATTTAACTCCGAGTGGAATCAAGCTGGAAGGTTTCACTGGACACAAGGTCGCCGTCAAGGGCACGGTCGACCTCAGCGTAGTCCTCGGTACCAAAGATAACTCCCGCACCGAGGTCATCACCTTCCTGGTCCTCGACATCCCCTCTCCATACAACGCTATACTGGGACTCCCGACGCAGATCAAATTTGAAATGGTGATCTCTCCAGCTCATCAAAAAATCAAATTCCCAACTGACAGTGGGGTCGGAGAGGTAAAGAACGATCCCAGAAGCACTCTGAATCACTTGCTGGAAGAAAGGAAGGCCGAGGAAGCTCGGCTCAAAGGAAAAAGAAAAATAATCGCAGACCATGACGAAGCTCCCCCAAAGACCCTTAATGACAAGCGGTTGAAGTCCATCATAATTAAGGAGCGTTCGGAAACAAACGCTCCGGACGAACAGGCATAGCAATTAACGCGGACTGGCCACTCCAGCCCGCAAACAGAGGAAAATACAACAGACGCCGAGCTCGCTGACTCCCCTCAAGCCGAGCTCGACGACTTCCATCAAGACGAACTCGCTGACCCGCCACAAGATGAGCTTGGCGACCTCCCTCAGTCCGAGCTCGCGATCCACTTCAAGATGAGCTCGCTGACCTACCTCTAGCAGAGCTCACTTCAAATCCTAAGAAAAATCTGGATGACGACCCGACCAACGCCACCGAGCAGGCCGACTCATGCCAGGATCCCAATTGCAACTCCAAGAGGCCACCAAAGGTCATCACAGTAGAAAGCCTGGATCCGAGAGATCAACCAGAAATACAGCCCCATGAAGACCTCGACGAGGTAATCATCAACTTCGACTACCCTGAGCAGAAAGTCAAGGTCGGGCTGGAAATTGATAAAGAAGAAAGAGAAGCAATAATCAAATTCCTCAGGGAAAACAAGGATGTATTCGCATGGAAAACAGAAGACATGGAGGGAATTAGCGAAGAGGTCGCTGTACACAAGCTGAACGTCGACCCAACAATAACTCCTATACAAAGAACGACCTAGAATATTCTCGCCGAAAAACAAAGCAATCAAAGAAGAGGTCGACAAGCCGCTAAAGGCGGAATCATCGAGGAGATCTTCTATCCAACCTGGATTGCAAACGTCGTAATGGTCAAAAAGACCAATGGAAAATGGAGGATGTGCGTCGACTTCACTGACTTAAACAAAGCCTGCCCGAAAGACTGGTACCCACTACCCAGAATTGATCAGCTCGTAGATGCAATCTCCGGCCACAAAATACTCAGCTTCATCGACGCATACTCAGGGTACCATCAGATATGCATGTGGTTAGCGGACCAGAAACTGACGGCCTTCCGAGCAGCAGGAGCCATTTATTGCTACAAGATGATGCCCTTCGGGCTCAAAAACGCAGGGGCTACCTATCAACGGATGGTAAACAAAGTCTTTGGAGACCAGCTTGGCAGAAACGTAGAGGCCTACATTGACGACATGGTCATCAAGACAAAGCAGGCGAACCACGTGGACGACCCGAACGAGACCTTCTCAAATCTCGGAAAACAAGATGAAGCTTAATCCACCAAGTGCGCCTTCGGAGTAAAGGCAGGAAAATTCTTGGGTTATATGGTGAACGAAAAGGGCATAGAGGCCAACCCGGAAAAAATTCAAGCCCTGGTAGACATGAAAGCCCCCAGCTCGATAAAGGAGGTGCAACGATTGAACGGGAGGATCACCGCACTGGGGAGATTTATAGCAAAATCAGCCGAAAAAAGCCTTCCATTCTTCAAAACGTTGCGAGGAAGCAAGAAATTCGCTTGGAATGAAGATTGCGACAAGGCCTTCGCCGAGCTGAAATCTTACTTGGGCACCCGCCATTATTGACCAGGTACCAGGAGAACGATTGTACATCTACCTCGCCGCCTCGCACACTGTCGCGCAGTCTTGCTAAGTGAAAGAGAAGCGTTCGAGACCAATATACTACGTCTCCCATGCACTCACGATGTGGAAACCAGGTACTTAAACGTGGAGAAAGTAGTGTTAGCCTTGATCATAGCAAAGAAAGCTCACCCGACTTCCAGGCCCATGCCTTGACGGTTTACACCGACCTCCCGCTCAGCGATACTTCACAAACCGATGTGGCCGGAAGAATGTTAAAATGGTCGGTCGAGCTCTCGGATTTGACATCACATATGAGCGCGCAAGGCAGTTAAGGCACAAGTACTCGCAGACTTCATTGCTGAAACGTCATTCGTCAAACAGGATCAAAGTCCAGACAAGCTAGCAAACCCTTCCAACCCGCCTAGGAGGCTTGGAACAACCAGCTCGCCACGACCTCGACCCCCGCTCAAGAACCCTTGGCATGCGATCATCCGAAAAATATTATCATTAATGTAACATTGCGAAAGTTATCAATAAAAAGAATTCTTCTGTCCAAAATCAATGGCAAGCTTATAAAAAGGCTCGCCATGCGAGGTCACCTTACGACCTACTCTTTACCAGTGAAGAAGATCGTAAGTTTAAAAAGGCACCTCGCCATGCGAGGTCACCTTGCGACCTACTCTTCACCAGCTGAAGAAGATCGTAAGTTAAAAAGGCACCTCGCCATGCGAGGTCACCTTGCGACCTACTCTTCACCAGCTGAAGAAGATCGTAAGTATAAAAGGCTCCTCGCCATGCGAGGTCACCTTACGACCTACTCTTCACCAGTTGAAGGAGATCGTAAGTTAAAAAGGCACCTCGCCATGCGAGGTCACCTTGCGACCTACTCTTCACCAGTTGAAGAAGATCGTAAGTTAAAAAGGCACCTCGCCATGCGAGGTCACCTTGCGACCTACTCTTCACTAGTTGAAGAAGATCGTAAGTTAAAAAGCACTCGTGCAAGATCACCTAGTGATCTAATCACAGAAGAGACTCGCGAGCCAAACATAAGAAGAATATAATTACAAGCAAGGACCAATAACGTCTCATTTAAACAAGGAAAAGTGAGAATTTACCAAACAAAAGTTACATCATCGCATAATTAGAAAATAAAGAAAAATTGTTTAAAGCACACAGGCCAGACGACAAATAAAAGATTGTTTTCTTACAAAGCCCGCAGGCTCAAGTTAACTCGACACAGCGAGATCACAAATCAGCTCGCCTCTCTGCCTCAAAGACCGCTTTTGCGTGAGCGTCTTGGTTGGATTTGGTTCCTTCAAATTCATTTAACTTAAAGTCCCCGTCGAACTCCACGGCATCTCCATCGTCCAAGGCGTCGAGCAAATATGGAACATTGTTACTAAAAGGGGAAGGAGGCGCCCAAGGTTCACGACCTTGTTCTGCGTCCTTCCTCGCTATTAGTTCGAGTTCCTCAGATCTGTAAGGAACAAGCTCGTGGCCATGACGAGCGAGGTCCCCCCGGTGTTCAGCACTTCCCCACTTTACCAGCTCACGAAGAGACACCCCGCAGGCGGCAGCAACCCGCAGAATCTGGGCCTTCCCTTTCTCATAGTAAGAAAAAATCTCACTTCGGTATGTTTGAGTCTTCTTAAACTCGCTGATGACAGTTACCGAGCTGGATGCCTTCTTCGCCGCCGCCAACTGACGCTCGAGGTCGCCAATCTTGCCTTCCAAGCTTAGCTTCGTCTTGGTCAGCTCGCCCTGGGCGTTGAAGGTCTCGCCTCGAGATGCTGACAGCTCGGTCTTGACCCCAGCGAGCTCGACCCGCAAACGCGCGACCTCTTCAGAAAGCTTGTTCACAGCTTCAACCTTCTCCGCAGCTAAATCCTGGCTCAGCTTCACGTCGCTCTTAAACTTCTCAGCATCTCTCTCTAGCTCGGATATGCGAGCTCGTGCTGCATCCAGATCTGCTTGGTTCGCTCCTTCACTAATCTGCTGCTCGAGGGTAGCAACCTGAGTCCTCAGCGCTTTCCTCTCCTTATTAGCAGCAGCTAGCCTGTTGGTGTACGAACGAATAGCCGTAGCAGCCTGAGGAGCGAGCTGGACGTTAGGAGAGACAATAACTAAAAACAAGTAAAATCAAAAGTCAAAACTTACACTTATCAAATTGCCACCAATAATTCCTGCGAGGTGGGAAGGAGAGTAACCATCATAAACAGCGCCCAGGTCGTCATTACAAATCTCTAGAACGGCAGCCTTGCCAATCTCAACACCCCGTGCAGCATGACTCGGTTCCGGCTCCGCCTGTTTTGGAGTAGCCGAGCTAGAAGGGGAGGGTGTACCCTTGGATGGGCTCGTCACGCTATGAACGTCTTTCTGAACCCCCTCATCAGACACAGTAACCACTGCGGTCTCCTCGATTCGCAACTTCTTTGGGGGCCCAGACCCGGAGGACGACCTGGTTCTTTTCCCAACTAACTTCGAGCTCGTTGCTTCCTTTCCCTTGTCAGCACCCGCTGACACGGTAGGAAGCACCTCGCCGGTTCCCGCCAAGTTTGCGGCCACTCGAGCTCGGCCCAATTGTTCCGAGCGAGCTGACTTGGCTTGTACCCTCTTCCCTGCGCTCCCCCTCATGGCATCGAGGTCCTCCATATCTACAAAAAAAAAAAAAAAAAAAAAACAAGTCAAGAACAGCTGAAAAGATCGAGCTACTAAGTAACAAACAAGGAAGTGAGTTAACCAATTATTAGACAGCCTTTCTCTGAATCTCGCCAACAATCAGGGCAATACTTTCGGAATATCAGATCATGATGCCTGTGCCAGCCCGGGAAACACTCGAACTCAGGGAAGGTACACATGGGTTCGAAGCCAGCAGTCTTCTTCGATGACAACCCCGCAATATACAGCAATTTCTCATTGTTAATGATTTCTCTCCAATCGTAACACCTCACTTGGGTACCACCTCGAACCCCCAGGGGCACCTCGAGAGCCTGCCTAGCGAGCTTGTCGTAGTCATCCAGCTCGGTAAGACGAACTAGTGTATAGGGCTCTTCGACTGGCACTCTAAAATTCCAGCCTAATCTACTCTCCACCATGACAACCTTATCAGCCCAGTAAGGAACTTTGCCTGGGGGGTCGGAAAACAACTTCACTCCATAGTTGTGGCTTTTGGCTTGCAAACGATTGTTGTTCCTATCAAGATGGAAGTAATAGCAAAATAGGGACATGGTTGGCTCAAAACCTAGTAAGCGAGTACATACGATGAAACACAGAAGAATCCTCATAGTGTTCCAGGTAAGGTCGAGAGGGACCGTCGAGGTGACGTCTAAAAACTCGCATATAAAAGGATCAAGGGGAAAGCGAAGCCCTAGATCAAAAAAGCTAAGGTAAAAACCAACAGAGCTCCTCGACTTCCTTAAAGTATTCATGTCAAGCATTGGGTCAGGGGTGAAACCGAGGTAATGGTCGGGATCACAAAAGAAGCTCGAGGACCATGTGTCCAAATCAGACGAAGTAATCCTGTTTCGCCAGTCACGAAAGGCACGACCACTAACACTCTCGTCGGTAGCGCCCTTTGGTTTCTTTTTCTTGGGACGAGGAGCTCGCAACAGGTAGTTTGCGTCAGAATAGCTCGACGAGGTCGAAAAACTTGGCCCAGCATTCGAAGTAGAAGACCGGGCTGGCTTGGTCCGGGCAGCTCGACTATCATTAAAAAACAAATAGAGCAAGCTCGTCATGGCTGCATCGTATCCATCAAAGATCCTCATAGAAGTACCGAAGGGGATATCATCGGTCTTGAAGGGGTCATCTTCGGGGACAACCAAGCCTTCTAAGTTCGCGCCCCAGGCGACCAGTAAGTCACGGGCTTCACTTGGCAAAACGACTTGCCAGTCCCCATCCTCGCTCTTAAATATTGCCCTCCCTTTTTGCGGCCTAGCAAAAAGCGGACCTGGATTGGCGCGTTTTACCCTCATGTTCGTATAAGGAGAACACGAGGAAGTCGAGCTAAAGGAAGAAATGATTCAAAGAAAAAGGGAACACCAAGGTACTGTTACGATGGCCTGAGATACGGACGCAACAGAGACAATAACAATCCTAAAGAAAATCGCTGGAAAAATGCTGAAAGCGAAAGAAATGTAAACAAAAAGGTCAAGGGACTAACCTAGACTGGGAGAAGGGAAATGCAAGTGAAGGATTGAAAGGAGGAAAGCTTTTTGAAGAAGAGAGAAGCCTGCCGGAAATCGCCTGAGACGCCGGAGTAAGTTGAAACTTTTTGGAACTGTGCCCTAAAACACGACGGATTGATTACTTATAGGATCCGAAAAAACCCGGGTCGACCCAAGCGGAAAGCGCGGACTTTGGAACGACCGCGTTTTAATATGGGAATAGTAACCG
The DNA here is from genome assembly GCA_016624345.1 of Platycodon grandiflorus. NCBI lineage: Eukaryota > Viridiplantae > Streptophyta > Magnoliopsida > Asterales > Campanulaceae > Platycodon > Platycodon grandiflorus. The sequence goes on along the minus strand of CM028364.1, from coordinate 63,550,897 downwards.
CCTTTCTTTTGAAATTTGAAAAGTTCTGACACAACGCCTCGGAAGTCGTGCGCAATAAATGCGCACATATACCAAAAAAGACCAAGTACAGCAGAGCAGCTCGATCTGGGAATCAGAATGCTCACCTTGCGACAATTCAGCTGGGAATGAAGACACGACTTCCTGAGTACGAGGATAAATCCTCTCTCTCGGAAGTAGGGGGGCTATTGAACACCCTCGGTTGCTCACCATACACGTGGGCATCACCACATGGCAATCTTGCAACCTATGAGTGCCAGATCGACAGCATGGGTGCATAAGAGCACTCCAAAACCGGTCAGCTCGGGATATGGAGACCGCATCCATCCGGCGAAGACGGCAAGGTCAAATGATCGACCTGGAAAGATGGGCGACTTGGTACCTATTCTATGACGACTCATTCCACCTCGGTGTACTGCATGCCCAAGTAAGCAACCTAGAACCACTCTAGGGCGACCTCACAGATGAACAGGCGACCTGACGAATGTCAGGACTACCTCGACGGCATAGAGCGACCTGGGGCTAGCCAGGTCGACCTCTCTCGTGTCATGCTACCTCGATAAAAACAGAGCCCTATATGAAAACACATTAGAAGAGTCCTGATATAATCCATCTCCACATCTCACTCCTATACGTATAAAGTAACGTGACCCTCAAGAAACGGAAATTACTCCTAATCTGAATCTGATAAGGATTGAGGTCACATCCCTATAAATAGCACCCTCAACAGACCTCATAAGGTACGCACATACAGATTTGCTTCTATACTGTCTCAGCTTCTTACGTTTACACAACACTGCTAATTCTCACGCCGGAGGGTTATCGCTGGGACAACCCAGCGCCCCTAACGGTGTTCTTTGCTTGATTACAGGTTTTCAGACAATCTTCAAAGACAATCCCTGCAACGTCAGCCGGAATCCTACCTAGACTACACACGTGGACCAAGACACGACACCCAATCCTTTTCCGGCGTGATCAAGTTCGTTTTTTTTTTTTTTTTGTCTTTCTCTCTCTTTTATCACAATATTTTTCGTTTTATCATTTTTTTCAACTATTACCAAAACAAAAACAAAAACAAAAAATAAAAATAAAAAAATCATTAAATCTAAAAGTCAAACGCGTAATTGTATACAATCTCAGGATGTGGAGGGTTTAGTAATTTCAACTGTAATCCTCGTAAAAAGGGTAAAAAAATAGACTGCTTAAAATAATAAGGACTCTCAAGATGTGGAGGGTTTAGTTTTTTACCGTAATTTCCGTAAAAAGGGTAAAATAATAAACGGTATAAAATAATAAGAACACGTATAAGGTTAGGATTCAATGGAACATAAGAACAATATAATACTCCCTCCGTCCCTAAATTATTGTTTCCTTTCTTTTTTTGTCCGTCCCAAAATAATTGTCTTGTTTGAAACTTTCCTTTTTAGAACATCACTTTTACTATTTTACCCTTACTTTTTCTTCCTACTTTAATTATGGGCCACATACATATGGACATTAAAAGAAACAACACACTTTTTCAATACTATTCTAATATTAATAATTAAGTCAATTGAGTTTTTTTAATCAATACTATTCTAATATTAATAATTAAGTCAATTGAGTTTTTTTAATCCGTGTACCAGGTCAACCCAGACAATAATTTAGTGACGGAGAGAGTACAAGATTTGAAGCCCACACTATTTAATAGGGAAAAACCTAACAAGCATGTACAGTTTATATTCTTGAGAAAATAAACTTAGCGTTTCTTTACCTTGAAACTGCGGTTCGGCTGTGTGTGCCGTGTGAGTGTTTTGTGTTGTCTTCTTGGTCTGATTGAACGAAAGAAAATCAATCTTTCGTCCGTTGGTACGATTAACGATCTTGGATTTCTTCCAACCCCGTCCTACATAAGCTACGTTTCTGGAGGCAGATCTGTCAGTAATATTCCCGGTTTGCCCTACTTGAAATATATATAATCCTCCCACAAGAAACAAACATTAAAGTCATGAAAGATTTCATGGCCCAGAGGTCTTTTACCCTCCCACAATATGAAGAACTACATAATCCACATACACCTAAAGGCCCGATTCTCTTATTTGAAGAAGCTATGGTTTTTGTAAACAAGATTAAGGTAAAAAAACATCATTATGTTTATGTTTTCCCTTGATCATCTAACAATAGTTATAATTTACTTGCAGACAAGATTTCAAGGTGATCATGATCATGTGTACAAATCTTTTCTTGATATATTGAAACTCTATAGTAAGGGAAGCAAATCGATCATTGATGTCTACAAGGAGGTAATTCATTCATTTGATTGGTTTATCTTGTTCTTCGTCGTTGTCGTTGTCTTTAGCAAAACTAGAGTGGTTCGTTATCGATTTCCATGCATCGATCCTTTTGCAGGTTGCGACTCTTTTCCATGATCACCAAGACCTGCTTTTGGAGTTCACCAAATTTTTACCTGACCCCTCTCCTAGCTTGAAGAATTTGAATGCTCAATGATATCAAATTTAGCGGATTTGGGTATTTTGATTTTACATTCAGGAAGCTTAAATATGTGTTTTTGGAAATTATTTTGCCTTTGTTTTCTACCAATATTAAGTACTGGATATGAGATGGAGTTCTCAGAAACTATGAGATGAACTCTCATAATGCTTGTTCTACTTATAGTTAAATTGTCTAAATTTCAAATTCCATTATGTGGATCTCTTTAAACAACTTTACCATATTGCTGGCAAATTAGATATTTTGGTCTCTTCATGAGTATGTCTGGAAAGTTTCTGAAGCATTATTTCTCGTCTCGTGAACGCACGCTTGTTCTGGCCAGTTTGAGAATAAACGAGGCAAAAGGAGTAGGGAAATATTCAAAGTTTGATTGTTCTTTGAATTTCTCTCTTCTTTCACGAGAATATTGGTTTGTTCAGAACAATTAAGCATCCTTTAGTGTTATCCAATTTATGTACAATTTGTATTGTTTTCCTTCTTACTAACCAAGTGGAGTACAATGCTTATCTCTGCTACGTGTCTAAGAGTTCATTTGCTGTAGCGTTTTCAAAACGTTGATTTTTTGAAACGTAGGTTTTCTTTATAAATGCATTTGGAATACTATTTTTCTTTATAAACGTATTTGAGATACTATTTCTAAACGCAGCTTTTTTCCAATAGCGTTTTAAAATATGTGTTTTGGGAAAAAGTTAGAAATTCTAATGTTTAAAAATGCAATCACGCTTTTTCTACCGCAACATTGAAACACTTCTACTGCAACATTGAAACGCTAAGGGCCCGTTTAGTGTGTGTTTTCAAAACGCTGATTATTTGAAACACAAATTTTTTTAAATGTAGATTTACGTTTGGGATACTAACACAGTTTTTTTTTTTTTCCAACAATGCTTTAAAATTTTAGCGTTTAAAACGCATCAGCGTTTAGAAAAATAGTCTCTTTTTGAAAAATAAGATGCATTTTAGTTCTACATTTTGATCAAAACACATGACCAAACAGACTGTAGCCGTGAAAACTGAAAGCTAACCATAGTTGTTCTCGTATTACTTCTACTTTTTGTAATGTCCATAGAAAATCTGTAAAGGTGAACTCACTAAACAAGAGGGTGCATCCACCAATATGGCATTTCCCTTTTCTCTTTGTAATGTCCCCTTTTTTCTCACTTTGTGTCCTACGGGTTCATAGAGTATAGAGGGCAAATTTAGCCAGAAAGCCCCCCTAACCTACTTTATTCCCTCATGAATTTGAATGACATATCTCAGTTTTTAAATTATTGTTATGTTTGAATTTTTTTTTATCAAATAAGATGATATTTAAATATAAATATGACATATATTTTTTAATTTTTTGTAATATTATAAAATACGTAATTTATAATACTTTTAAAATACCACAAATTACGTATTTCATGATTTTTTTAAAAATAAAAAAAATTATATCAACCAATATGGCATTTCCCTAAACAAAGCCTGCTTTCATCACCCTTCTCTCAGTATTACACAACTTCGTCTTCTCTGATCCATCTACCAGAGTCATTAATGTCCCTGACATATCCATGGCAAACATACTTATAAATGGCAAAATAAAGTTTTTGTTTGTTGTACAATTTGGGATAATCGATTTGACAAATGTACTTTCAATATTAAAAATATGACTAATGTACCCATAATTTGTGTTCAATGTGATCCCTTCCGTTTTGTGCCCGTCTGTTAAGTGTCACATGTTGTTTATTTGGTGTAGTCCACGTTATGACACCATTTACAAAATTGGATGGACACTTAACGGCAATGATCAGATTGAATATTAGATGGATCGTTAACGACAAAGATCAGGTTAAACACAAATCATGAGTACATTGGTCACATTTTGAATATTAAAAAAAAATTCCAAATTAATTACCCCAAATTGTACAATGGACAAAAAAGTATTTTTCCACATAGATTTACTCTCAGGTGGATTGATAAGATCGTGGTTTCTGGAGAATCCCTAGAATCCATTGTATCCCTCATCCATATGCAATCACCGCACTGCCCCGATAGTCCTTAAGTTCGAATTGCATGTTAACATCATACTCGGTGATCAGGATCTATTGAGATTTGACCCACACACAGCTTCTGTTCATGTTCCTTTAAACTTAAAAAGAAAAAGCTTAAATATCAATTTGGTCATTCTACTTTTACCCAAAATTTATTAAGCTCACTTTACTATTTTTTTTTCACACTTTAATCTCTCTACTTAGACTTTTTCAATCAATAAGCTCATTGATTGAGTGAGCTTATTGATGCTCCAGTTCAAGTAGAGTGATTAAAGTGTGAAAAAAGAAAGTACAGTGAACTTAATTAATTTTTGGTGAAATTAGGGTGACCAAATTGGTATTTAAGGCAAAAGAAAATTGGCAAAATTTCAAAACCTTGCCAACATCTCTCAGTTTTTCAAATCGACTTATGATTTTTGATTTCTTAATGAGACGCCTAAGATAAACACTTCATAGTCAAAAACTTATTTTTGAATTCCATTAACTACAAAGTCTTGTGCGCAAATTTGCATATTCAAAATGAACAATGCTACACTTACCACCCCAAATCAATCGACCCATCCAGTGAATTACTTTACAGGATTGTATAGTACAATATTGTGAAGCAAATCGGTAGATGGGGAGGTTGATTGGGGGGTTGCCTAAGCGTTTTCCTTTCAAAATTTAATTGAAAATTGCGTTTTTCAAAACATTCCAAATGCACACTTACCTCGATAATTACCAAATTTGTTTTTGTAGGTCCACTTAGGCAACTGATAAGGTTTGGGGGTGAATAACCTTATAAATCATTTTTGGAAGATTAAAAACCTTTGTAAAATTTTGACAGCGAAAAAAGGGTTTTACAAAATGACTAATCAGTAAAGATAATCAGTTGGTGGTAAAGAATCAACTTATGAACCAACTTTGAAGTATAGACCGATGTTTGTCTCTTTACTGATTAAGGCTTTAAGTAATTTGGAATACTTGATCAAAAATAACAAAGTAATGAAAGCAAGATTAACACGAGATGTAGAGTGATTCACAGTATGAAGACTGCTACGTCCACTATCAAGTTGATCAAACTTGAATTTTGAAGTACACTAATATTAATAATCCTAAATGATCACTAACAGATCAGTGTACAACAAGACCAGTGAGTATGGTGATTGAATGTTCAACAGGAACAAATCAATCTCGTGTGTTGCAATCAAAGATCCCTCAAAAACTAAGTAGTTGAGAGAGATTCAATACAATGATTGAACTAAAGGCAAATACAAAGAGTAACGAATAAACAATAAATGCTCTAAGTAAATTGCTCTTTAATGTGGAAGCTTCAAGTTTTCTTGAAGTGTTATAAATGCTTCGAACTCTTAAATGCTTCGAATAAATGGAGTGAGCTGTTTGTTGAGCTTCTGCAGCTTTATATAGGCAGAGATAAGCTTGTAGCTGTTGGAAGCTTTTTGACTTTGCATTAAATGTATTATGGACGAATAACTCTCCTCGAGCTTTGAGCTATCTCAGAAGAGGTATGTATGGTTTGTCTTTTCATTCTGAAATATAAATCAAAGCTCTGAACAGAAAGTTTGTCAGAAAACATTAAACATAAAGCATGTTTGTATTTAAAGCACGCAATGTACTGACACAAATTCAAAATATAGCTACGGAAGCTTCCATTTGAAGGTCAGTAGACTTACAAAAGAGATAAGTCAAGGACATTATCATTCTACAGACTTATGCCAATTATCAGTAACTGACTTGAAAATATTTAAGTCATTATCAGATACTGATTCAAGGCAGAATCGGTCGACTGATTTATTGAAGTAAATCAGTCATCAGCCAAACTTAAGTTATTAAATTGGCTGATCTTTTATGATTCCAAAATAACTTAGAATGGTTTTAAGTAACTTATTGAAGGACCAACAAACTCCTCCTATTTACTTAAAGTCATTCACTTCAATGAAGAAACAAGAATTTAAACAATTAAGAAGTTCTACTCTGAAAAAGTGATGTTACCTCAAATGTATATAAAAAACCCTGCAAAGATTAGAGTTGGGCAGAGATATATACAAGGCAAAAACATGTCTTCCAAAAACTGAAGTAAAAGAGTACGAAATGTAGGTAACTGAAATTCAAAGACTAAAAGTGATAAGTTTAAGGGAAGGAAGGGGTAAAATATTAGCTGCTATCGTATGTTGATGATGTCAGTTCCAGAAGATGAAGAAAAGGAGGCAATACCAGCTTAAGGAAGAGCATCAGCTCTTGCTTTCTACTTCCTCTCCTCCTGAATGGCTTTATGAGCCCTTTCTTCAGCATCTCAAACTTCAGCAATAGCCTTAGTCTGATAAGCCAAAACATCTTCCCATTCACCAGCATCTACATTCCTTGGATGTCCTGCAGCAATGGCTCTTCGTACTTTGTTATAGATCTCTCTGCGCACATCTGGTACAGTCAGCCTTACTTGGTTACGAAGCTCATCTTGCGACTGAACTTCTAAGTGTGGCTTCCATCTGCATCTGCTGCAACCTGGGTGCGTATACTGATTTCAATCAATTTATGATCTCTTGGTTTGACTAGATCAGTGCAGAGAATGTGCTTCAAGCTTCAACTGGGCTTCCCTTAGAGATTTAAAACACGCAAAAGTTATTGAGGCAGCAATAGAGGAAGGACCAGCAATGTCAGCAGCAGCATCAGTAGCAGGTTCAGCTTCGGTATCAGTTTTAGCATTAATAGGCTGAAGAGGTACATCTTCAGTAGCAACCTCCTCCTCGCTCTCATAGTCAAACTTGACTCTCTTATTCAACAGCTTGGTGGGATTGCGGATGACTTCATTTATTAAGTCAATCTCCGCTTTCCTTTTAGCATCAAGTGGAGGAAGGGGATGCATAGGTTCACCAGATTCCATGTCTTCAGCATCTTCAATCTCAACACCATGTTCAACCAGAGTAAACATGTCTTCATCGACTGATAGGTCTTTAGAATCCTCCAAGTCACACTGAAAGCCCACACTTAGTGTAGTGGATCCAGTGGTGACCAAAGGAACAGCAGCAGTAGGCCGAAGGTTTCTATATAATGTTTGGTTAACTATTTGTCCAATAGGGTCTTCATACAGTTTTGTTGTATCAAAGTAGGTGTGCTGTTCGGTTCAGTCTGATTGTGAGTCCATTTCTTATTTGTTCATTCAATCCGAAGTGGCTCAGGAATTGTGGTATAGATTTGCACTGCCATTAAATAAAATAAGTCAGTACACCTCTTTGGCTCATTTGTATGAGATTTGAGTAGTTCAATCATCTTCTAGAACAGCGGTTGGTGTGTGTTTTGTTGGGATTTTTATGTTTACTTGTTGGGAGATATGGAAGGCTCGATGTCAGGCTATTTTTGATGGTCAAGCTATGCAAGTAAATGTGATTTTTAATCGCATTCGTAGTGGCCTTCATGATATGCTTTGGAATTTTTCTCCTAAGGGTTTCTCTGATGGTATAGGGTAGCTTGGTTTGCAAAGCCTACATTTTTCAGTTCGTTTGCCACGTATCTACATTGGGCAATGGTTGTGTTGGTCTCCTCCTACACTTCATAGGTATAAATTGAACACAGATGGTTCTTCAGTTGATGGTTTCTGTACCGGTGGTGGGGTTGTTCGAGATAGTATGAGTGACGACCCGAGTCCGGGATCCGATGTTGAACCCCAACTCGGTGCGCCAAACAAGCAAGAACAACTGAAAAGAGCAAGCCATAAAAGCTCAAAACCAAAACTATACAGCAAAATACAAGATAAAATGTGATTTTCAAAAACTCGAAGTACAACTCACTAATAAAACAACCTCCACGGCTACAACAAATGCCGGAGAACAATAATACAGAACACCACAAGCTAACACGCTCGGGAATACAACTAATAAAATATCAACGGCATAAGGCCACACCAAAACCAGGAGTCCGCAATCCAAAATTATTAAGTATTATAACTGGCATGACCCCTCAAGTCGGCCTCAGAATACAAATCTAAAGAATACAAGTATTTCTACCCAACATACTAAGTTTACTTAACTTAGTTGAACCCACGATCTCACAATACAAGAAATAAAAGGAAATGACAACATAAATACAATTTGCTAAACTCCAAGCTTCAAGTCTCACAGTGCTGGAACTGAACCTGCAAACTCAGTAAGTTGTTGGGTGAGTCTAAAAGACTCCGTAAGCTACTATAATGTATTGAGTGCTATAAGAATGAATGCAACAGTAAACCAAGACTATATATGTACTAAACTTGGTAACAATTCTAGCTTAACCATTAATCGACAAGTAACAACATATGACTATATGGCATGGCATTATGCACAACAATATAACAGGAAAATAAACATGTAGTAGCACATAAGGTCAACCAACCCTATTCCAACGAGAGGCTCAACGATCGCCAACCGTCCCATACCAGTTGGAAACCATGACCAACATTCGCTTGTATAGGAAGCGCACAAGGATAAAGTAAACACATGAAGAAGGAGACAGTGGATCGAGGTACACCTCCGAATCCTAAATAATACTTCCGACCTTGTCACTCCATTACAAATTCAATAGATCACTGTGCTACTGCTGCTGTACACAAATGGCAAGGATTGACAGATGAAACCATACTGGATGATTGTGCTGCTACTGCTATACACAAATCATGAGGGACCGATGCTCGTATCCTAAAATAAAATAAATGCACCCGATCGTGTCAAGCACGATCTACGAGTACCCGTTGTGAACCATTTTCTGTATTCATGTCGACTTATTTCAAAACAAAATAAATGTACCCGATCGAGTCAAGCACGATCTACAAGTACCCGTTGTAAACCATTTTTTGTATTCACGTCGACGTATCGCTCAATCCCCTATGACCCGAGACATATACGGTTCTAGCCACTTACATATATCACAAGGGATCGGCGTCTGTATCCCAATGCATACAAAAGAATGTCGACAATACACAGTCGCCATTTATTCCGTTCAATTATGGGGCTAGAGAAACCCCTACCGTGGCCAACGGTAGGGCAAGGCCAGATGTATTGGCCTTCGGCTATTACGTATCCCCTGCTTCCGCAATAACCGAGCGTCAATACACCCCCAAAACACAAATGCCAGCTGGACCCGATGCAATGCACAAGTAGATGTTTACTCGCCATTTTAAATAATTTAAAGTGTGTTCTATTGAATCACAGCTCAATAATAATTAAACATGATGTGTTCTATTGAATCACAACTCAACAATATCAAACATGATGTGTTCTATTGAGTCACATACCCAAATCAACATAAGGTTTTTGTAAATACTAAACACAGAGTCAATCATCAAAGTAGGATGATTGTCCTATCACAAATTAGAACAATCACATCGTGTCCGTAATCACAGAACATATAACTAACAAGATAATAGGCAAAGTAGGCTAAATGTACAACTCAACCATCGAATAGGGTTCGTGTTAGCAAGACACACACATAACCACGAATGTAAGGTATTCATACCATATAAACAACTATCAAATGATGTCCACAACGTGGGACTTATGCATCACAAGGATAGGCAATTCACTCTTAATCCCAAAATAAAGTAATATGTTCCTCACATGTACACAACTTATAACTCCACGTAGCCAAATCGTCTAAGTCCACTAATGCTAGACTTCACATTCGCAATATACGTAAGTCTACTCATACTTACACCCATTAACCAATACATAACCATCACGATCAACTTAGGATCTCTATAGTATCCTATAATCACTCAAGACACTCTATCCCATGTATATCATAATTTGTCACATATCGTTATCATCACGTACTATGAATATCACGACTCCTTAGAAGTCCCATTACATCTACATGTCACAAGTCTCTTGGGACTTATCGTTTAAAACCTATTCTTGTGTTATAGGAAATACACTCCATATTACTAAATTCCTCATCATAACATTTCCCTATAGTTTAATGTCCCTATTCATTAACTTATATATCAATAACCCAATTTAATTCAATTACCACACTTATAAATCTGTGCGCAACTGTATTGTTACAATCACCAAATATTCCACAAAAATTCAAATATTATGATTCTTTCATATTTATAAAATTGAAATCTTGAACTACAATTTACCACTTTAAAATATTCCAATCAGAACTATAATCACCATAATCTGCTCACTTTAATTCTAAACCAATATCCAGAAATTTTTGTCAACGAAACACATAATTCAATTCTGCGCAGCATTTTTATAAAATTCACCAAATATTATACACAAGTCCAAATATTATGAATCCTACATACCCAGAAACTAGACATCCCAAATTACAATTTACCATTTTGAATCAGTCCATTTGGTCTTATATTCATTAACATGCAACCACAACAAGTTGGAATTACAACTCAGAATTTCCAGAAACAGTCTACTCTGCGCAATGATAAAACATAACATAAACGAGATACTTTCCGATCTCTAAAATTTATAAAAATTTACAGGATGTTACATAACATATAAATGTAAAACATATAAAAATTTTAGATAATTCTCATGGACGGATTTTCCCCAGTAAATTCGACAACATACTTTAAAACAGTGACCAATCTCAATTCAAGAACTAAGCATTTGACTTCTAAAAATCATCATGTCTTTCCCCCATTTCATTTCTAACTTAAAACAGTAACTTAAGACAACAAAATATTATTAGGAGTAATTAATAACACTTTTCCTCCAATAAATCAACACAAGGATCAACATCTAACACAACCTACATGCTTTACTCCCCCAATTCAACTCATAAACATAAAAAACATCATAGTTACTTACCTCTATCGAAATTAAACCTTGAAAGTCAGCATGCAATCCATGAAAAGTGTTCCTCTTGTCAATAGATCCACAATGGCAAAGACGGATCGTGATTTGGACTCCAAATGAGAAATCTATGCAACTTTCTCACTTAAGAACTCTTCTCTCTCTCTCTCTCTCTCTCTCTCTCTCTCTCTCTAAGTTCTAAAGTGTTCAAGGCTAAAAATGACAGTCTTCAAGGCTCTCAAATGGTGTTTAATGAAGTCACAAGGTCTGGTCTAAGAGTCCCAAGTCGTGGCCAAACCGCAGCCCTTGGATATAGGTCAAATGGTCAACTCACTTAAAAGTTCGTCAAAGAAACAAAATAGAATACGACCTTATGTGGCCGCATTATGCAAACGCATAGCTCTTATGCGAGCTCCTAAAGCGGCCGCATAGAATCCAGAAACATTGGGGTCTATGCGCGATCGCACTATGCGGCTGCATAGCAACTAGTCCAGGCCAAAGGCTTCTAAACACTACCAAAGTGATTCTAAAACACTCCCAAGTCATCCTAAGATGATACCAACCTCAAACCAAGTCCAAAACACAATAGAAACTCATTCCAAACAACCTATAACAAGGTTAATAATGCAATCCAACACAAGTACCAATGTTGCATGGATTTAAACACAAAACAAGGCATATGAAAAGCATGAAATCAACTTAAACATAAACATGCTTGAATAAAGAATGTACATGAAATGACGATGATACCAAATGACGTTGATAAACAAAATGTATACGAATGGAATGAAAGATGTGGGTGTTATACTATGGGTAATTTCATTATAGCTTTCTCTACATTTTATGGAGTGGGCATGAATATGAAAGCTGAATTGTTAGCTTTGAGAGATGGTATTCAGCTTTGTAGGTCTTTTGATATGGTATCGGTTGTTGTGGAAACGGATTCTTTGGTTGCGGTGATGGTCATTCAGAGGCAACATCGTCCGCCATGGATGTATATTTATGATCTTCGGGTTTGTCAATCGTTATTGGTTGATTATAATCTAGCTCAAGTCTTTTGAAAGCGATATCATGTTACGGATCGGTTGGCTGCGGAAGCTCATGTTCACAAAGAAAATTGGGTGTATGCTCATCGTCGTGATTTCCTGGAAAATGTTAGACAGGTTATTCGCCAGGATGAGTATGGCCTCTATAGTTATAGAAAAGAATAGGTTTTTCTTTGTCCTGGTGTTTGGTCTCGAGGTAAGGCTCCTCTGTCCTCCCTTTTCGGGCAAGGCTAGTTGTCCCCTTTCTTGTATGGTTTCCCAGTTTTATAATAAAATTTGCCAGGGTGTCGTCCCTGTTTTCTAAAAAAAAAAAAAAAACAAAGGTGTTTATGCAATTTTAACATTCTCCATATCAAGTTTCTTAAGCATGTCTTTTATGTATTTGCTTTGATTCTATTGGATATTGATTTATTGAGATTATAATATTTAAGGTGTTTAGTTTAATTAATTAATTAGTTTTGCCTTTCTTGGTAATTATTAATTATATATTTATGTATTTTTAATCCATTTAAAGAAATGTTATTTTAGGGAGATTAAATTGTTTTAGGGTTTATAAAGTTTAGGGTTTGTTATTTGTTCATTGTGTGTGCCATATGATTCCATGTGAAGATCACGACTGGCATGATTTGTTTTGGTTAGAAATCCTTGATATATGAAAAACTTATTTTTTAGGTATTAAGTCCTATTTTATTTACTAACCTATTAACCTTTTATATGGTAAGTTGTTTTTCTTTTCCTACAAGGTTTCAAGGACATACTTGAAGGCTATATATACTGGAGGACTCAACCTTGAAGAAAGAACGAAATATAAAGCAATAAGAGAGAATATACAAATTTCCGTGAGAGTTGTTTTGAAAAATTGCTGCTGCGTTTACGAATGAAGTCTTCAATATGCCTTCATTAGAGCCTTCATTTGTAGTGTTTCCAGCACTATTTTTTCTGTTATTCACCCAACCTTTGGTTTTGAGATCTGAGAAGTTAGATCGTTAGTATTTTTGGGTGATTGATTATTCATTGATTATATCCACTACATCTAAAAGCTTTTCGTTTGATTTTTGCTAGTTAGGAATTTTTCATATTTGTATTAAACTACAAAGTTTTGCCTTGTCATCATTAGTTTTCTTGATAAAAGTGTACTATCATTTTTACCTTTATTGAATCCTTTTTATTCTAAGTATTGATATAAAATGTCATACCATGCTCTAAGTACATGTTTTGGTCCATATAGAGTGTTGTCTAGTTTGTAGACATAGTTGGGATACTTTTCTATTCAAAGCCTAAAGGTTGTGCTACATATAATCTCTCATGTAATATTCCATTGAGAAATACACTTTTCACATCCATTTGATATACTTTAACGTTCTTTGATGATGCATAAGCCAAGAATGATCTTATTACTTCATATCTGGCAACTGGTGCAAAATTCTTATCATAATCTATGCCTTCTTCTTGCTTGTATCCTTGATCTACAAGTCTAGCTTTATTTCGTATGACATGTTCTTCTTCATTAATTATGTTTCTGAATACCCATCTGGTTCAAATGACTGTTTGATGTTGAGGTTAGGGCACAAGTTTCCACACTTTGTTTCTTTCAAACTAATCTTATTCTTCTTGCATTGCTTTAATCCAGCCTGCATCCTTCTTCTTAAATGAAATTCTAATTATTTCTAGCTACAATACTTGCTCTAGCATCACCAAGTATTTGTTCAGGAGGGTTATCTCTTAAAAATCTCATAGTGGACAGTACTGAGTGAGTTTGATTGGGTCAACTGTTTGGTTCAAAACAACAGAGTTTATTGTAGGATTCACTTGGGGATTCTCAGCAGCTGTTTGATCTATAATATTTGAAATTGATGTATATTGGTTTGGATTGGTGTTCTCTGGCATAGCTTTTTGTTGTGAAGGGTTGACTATTTGAGCTTCTGAGTTGACTAGTTGAACACGTGAGACTATATTCTAGTATTAAATTTTGAATTGGAGTTCTCAAAATATTAGCATTTGGATGTGGTTGGACTGATTTATCAATATAATAGATGTTTGTTTGGTTTTACTGAAATGGGGGTTGGCTTGTAGTTTACAGAATGTGTATTAGTTATTTCTTGAGTTTTCTTTGGGTTATTGTAAACATGGTACTCCTTTGTTATATCCTTTGTACTAGACTGATTCAGAATAATAGGCATAGCTTCTGAGATGTTTTCTATGTTCCATGTCAATTCATCAAATTTTTCTATAACAGAGGGATCATAGTTGTTAGTTTCATCGAATCTACAAGTATTGATTCATCTACAACTAAAGTTGATTTATTATAATCTCTGAAAGCTATGCTAGTGTTTGAATAACATAAGAATAGTCCAATATCACTCTTTGATTCAAACATATCTATGGTCTTTTTACCATTGTTAAGAATATAATATGTGCAACCAAATGTATGAAAAATAAGTGATACAACAGATGCACATAATGTATGAAAAATAAGAGATACAACAAATTCTTCCTGACTAGAGTTCATATGAGGTCTTCATATGATATTTGTTGATGAGAGTCTTGTTTTGAACATAAACAACTGTGTTGATTGCTTCTTGCCAAAAATATTTTGGAAGATTGCATTTAGACATCATTATCCTTGCAGCTTCACATATTGTTCTGTTCTTTCTTTCAACAACACCATTTTGTTGTGGTGTTCTTGTGGCAGAAAAGTTGTGTTTAATACATTCTTTATCATAGTAGCCCTACACATGTGTTACAAATTCTATTCCATGATCCGATCTAATGTAGAAAACTTTGTACCTCTCTGATTTTGTACTTGATTCAACAATTTTTTAATTAAGGATAAAGTTTCAGATTTCGATGCCATCAAAAATATCCATGTATATGTAGTGAAATCATCAACAATAACAAGAGACAATATTTTTTCACCTAGACTTCTTGTCCTAATTGGTCCAAAATGATCCATGTGAAGTAGCTCTAAGGGTTTGGTGGTAGACAACTTGTCCTTTATCTTGAAGATAGTTTTTGTTAGGACCTTTGTTTAGATCATTTGTTTTGATGATGCTTTTTTTTTTTTTTTTAAAGTATGATTTTTGACACTTAACTCATCAACTAATTTTTTTTTTAAAGTTTGGAGGGAACATAGACCTTACCCCAACCCTTATTATTATTATTATTATTATTTATTACCTTGAAAGGCTACAATTAAAACTATATGACGCATTTGGCGTGGCTAGAACAAATTGTTTGAACACCCGACCTTTCTGCTGAGAGTAGTGAAGTACGAGGGTGGCTCTAGTGTATGGCTTGAACACTCAACCTCTCCGTAAAAGTATTGAAGTACCAGGATGGCTCTGGTGTATGGCTTGAACACTCAACCTCTCCGTTAAGAGAAGTGAGCAGTACTAAATGGGCATTTGGTGAGGCTTGAACAACAACGGTGCCTCTGGTGAGGCTTGAACACCCGACCTTTTTAAGTATCAGGGTGACGACTCTAGTGATTCTTGAACACTCAACCTCTCCGTTAAGAGAAGCAAGCAGTACCAGTTGAGCTAGAGCTCGTTGGTTGTTTTGATGATACTAATAGATTAGTAACCCCTATTCATGATTTGGAACAATGTAAAAAGAGTTTTATATCAACAGTATTGGTCATAGCTGTTTGGCTGTTTCACAGAATGAAAACAACTAAGATTGAAGAACATAGTTGTTTTATATAAACATAACAGTTATGATTGACCCGCTAAATGTTTAGCATACAATGGTCATACTCAAGGGAAATAAAGACTTTCAAGGATGCTACTACGTAGGAGAAACCCTAATTAGGGCGACACCAAGAAGCTGTGAAAAAAACATATCCCTGTGAGACAACGGACACTTCAAAGCTTGCAAATGCACATAATAAAGCAAGTGGATGACACAAGTTGCAAAATCCAACCATTGAGCAATGACTAGCTAGTTCAATATACTGCCTATATAAGGGACATCTCAAATGAAGAATGAAATACTAGTAAACATAAAGAGCACATAACACAAAGAGTAGAAAACTTAAAGAGCACATAACACATTGAGCAACAAACATAGAGAGCACATAACACACAGAGCAGCGCAAAAACATACAGCTCACACAACACAGATTGTAATCATATTTACAAGATCATACCGAGTCCCTCTCACATACTACATACTCAGTATACAAAGAGAAGACAATCGCTCAAAGCCTGCTTAAGCATCCAAGGAATCTCTCAACAAACAAGTTGTAAAAAATCTTCAAGCTTGCTTCTATTCGACTAGCTAGAGTCATTTCACATAAGCTTTCTTTTTTATTCTCGTGTTTATATTGTGTAATGTTTCCTAGTTTTTTTCTTTAAAAGGTTGGAGGGGACTAAGACCTTACCCCAACCATTATTATTATTATCTAATGCCGTGGAAGGCTACAATTAAGACTCTATGGTGCCTTTAATATGGCTAGAACAAATATGCCTATGGTAAGGCTTTGGACACTCGACCTGTGAAGTACCAGGGTGGCTCTGGTGGGGCTTGAACATTCGACCTCTTCGTTAAGAGAAGTATGCAGTACTAAATGGGCCTTAGTGAGGTTTGAGCAACAATGGTGCCTCTGGTGAGGATTGAACACCCGACCTCTCTACTGAGAGTAGTTAAGTGTCAGGGTGTCTTTGGTGAGACTTAAATACCTGACCTCTTCGTTAAGAGAAGTGAGCAGTACCAATTGAGCTAGAGCTCTTTGGTTAAAGTTTCCTACTTGGAGAGCCAACTATTAGGAGAAAGTCAAGGACTTATCTCATCAATAATTTTTATAATTAAGAGAATTATAGTGTCTTATTGCCTCATCGAGCTAGAGGGCTGTGAGGTCAGTGGATGTAGGATATTGAGATCCGAACCACTAAAAATCATTGTGTCAATTTTTCTAGCCCTAAACTCCTTACTTATTGCTTACTGCGTTTTGTATGTTTGCATATTTCTTAGCTATTTTTCTGTGAATGCTTTACTGATTATCTTCAAAACAACTAACCTCTATCAGAAACAACTAACCTTTCTCATATCAAATTTCTAGTTGTCTCTGTGATAAAATAAGAGCATAACTTTTTTTGAACACTTGAATCACTTTTGCAATTATAATTTCCGCTGTGCAAACTCAATATACTCTATCAAAACTTTTTTATTATCAAACTGCCTTACTTCATAACGAAACAATTTTACTACGATTAAGAATTATTATCAGCCATTACTTGTTCCAATAAGCAGAAGGAATATAAATCCTACTTAGAAAGGAAGGACCTCGGTAGGTCCAAGGTTGCTCTATATAGGCTAGAAGGGGGTTGAATAGCCTATGTCCAATTTTTGAAATTGATTCAAAAATCTTACTTCACTAGGGATTTAAAAATTTTGCGGGCGAAGTCTTGTGAAGCTCGGGACAAGTTGAGAATGGCGATCTTGGCAGACAAGATCGCAGTTCTTAACAGATTGGAAATCTGGAAATTTAAAGCAACACAATCAATTCACAATCACACACAAGTAGACAGAATATTTAATATGGTTCACACTTATAAATAAGTGCTACGTCCACAACCAAAGTGGTCAACTTTGGATTTGAAAATCGTGTACTAAGTTTTTCCACTAGATATTTTACAAACTAAATCTCTAATGGATTGTGTACAAAAATTTTGTTGACCAAGTGTTTGTGTGGGAGAATTGATATCTATAAGATACAATTCTAGTGAGCTATGAAAAGCTAGGTGTTGCAATCAATGAAGAGCTTTAATGGACTGATCGTCTTAGAGTGAAGCTCTTCAAAGAAGGAAGTACAGATAGGACGTTTAAGCTTTAATGCACTTGAAGAAGATGAAGAAGATTCAGAGTTGTAGTTGTTGAAGTGTATTGAATGCAGCAATGGAGTCTCCTTTTATATGCAGGAGGAAGCTTGGAGCCGTTGGAGGACTTCTAATTTGAATTTAAGAGCAATTAATGCTCTAATCGATTGTTGACTCGATAGGTGACGTAGCTTGCGATCTGTCTCGACACTTTGCTAAAAATAGGCGGTGCATTGCTTGCAGGAGGAATGTCCTTTTCGAGTGTATGCCAAGAATGGAAACCTTCATTGAATGTGATTTGCGGGTTAACGTTGCATCGAAGTCAATGAAGTCTTAGAACATGTCTTAGGCAGTTCTATATCGGACGATCTTTGGGGTCTTCAACTTAGCTGATGAGGCTTGGCTTGGATGAACTTGTCCGATATCTTGAAGAACTCTGCTTAAGCATACTTCGGCAGATGTATAAAGGATGGCCGATATCCTCACAGGCTATCTTCTTCAAGGCAATATACAATAAGCAACCCTAAGCTATTCAAGCTATGCCTAAGTACAAGTTGCCACACTAATGACACGCAGCCCATTAGTCACCTTGACTTAGACTTAGGTTATGGATTCAAGCAAATCTAGGCTAAGATGCAACAATCTCCTCCTATTTGCTTGAGTCCATGACCCTACGAATACAATATCGGTGACCATGTTCAAGTCTAGTAATAACATGCTTGTAAGATTGATATATTAAATAAGCATGCCCTAGATGAACTTACATAAAGGTCATTGTATTCAAGAATTACAAAGTGTTTACAAACAGAAATTAAGCATCGACACTTGTAATGAAGCTGAATTTAAAGACATGCGAGATAGGCGAATAGGCAATATAGGACATGTCTTTAAACCGGTGGTTTAAATTTCATGCAATCACATAATAAGCGTTCATAATAAACATGAAAGTTTTAAAACATAGACATTGTTAATTAAACAAGTTGTTTAATTACAAAGTTTAGCAAAAAGATTATACAAAATATTATCGGCCGGTTCGAGATGACCTAGATGATGCACGACCTTTGCCTTTGCACGATGAAGATTGCCCATAGCTTCTTGATGCCCATTTAGAGTCAACAGCACCTTAAGTCTTACAATTTCTTCTTTTGCTGCTAGCTCTTCTTTAGTATCGCCAATTCGGAGGAGAGCTCTTTGTTCTTACGCTTGAGCGAGCATTATGCTCAATGAGCTTAGTCTGCGATCATTGTTGAGTCGAGCTATCTCCTCCTTCATGGACGCAAGCGAGGTATCAATGAAGCCGAGGCGATCCTCGGTATATTTGCGCTCCTTGCGATAGAAAGCCAAGTGCTTGGTTGTGAGATTACGCGTCGCTCGCACGGAGGAGTGGACAAGCGATTGGCTGGCGTTGGGAGTGAAGCACAAGCTTGTAACCGGCTTCAATCATGTCGACGACTGCATCATCTTAGTGGCGAGGTTGTCCCGGTTGGTTTCAAAGATGGCGAGAGGTCTTGGAGGAAGAGGCGAGATTTGGCTAGCGAGAGCGGTTGGGTGGCGAGATGGATCGTAGGCGGGCATCAAAGCGGCCTTTGCACCCTTTGAAATCTCCATCACTTGGGTCATGCGATCGGCTGCACATGGGTGATGTGAGACGATCTGAGAGTTGGTGCGGGGCCTTGGTCGTCAACGAGATGACCTCAAAATCTTTCAAAAATTTATGTACGGCCTCGGCGGGATAGGTATCGACGAGTCGGGATGACTCGTGGAGGAGATGATGGTCTGGCGAGGGGAAGGATGGCGGTGGCTTGGGTAGGGAGGGTGGAGGATGGCCGGGAGGAGAGGGAGTGGCTGGAGGAAGATGTAGAATGGCTGGTGGAGGAAATGGGAACATAGCTGGTAGAAGGTGAAGGAAGGCTAGGGAAAACGCGAGGAACAGGGAAGAGCCTTTCTATGTAGATGACATAGGAAAGGGGTGAATGAAGAAGGGGGAGGAGAAAAGAAAGGAGAAAGGCTAGGAGAAGGGAAGAGAATAGGGATGAGAGGGTTGAAGCCAAGGTAAGTGGTGACTACATCAATGAAGTGTAGACCACGGGGTGAAGAAGGATGGAAGGATGGCGGATAATGGAGAAGACGGGGTTTAGGCGAGAGAGAGGAAGGGGGAGATGTCCGATTTGGTTGGAAGGGGAAGGCCTAGGTCCTTATGGATTGCAACCCATTGGTTGAAGATCATAAGATCTTGAACCGCTGAGTTGTGGGAGAAAAAGAGTTGTGACCAGGCAGGAGGAAGAGGGTCATAGTAGGCACCCCATTGAAAGATGATTTCACCTGCAGACATAGGCTGACAGGGAATTCTCTTGGGGTAGTCAAGGGTGGCTAAGAAAGGGTCAGTGTCGGCATGGTTGGGTTTAGGC
This sequence comes from Platycodon grandiflorus, assembly GCA_016624345.1. Taxonomy (NCBI): domain Eukaryota; kingdom Viridiplantae; phylum Streptophyta; class Magnoliopsida; order Asterales; family Campanulaceae; genus Platycodon; species Platycodon grandiflorus. The sequence continues at coordinate 63,530,301 of CM028364.1, read as the reverse complement.
CTGCTGTCTCTGAAGGACAGCAGAGCACCTCAGGGTGTAGGTGGTTATAGGGATTGGTTTTGAGGCGTTTGGGAGTAGGCAGGTCAGAAGAGGGAGAGATAGGGCGTTTGGAGGATGGTGGTTGAGAAGAGGTGGCAGGTGAGATATATGGCTCTTGTGTGGTGGTTGTTTGGATGGGAGCAGATGGAGGAGGTGAGGAAGCAGGTGAGGTGGTAGTGGTAGTAGGCATAGGTGGTGAAGGTGGAGGAGAAGTGGTTGGATCGGCGGTCCACGAAAGTGCACCCTTCTTGGCACTCTTCTTATAACGTTTGCCATGTTTGGACTTAGTAGGAGTGGAAGAGGCAGAAGCAGGTGGTGGAGATGATTTGGAGGGAACTGCTGGTGGGGAACCGATGGAGAAACGGCTGGTGTGGAACAGCCGGTGTGGAGGAAGAAGTGGATGAGACCTTAGGAAGGCCAAATGATTCGTCTGTGGGTAGGAGGGTTTGTTTGGTTTTGGGTTTGGAGGATTGGGAGGTAGGTTTAGAGGGTTTGGAGAGGTCAGCTGGTTGGAAGGATGATGTGTCCTTCTCAACAGCTGCCTTTGAGCGGGCAGGCTTCCGGGATTGCTTGAGTTTGGGAGTGAGAGAGGGAGAGTGTTTAGGCTTTTTGGATGGAGGCTCAGCAGGCTCATATGGATCATGGTCCAGCCTACTGAGGTCAAAATGCTCAGGTAGCTCAGCCCCAATGGGTGTAGGCTCCTCCTCCTCGGGTAACCCGGCGGTGTAGGTGACCTTCCTCTTACCCTTGCCGGCTTGGGTAGAGGGCCACCGGCGATAGCAGCGAGTGCGGCAGCAGCGGCAGCGGCGGCCTCGGCGCGTTGGTTGTCCTTTTGGCCATATCATCCCGATAGCGGGTGATGTTGTTGACCGTGAAGACGTAGGTGTTGGACACCTTGATGAGGTCGTCGTGCGACCAGCTCATCAATCTCCTCATAACGTCGGAGGATGACATTAATAACCCTTACAAAGGGCCTCTTCATGGAAGGGTGAGCTTGGACTTCACAACGCTCGGGATAGCATTGAGAAGATGATCTTTGCCCGGTTGAGTTGCTTGCGAAGGACCACGCCTTTGGTCCACATCACCGGGGGAGGTGAAGATGTCCCTCGAGCCATTTTTGAATAAGATGCTCTTGTCGAGCGGATGGCGATATGATAGGGTTTTACGGGAAGAGGTTCCTGGACATCTCGGAGAACCTCTCGGTTGGGCGAGATCCTCATCATTTCCCAAGCAAGTGCCGATTCGGCATCGGTCAAGTCCAATTTGCCTTCAACAGGCGGTCAAGGATTTCTCCAACATCCTTGTAGGTCAACTTGATGTAGTGGCCTCGATGTAGCCCTTGATATAGCTTAAGTTGAGGCTCGAGGCATTAGCCGGGAGGAGGCGAATCATCCTTGTATAAAACTCCTCAGCTAGATGATTGCTGTAGTGGGTGTCGTTGAGTTGAAACAAGGGAAGAAGGCCACACTCAGCCAAATCTTTTAGAAGGGCATCACCAGCAGATGTGCTAATGATGGAGTCTCTGTCGATTGTCATCCCAGGGTGATAACTTGACCTGGGAAGGGTCCTTATAGGGAGCTCAGCAGCCAATGCAGCCCTGGTTGGCTTAGCAGAGGCGGAGGATGAAGTGGTGGCAGCAGCTTTAGAGGATTTAGATTTTCCCTACATGATCGGCAGATGTGAGAACAGCATATATAGAAATCGGCAGATATGCAAGAAACACAGATAATCATGCAATCGGCAGATATTAACATAAACAGTACTATTCGATCAAAACCCAAAATATAGACAATTTAAAGCATAATATAAGAACAGTTCATCATCCGGGTTTTCAAATATCTACCGAGTTTGTCGATTCAAGCAAACAAACGATATAAATTGAAAACATAGTACCACAGAATCTCTACAACACATTTTACACCCAAAAGCATGATTCAAGCAACAATCGCAAGATAGCACAGTTCATCAATGGCGGACAGGTTTAAAAACTTAAATTAGGTCAAAACAAGATCCTAAAATTGGATTTGAATGACTCAAGAAGGTGTAGACATCCTTACCATTGATGATTTTAAGCTTGAAAACTTGAGAACTTTGTAGGTTTAAGAAGATTTGAATCGATTGTAGATTGAAGAAGTAGAGAGGTTTTTGAAAGTTGAAAATGGCGGTTGTAGAGAAGTGAAGAGTCACGTACATTTGTCCTTTTATACCTCGACAGCCAATAAATGACATTTGATAAAATTTGAAGTCCGCATTTATTACCCGATGAGTCACCGTACGTATGGCGCTTAAGTCGCTTATTTATCAAGTCGCCTATTTTATCGAAGACTGCCGATCACTTACCCAAGGTTGTCTATTTACTCGCGAGTTGAGATCGGATCACATAGGCGCTTTAATAAGTTTATAAAATAACTTAAAGAATTTGCTAGAAAGGATTAAGGATTGAGGTCAAGCATACCAAGCTCTCCTCTTAAATAAGCAAACCTGGTTGAATCAAGTGGTTTTGTGAAGATGTCGCTACCCGATTCTCTGTAGGCACATATTGCATGCCGATGTTACCTTTTTCAACATGATCTTTAAGAAAGTGATATCTCACATCAATGTGCTTTGTTTTGGAGTGCATGACAGATTTTGAGAGACGAGATTGCGATGTGTTGTCACACATTATAGGACAATCATCGCTTTGATCTCATAGTCAACTAGTTGTTTGATCCACAGCAATTGTGAGCAGCCTACCAGCGCTATGTATTCGCTTCGCTTGTTGAAGTTGAAACAGAGGTTTGCTTCTTCCGGCCCATGAGACAAGTCTATTTCCTAAGAATTGACATGTCCCACTTGTGCTTTTCTGTCAACTTTACATGCAGCAAAATCAGCATCGAATAGCCTATAAGATTAAAAGATGAATCTCTAGGATACCGATTCCCAAATTGGGAGTATCTATCGATATCGATGATTCTTTTGACCGCTTGTAGGTGAGACTCCTTTGGATCAGCTTGAAACCTAGCACAAACACAAACAAAAACATGATATCGCCTACTAGCAGTTAAGTATAAAAGTGAACCAATCATGCCTCTAGAGTCATGTCCACTTTCTTGCCCTTCTCATCTTTGTCAAGATGGCGCTTAGTAGCCATAGGAGTCGAAGTTTGCATTCTCAAGACCAAATTTCTTGATAACATCCTTTGCATATTTGGCTTGATTGATGAAGATACCATTTGAACTTTGTTGAATTTGAAGACCAAGGAAAAAGTTGAGCTCTCCCATCATGCTCATCTCAAATTTACTCGCATAAGCTTTTCAAACCTTTTGCAAAGATTTTCATTAGTAGAACCAAAGATAATATCATCAACATATATTTGAACAAGTAAGGAATGACCTTTATGTTTCATAATGAAAAGAGTAGTGTCAATTTGACCTCTTACAAAGCCTTGAGATATCAAGAACTTTGAAAGGGTCTCATACCAGCTCTTGGAGCTTGTTTAAGTCCATAAAGGGCTTTCCTCGGCTTGTAGACATCTTCTCTCCTTGAAGTCTATGAACCCGGTGGTTGCTCAACATAGACTTCTTCTTGAAGTTCTCCATTCGAAATGCACTCTTTACATCCATTTGATAAACTTTGAAGTCTTTGTAAGAGGCATAGGCCAAGAATAATCTGATAGCCTCTAATCTTGCAACAGAGCAAATGTCTCATCATAGTCAATACCCTCCTCCCGTCTATATCCTTGGGCTACCAGCCTTGCCTTGTTTCTTGTAATGTTGCCGTTTTCATCCATTTTGTTTCGAAAACCCACTTTGTGCCAATAACGCGCTTGTCCTTTAGGCCTAGGGACTAGTGACCGAACTTGGCATCTGTCAAATTGGTTTAGCTCTTCTTGCATAGCTTCCACCCACTTGGATCTTCCAGAGCTTCATCAATCTTTTGGGTTCAATGTTAGATACAAATGCAGAGAATACATGCATTCATTCCTTGAAGCTTGTCTAGTTTGAACACCAAAGATTAAGATCTCCAATGATTTGAGTGATAGGATGATCTTTTACTTCCCTAACTTCGCAGTTGAACTTGTCCTATTGCATCGGCAGAGTTGGATTCTTGAGAAGTAGAAGTAATGAAGCTTGGTTTTCTAAAGGGTAGGTTAATTCCAAGGTAGGTTGTATGACTTCGGTGTGGAAGGCAAAGGGGATTCGGGGAGTGTTCATTTGTTGGTTCGTTTGAGGATTCTAACAGTTGACTCTTGGAAGATCTTGTGAAGAAGGAGGATCGGCAGATCTGGACTTGGCCGTTCGCACTGCCTCATATTCATCGAATCATTAGTAACCTTAGGAGCCAAATGTGGCCCAATGAAATCAAATTCATCAAAAGAAACATGTACGATTCAACAACTTTAAGTGAAGTTTTATTGTAAACTCGTATGCTTTTGAAAACTTGGCATATCCCGAAAAATTCCTTCATCACTTTTGGATTCAAACTTACCTCTATGTTCTCTACCATTGTAAAGAACATAGCATTTACAACCAAATATTTTAAAGAATCCAATGTTGGGAGTTTGCCTCTCCATATTTCATATGGAGTTTTGTTATGAAATTTATTTATGATGGACTGTTTTGTGTGAAGCAGCGGTGTTCACGCTTGCCCGAAATACATAGGCGCTTTGGCTTCAAATCATTGTCTTTCCCGCTTCAATGAGAGTTCGTTCTTCCTTTCAAAGAACTCCATTTTGTTGAGGTGTGCCAACCGCAGAGAAATTGTGACCAATTCCATGGTCATCACAATATTTGGCACACCATTGTTCTTGAACTCGCTCCATTGTCCGATCCGACATCGAGATATCATCCAGCGAGTCCGTAGTCTTCAAGAGTTCAAGAATGATGTCATATGCTTCATCTTTGGAGGACATCATTTCTACCCAAGTAAATCTTGAGTAATCATCAACTACCACAAGAGTATACTTGCCGCCACCAAGACTTGTAGTAGTTACAGTCCAAACAGATCCATGTGCAAGAGCCGTAGAGGTCGGTTGTTGATAGGCAAGGCTTGCTTTTGAAGGAAGATTTATGTAGTTTGCCCTTGACATGCTCTGCGAGACCGTGTGATTCATGATATTTTAGGCAAACCAACAACTAGATTGTCTTTTGATAGCTTCTCCGGTATTTGAAATTGAGATGACTAAGCCTTTTATGCCACAACCAACCGTTGTCGGTTGATGACCTAGCAACCAAGCATAGATTTGATTTTCTTCCAACAAAGATTTAGGTCAACAAAGATAGACATTCCCTTTTCGAACCTGTCAGATAGTTGAACATGTCTCATTGTCCTTTATGAGACATTGACTTGAGGAAAACCGACATGTTAGACCTTTATCACGAAATTGTGATATGCTTAGCAGATTGTGCTTTAAACCTTCAACTAGAGAGACTTTGTTGATGGAGAGATTGCCTCGATTATACTTCCATAACCAATGGTCTTCCCTTTGAGTTATCTCCAAATATGACCGAGGGACCCTTTGCTTCAACAATGCTTGAGAGAAGATTTGGATCACCATCATATGCTTTGAGCATCCACCGTCTAGATACCATAGATCTTTCTCTTCTTCATTGACACCATAAAGCATTCCCGAAATATAGACATTTAAGAATATGGTCCCCTTTTATTTTTGGGTCCTCAAGGTTAGCAACCTTTGGGATCCACACTTGTTTAACCTTTGGAGGAGTAAATCCTCTAGATTTAGGTGTGAATCTCGAAGGCATTCATGAATCTCATGACCATGGCATTTGCGAAAGAGCATTTGTGAAATCCTTCAACATGAGTAATGATTTCTTTTGAGGCTTCTTAATATCGCCAGCCTTTGGAATGATCTTTCCGATAATTGGCCTATAGGACTTAGGCCGATAATGCCTTTTCTTGTTGATGTTAGGTTTACCATAGGTAGACCTCTTATCAAAAGATTTTGTATTTACAGCACATGTCCTTTAAGCTTTTTATCTGCAGAATTCACTTCTTTTACCCTTTTATAGGCGTGTTGGGATCAGCAGCCTTGCCTTTGACAAATTTAATAGGTTTGAGCCGAGAATTCCTAGACTTGCTATTAGTCATCCCCGTTTTCTTAGGGTGACTAATGGCAGTTTTAGTTGCTCGACTCACTATTAGCAGAGTCATTGGCGGTGCTTTCTTTTGGACTTGTCTTTTGTGTTCTTGGGATAAACAAAAGGAACTTTGTTAAAGCCAAGTCCTTGCCTTTTGGAGACTGCTGGTCATAAGAAACTTCTACCCAATTCTTCAAAATCACTTCGATGTCTCATCCTTTTGAGAACTAGAAGAACTACCTACTTTGAACTCACTTTGGAAACCAATGCCGCTTTGTCATCTAAAGTTTTCGGTTTGAGAGAATGGCATCAAAGTTTCCTTTAGAGTTATTCCAAGTATTGACAACCTTTTGAAGGTCATCTTTCTCGAATTTATCTTCTTGATGTGTTCAAGTAGGAAATCCACTTTTTCGTCAAAGCTTTGTTCTCTTTTTGCAATTTGATACTTTCACTTGTGTCTATCAAGATCTTTGATCTTAGACATCAAGGTTGATTTCTCGAGACAGCTAGTTCATGCTTCTTGGCTAATTTCACATAGGCACTTTGAATTTTGAAAACTCTTCCAAAGATGTCTTTGTTAGCTTTGATGAGCTCTCCCTTTGATGGTTCATTGAGCTCATCATCATCATCATGTCATCTTGTTGAAATGGTAGTGACCTCACCGAATCATGTGGTGACTCCCGGCCATAAGGCATATGTTGGCTTCTTCAAAGAAAGTCACAAGAGTCATCCTCATCGTGTCGTGTCACACCATGTAGGCAGATTGCTTTCATCAATGTCTTCACCACCATCCCTTTTTGTTTTTGAAATTTAGTTTCGGACGTTTCTTATAAAATTCATATTTTGGCTTTGGACATTTAGAGGCAAAATGGCCTGGTTTCCTACAGTTAAAACAAACTAGCTCATTATCCTTTTGATGGTCTCGATTTATAAGGAGCGAAATTTTTGGTTGAGCTTGTTTTATAAGGAACAGCTTTGTGAGAAGACCGCCTATGTGATGATGGTTTATTAAACCTTTTGAAACGTTGATATTTCTTTACAAACATAGCAAAGGCTTCGTCGAAAGAATATCATCATCTTCACCGGATGTAGAAGGTGTTTCATCGTGTTTTGAACAGAAGGTTCAAGAGACATGGCCGGTAAGGACAAGTTTTTAAAACTCTTTTCCATTTCTTGAGCTTGTTGGATCTCAAGCTCATAAACCGAAAGACTAGCATAAAGGTTTCTAAGAGTCAATTTGTTTAAATCTTTTGACTCTTTCATGGCGTGATTTTAACATGCCATAGACGCCTAGTGCATTTAGAAATCTCATGTTTATTTCTTTCTTTTCATACTTCTTTCCTAATGAATAGCAAGAGTTGACTACCTCATAGAATCTGTCATAGGCACTTCGCAGAGACTCTTTGGGATCCTTTTGAAGGAGTCAAACTTCGGATGCAGTATATAATTTGTTGTTCTTTGTCTCGCCATCACCTTCAAGATATTCAAGGATGGCTTCCCACATCTCCTTTGTCGTGTCCAAGTTGATAATCTCGATAAGTACTTATATCAACACACTGGTAATGATGTTGATGGCCTTTCCATCCGAGCATCATTCTTTCGTCTTCATCATCCCACTCTTCTTCGGCTTTGGTACTTCAGTGCAGCTTGGATCTACCGCGGCCGGTGTATTAGGCTTCATTGGAATTCGGGTCCATCGTGACACATTTCCACAAACGTTTATCAATTGAATTCATATGTCTTTTGACTTTATCTTTCCAGATGTCAAAGTGAACTTCATCCAAGACAGACAATGGTTCACGTTTGAGGTTTCCAACATTTGGTGAGCAGCCATGATCTTTAATCTCTCAAGAGGTTAATCTTGGAAAAACTAGTTTTCAAAGAGTTAAGCTCGATACCAATTGTTAGGTCCAAGGTTGCTCTATATAGGCTAGAAGGGGGTTGAATAGCCTATGTCCAATTTTTGAAATTGATTCAAAAATCTTACTTCACTAGGGATTTAAAAATTTTGCAGCGGAAGTCTTGTGAAGCACAGACAAGTTGAGAATGGCCGATCTTGGCAGACAAGATCGCTTCTTGATTGGAAATCGGAAATTTAAAGCAACACAATCAAATCACAATCACACAAAAGAGACAGAATATTTAATATGGTTCACACTTATAAATAAGTGCTACGTCCACAACCAAAGTGGTCAACTTTGGATTTGAAAATCGTGTACTAAGTTTTTCCACTAGATATTTTACAAACTAAATCTCTAATGGATTGTGTACAAAAATTTTGTTGACCAAGTGTTTGTGTGGGAGAATTGATATCAATAAGATACAATTCTCGTGAGCTATGAAAAGCTAGGTGTTGCAATCAATGAAGAGCTTTAATGGACTGATCGTCTTAGAGTGAAGCTCTTCAAGAAGGACAGATAGGACGTTTAAGCTTTAATGCACTTGAAGAAGATGAAGAAGATTCGAGTTGTAGTTGTTGAAGTGTATTGAATGCAGCAATGGAGTCTCCTTTTATATGCAGGAGGAAGCTTGGAGCCGTTGGAGGTCTTCTAATTTGAATTTAAGAGCAATTAATGCTCTAATCGGTTGTTGACTCGATAGGCCGGCTGTAGCTTGCGATCGTCTCCGACACTTTGCTAAAAATAGGCGGTGCTTGCGGGAGGAATGTCCTTTTCGAGTGTATGCCAAGAATGGAAACCTTCATTGAATGTGATTTGCAGGTTAACGTTGCATCGAAGTCAATGAAGTCTCAAATCAGACATGTCTTCGGCTTCTATATCGGACGTTCTTGGGGTCTTCAACATTGCCGATGAGGCTTGGCTTGGATGAACTTGTCCGATATCTTGAAGAACTCTGCATACTTGCCTATGTATAAAGGACGTCCGATGTCCTATAGGCTATCTTCTTCAAGGCAATATACAATAAGCAACCCTAAGCTATTCAAGCTATGCCTAAGTACAAGTTGCCACACTAATGTACACGCAGCCCATTAGTCACCTTGACTTAGACTTAGGTTATGGATTCAAGCAAATCTAGGCTAAGATACAACAACGGTCCACTTTCTCAAATTTTTTTCTCTCCGACACCCTTTTTTCTTAACCGCTAAAAGGCATTTTAAAAATTTTCTTCCTAAAATACCCTCAACAACATCGTTGCTTCAGATTTGAGATTCAAATTGATGTATAAATGATTTCATGTTGTTAATATAGTCTTTCCTCATGTTTGTGTATCAATTTTCATGCATAAAACATGAATTTGATCAAATTTAAATTTTTTGAGTTCATCCCGTTTTTCTTTGTTTTTGAGCTGTTTTGGCTACTTAAATCGCTGTTTTAAGCTTCGAATTTGTTTAAAATCAATATCATATTATTATCCTAATTTAGTACTATATTTGTGCACAATTTTTCTACCAAAAAACACTATTTTTGAGCTTCAAATCAAGCTTGTGTGCTGTCCAAAAACAGAGGAAGATGTTCTTGGACTGATTTAATTCGCCAATCGCAATATGCTGGGCAACGCCCCCGAAAGGTAAACGAAAACCAAGTTCCCTAAAGCGAGATGCGATGATGCATCGCGATGCAGATATGGCTCATCGCGATGCATATATGGCTCATCGTGATGCAGGAGTTCTTTATCAGACTTATTAATACGAATGATCCATATATGGCTCATCGCGATACATATATGGCTCATCGCGATGCATATATAGCTCATCGCGATGCAGGAGTTCTTTCTTAGACTTATTAATACGAATGATCCATATATGACTCATCGCGATGCAGATATGGCTCATCGCGATGCACATATGGCTCGTCGCGATGCAGGAGTTCTTTATCAGACTTATTAATACGAATGATCCATATATGGCTCATCGCGATGCATATATGGTTCATCGCGATGCAGGAATTCTTTATCGCGATGCTATATGTTGAGTGTTACTGTGGCATCGTGATTGCAAAAGTGGTGCATCGCGATTGCAAAAGTGGTGCATCGCGATTGCAAAAGTGGTGCATCGCGATTGCAAAAGTGGTGTATCGCGATGCCAAAGTGGTGCATCGCGATGCTTTGGTTCCCTAAAGCGCGCTGCGATGATCGCGATGCACCAATTGCTGCATCGCGATGCCCCAATTTATTGCATCGCGATGCAAAAAGTGGTGCATCGCGATGCCTTGGGTTACTGAAGCGCGCGTGTTTTTCTTTCATTAATGGCATAATCGTCTTTTCGCCCCAAAAATGCCTTTTTTCGGTTTTTAAAAAAGATGAGTGGACTGGAGCGATTACAAATGTTTGAAAAAGGACCGGCCTGTAATTCACCCATAAATTTTTAACCACTTTAGTCCCCTATAATTGTTTTAAACCAAAAAATGACACTTTTCTTGCGAAATGTCATCTATGCCCTTAAAAATCACGGAATATGCACGCTATGCATCGTAAAACAAAATTGATGAATCGTAGTTCAAAGTGTGCATCGTGATGCACAAATTGTACTAAAAAGTATTATTTTATTGTATCGCGATGCATAAAATTTCCTAACGAGATCAAAATGATCGCTACGCCCATAATTTTAGCTTTTACGCCCGTTCCAAAATTGATGCATTGCGATGCATAACATTGTACTAAAAAGTACTGTTTTTGTGCATCGCGATGCAAAAAGTACTATTTTTGTGCATCGCGATGCATAACTTTATCACAATGCAGAACTTTTAATCGATATTACACTTGCGATGCATCAAAAGTGTGCATCGTGATGCACAACGTTGTACTAAAAAGTACTATTTTTATGTATCACGATACACAACTTTTATTTTCGATGTAGTACTTTTAATCGACATTACATTTGCGATGCATCAAAAGTGTACATTACGATGCACAAAATTATACTAATATGTACCCTTATTGTTGCATCACGATACATGAAATTATTTCCGATTAAAAGACATGAAAGGAAAAAGACACACAACAGAAGAAAAAGAGACAGACGTGAAAGAAAAGAATAGAAAACACTAAAGAAATCTCAATCTACCCTAGTTGAACGTATTTTCTTCCATTATATACCGTAGGAGATACAAAATTCCAATGATTGAATCAATCAATCAATCTAAGCTTACTGATTACACTTACCAATTTACATTAAAAATATTTGTCAAGAATACTACTGTAGACACTGAAAATTCGGTAAATTTTATTTACCATTTGTCTAATTAAATTCCTCAAAATTACTTTGACTAGTCAAAATCAAAATTGAGTGATGTTAATTTTGGGTCCGTAATTATATTAAAGAATTCATGTACAAATATATGAGTTGGTCTAAGATAAATAAATGGGCTCGTTCATTTATTAGTACGTGGTCCTTTTAAATATAATGGGCACTCACAAGTCTTATTTGGCCCATGTCAAAAAATACTAGAGGCTCACTTCTAGTTACTTGACATAAAGAAATAATAAATTTAAATTATTTCTTAATTATTGAGAAATACAAATCTTTTTAATTAAGAAATAAAGGGGAGACAAACATCCCCAAATCACGGAAATTACAACCCTTAATTGATATCAATCAAATCATCAAATAAGGAATTTCCAAACTAGCCCTCACCCCCAGCCTATAAATAGAGGTCATTGGAGAGAGCAAATGACACACAGAATCCCTGCAAGAACCAGCTGAAGCTCTGTCGAGATTCTACTTCAAATCTTCCTCCGATCAAACACTTCGATCGAAGAACAACAAGCGCATAAGAAGTCGTGTCATTCTTCATCTTCCACTTGGTCTTCTTGAAGCTTCGTCTGAGATCAAGCCTTTACGGCCCTCAACCGAAGTGACACAAAGCCCTTCAAATCTTGCTCGAGATTAAGCCCGTCAGCCCTCGTTCAAGACTCCACTGTCAATCATCCGGATTCGAGATCAAGCCCACTCAGCCCTCTAGTCCAACCTATGGGGATCGAATTAGAGGTTCCATACCTTGTAATCGGTATAAAAATCATAGAGTTGTAACCCATTATCTTAATACTAATCAAATTTAAATTATTTTGTGCATTTATTTCTTGTCTTTATGTTCGACTCGAAATTTGTGTTTACAAATTTGGCACGCCCAGTGGGACCACTCTACCTCTCATCTCTTTCTCCATAAGAAGACTCATCCTTCGAAGATTCGATGGCACCAAATAATGCTACCGTTCAAGTCAATAACAAAGGGAAGGGCTTGTCCGCCGTGAGGATGACTGATGTGCCTAAAGGCTCGACTACACGAAGCAAGTCCAAGTCCTCAAGCTCTCACAAAGATCAGCAAGCAACTTCAAAGGTCATCCCACTGAAGCCCATTAGTCCTAAACTTAAGACCCAGGTGACTTTACTACCGACAGAGGCAAAGGATGACATGGATATTAGTTTCAAGACGGATGTAGGTGGCATGAAAAAAGGCACCAACTCATACTCGTCATAAGAAGTGAAATCATGCTCTGGATCAAGTTCTGGATCATCCCCTGGGACGCCTAGCAAATCTTACTCACCGAGGTATTCTGAGTCATGCACATCCGTTATGCCAGCCATGATGGCCGATGCAGCTTCCTTAGATGAACAACTCGCGAATATGGCTCAAGCCATTGAAAAGTTGACCAAGATTATGGCTGATAAAGACTTGCAAATCGCGTCACTCATGAATAAGTTAGAGAAGCAGAGTACTATCGAGTCGGCTCATGATGGCTCCCATCCACCAGGATTCAATCTGTAATATCATCTAACCAACAACCATGGGCGTGTATCCACTTCAAAACAGCCAGTAAACCAAGATGATCAGTCTTCACTTGGCTCGATATCTATCCAACCCCTGCAGGATATGATAACGAACACGATCCGAGAACAATATGGAGGCCCTGCACGAAGTAGTTTCATGTATGCAAAGCCTTACACGAGGAGGATTGATAGCATATGGATGTCAACGGGTTATCAACCACCAAAGTTGCAGTAATTTGATGGCAAAGGAAATCTAAGGCAACACATAGCGTATTTTGTAGAGACATGCAATAACGCTGGAACAGAAGAAGACCTTCTCGTTGAGCAATTTGTGCGATCCCTAAAAGGAAGTGCCTTTGATTGGTATACTGACCTAGAGCCTGAGTCCATCGATAGTTGGAGTCAACTAGAAAAAGAGTTCTTGACACGATTCTATAGTACACGTCGCACTGTAAGTATGGCTGAGCTAACCAATACCAAGCAAAAGAAAGATGAGCCAGTGGTTGATTACATTAACAGATGGCGTGCACTTAGTCTAGACTGCAAGGAGAAGATCTCTAATCATTCCAGAATAGAGCTCTGCATGCAAGGCATGCATTGGGGACTCTTGTATATCTTACAAGGCCTCACACCTTAGAGTTACGAGGAATTGGCCACAAGGGCTCACGACATGGAAATGAACATAGCTGCCCATGGAGGAAGTGCCTCTTTCCTTCCGGAGTCTAGAAAAGAAAGAAAGGAAGTAAAGAAGGGGGCCAGTCTTCGAAGATCGGCAAGGAGGCATTGGTAGTCACTTCGGTCCCAGTAAAAGTCCCTAATAAGAGCAAGAAGCAAGAAAACAAGAAGTTTGAACAATCCCGAGAGGTAGAGAGACCACGTCCTACTCTCAAGGAATTGGAAGGAAAAGTCTATCCGTTTCCAGATTCAGACGTGCCAGGGATTTTAGATTATTTACTCGAGAAGAAGGTAGTCCAACTCCCAGAGTGCAAGCGGCCTAAAGAAAGTGGGCCTACGAATGAGCCAAAATACTGTAAGTATCATCGCCTTGTTAGTCATCCTACCGAGAAGTCACTACTGGAAAACACGCAATTACTGTCGGAGAAATCCAACAGTAATTCATAAATTCCGACAGTAATTATGAATTTACTGTCGAATGTGCTCTGACAGTATCCGACAGTAAACGCTCGACGGTAATTCAGTCCGACAGTAATTACTGTCGGATCTCTGACAATAAATTACTGTCGGAGATTTACTGTCAGAGAAATAATCCTACAGTAAATACTGTCAGATAATCCGACAGTAAACAATTGATAGACATAACCATTCTGTTAATTTACCGTTGGAAGAGCGTTAATTTTCTGACGAAAATTCGACAGTAAATTAACTTTGTTATTATTTTTAACAGGGAATTACTGTCGGAATTTCGACAGTAAATAAAAAAAATTTTAATTTCTGTTAGAGCTCTGACAGTAAAATAATTCAAAAATAAAAAAATAAAATTTAATAATTTAATTTTTGTTTCACCTGATATAGCAGTTATATAGACACAGTCTCACACATAAACACACTGTAACAATAAACTATAATTAACAACTAAAACATAATTTAAAATTAAAATATATACAATTTAAAAAATATTACAGTACCAAAAAAATGTGTCTACTGTGGAGGGGGGTCAAATAAATTACGCACAATATAAGACCTAGTAGGCTGCTGCTGCTGCTGCTGCTGCTTCATGACCAGTCGTCGCAGCTGCTCTAGCTACTCGGCCTGCAGCTGCATCTGCTGGGACTGCTGCTGCACCAGCTACTCGATAGTCTGCATCTTCTCGAGCAGGGCACGCTTGGTAGCTGATTGGTACGGAGGCCCAGAAATCGCGGTCGCCGAGGAAGAAGTCGATCCGCCTGGTCTCAACATAGCGGTGCCGTGGTCACCAAAGCCGTAGAGGCGAGATCCCCTCTTCTTCCGTGACTCCGCAGTGACCGAATGACAAATGTTGCCGACAAAGGGCGTCGACACCTGGGGGGTCGTCTCGACAAGCCCGTCGGCGACTTGCGTGTCCATACTCGCCTTATAGTCATTCTGTGTCATAAAAACATAAAAACATTAATAATAAAATTTTAATTAACTAATAAATAAAATAAAATAAAAATATTTTAAGTAATACTTACAAATACTTTGTTTGTCGTCTCATCGACAAAGACAAACGGCGAATCAGCACCAGGAGGAGCAGGAGTGGTGTGGGTCGCAGCAAATAAATCTGTGTAGCGTACCTCGGTACCGTAGTGTCGATTCTACAAATATAATGAATTAAAATTAGCGAACAATACATATTAAGGTATAACATGATCAGCATATAAGAAAACAATAAAAACGGCCTATATATACTCAAACAATACTAAGACAGCCTATTTGAACTCAATCCCTTCTCATAACAACCTATTAAGACTCAAATCGTTATAAAACAGTCTATTTACACTCAAACCCCTTTTAAAACAACTTATTTATACTCAAAGCCCTGCTAAAACAACTTATTTACACTCAGAGCCTTCTAAAACAACCTATTTGCACTCAAACCCTTCAAGACCTATTTAAACTCAAAACCCTTTCATAACGACCTATTTACACTCAAACCCTTCTAAAACAATCTATTAAGACTCAAATCGTTCTAAAACAGTCTATTTACACTCAAATCCCTTCTAAAATAACATATTTGTACTCAAACCCCTTCAAAAATAACCTATTTGCACTCAAACCCTTCTAAAGCAACCTATTTAAACTCAAAACCCTTTCATAACGACCTATTTATACTCAAACCCTTCAAAAATAGCCTATTAAGACTCAAATCGTTCTAAAATAGTCTATTTACACTCAAACCCCTTCTAAAACAACCTATTTGTACTCAAACCCTGCTAAAGTAGCATATTTACACTCAAAACCCATGTAAAGTAGCCTATGTACATTCAAATCCTACTAAGACAGCCTATTTCAACTCAATCCTTTCTCATAACAACCTATTAAGACTCAAATCGTTATAAAATAGTTTATTTACAGTTAAACCCCTTCTAAAATAACTTATTTACATTCAGAGCCCTGCTAAAACAACCTATTTACACTCAGAGCCTTCTAAAACAACCTATTTGCACTCAAACCCTTCTAAAGCAGCCTATTTAAACTCAAAACCCTTTCATAACGACCTATTTACACTCAAACCCTTCTAAAACAGCCTATTAAGACTCAAATCGTTATAAAGCAGTCTATTTACACTCAAACCCCTTCTAAAATAACCTATTGAGGCTCAGAGCCTGTTAAAGTAGCCTATTTACACTCAAAACCCATGTAAAGCAGCCTATATACACTCAAACCCTACTAAAATAGTTTATTTTAACTCAATCCCTTCTCATAACAGCCTATTAAGACTCAAATCATTATAAAGCAGTCTATTTACACTCAAACCCCTTCTAAAACAACTTATTTACACTCAGAGCCCTGCTTTCAGCCATGTATTTCATAGCATCCACATGGCTATCCAACAAATTAATAATTAAAGCATATATTAATTACAATACACCACATTAATAATTAAAGCATGTTATATATGTTTTGAGGAATTAATAATTAAAGCATGTATTAATTACAATACACCAAATTAAAGTCCTTACCATGCG
The DNA here is from genome assembly GCA_016624345.1 of Platycodon grandiflorus. Taxonomy (NCBI): domain Eukaryota; kingdom Viridiplantae; phylum Streptophyta; class Magnoliopsida; order Asterales; family Campanulaceae; genus Platycodon; species Platycodon grandiflorus. The sequence continues at coordinate 63,513,790 of CM028364.1, read as the reverse complement.
CAAGTGGTGCTCGGAGGTGTTGATCGACCCTGAGGTGTGCTTCACCCCCTTCCCCGTTGAGCTCAGCCTGTTCTGCCTTTGTCGCTCGGTGACAGCCCTAGCTTCCTCGGATTCCCACGTCGAGGTAAACCTGTGAAAATGTTAAAATTGTTATAGATACAATATATACATAATAACATATATTTAAGAAATGAAATTAAATCAAGTATACTTATTATAATGTACTTACTGGCGCCAGACATCATCGATGAAACCTGGAGCCCTCGCCCTCTTCTCATTCCACGCCTTCTTCATGGCGTAGATCCAGTCGCGGTACTTTTTACCGCACAACAACCTAAACGCCTCATACGCCTCGGCGTCAGAGTGCTCAGGCCAACAATAAGTCCGCTACAAGTTTGACCAATTTAAACATATTAATTATAAACTTTGATAGAAAGTATTAAATTATTAAACTTTAACATATCTTATCTTACCCTAAAATCATCCCACCAGGAGTCTCGGACCTCCTTAGGCACGTCAGAGTACTGTGGCCAGTACTCCTCGTGCCTCATCGCACGTAGGATGCGTCTAATAAAGCGAGCAGGATTGAGATACCCGCCTGCAAACCTGTCAAATATATATTAAACAAATATATTACACAAATATGTGTTAGGTCCAAGGTTGCTCTATATAGGCTAGAAGGGGGGGGTTGAATAGCCTATGTCCAATTTTTGAAATTGATTCAAAAATCTTACTTCACTAGGGATTTAAAAATTTTGCAGGCGGAAGTCTTGTGAAGCACAGGACAAGTTGAGAATGGCTGATCTTGGCAGAACAAGATCAGCAGTTCTTAACAGATTGGAAATCTGGAAATTTAAAGCAACACAATCAAATCACAATCACACAAAAAGAGACAGAATATTTAATATGGTTCACACTTATAAATAAGTGCTACGTCCACAACCAAAGTGGTCAACTTTGGATTTGAAAATCGTGTACTAAGTTTTTCCACTAGATATTTTACAAACTAAATCTCTAATGGATTGTGTACAAATATTTTGTTGACCAAGTGTTTGTGTGGGAGAATTGATATCAATAAGATACAATTCTAGTGAGCTATGAAAAGCTAGGTGTTGCAATCAATGAAGAGCTTTAGTGGACTGATCGTCTTAGAGAGAAGCTCTTCAAAGAAGGAAGTACAGATAGGACGTTTAAGCTTTAATGCACTTGAAGAAGATGAAGAAGATTCAGAGTTGTAGTTGTTGAAGTATATTGAATGCAGCAATGGAGTCTCCTTTTATATGCGGAGGAAGCTTGGAGCCGTTGGTGGTCTTCTAATTTGAATTTAAGAGCAATTAATGCTCTAATCTGGTTGTTGACTCGATAGGCGACTGTAGATCGCGATCTGTCTCCGACACTTTGCTAAAAATAGGCGGTGCTTGCGGGAGGAATGTCCTTTTCGAGTGTATGCCAAGAATGGAAAGCTTCATTGAATGCTCTTTGCAGGTTAACGTTGCATCGAAGTCAATGAAAGCTTCAAATCAGACATGTCTTCGGCGGTTCTATATCGGACGATCTTGGAGTCTTCAACTTAGGCGATGAGGCTTGGCTTAGATGAATTTGTCCGATATTTTGAAGAACTCTGCGATGCACACTTGCAGATGTAGGGAGGATGGCCGATATCCTTATAGGCTATCTTCTTCAAGGCAACTTACAATAAGCAATCCTAGGCTATTCAAGCTATGCCTAAGTACAAGTTGCCACACTAACAGACACGCAGGCCCATTAGTCACCTTGACTTAGACTTAGGTTATGGATTCAAGCAAATCTAGGCTAAAATACAACAATCTCCTCCTATTTGCTTGAGTCCATGACCCTACGAATACAATATCAGCTGACCATGTTCAGGTCTAGTAATAACATGCTTGTAAGATTGATATATTAAATAAGCATGCCCTAGATGAACTTACATAAAGGTCATTGTATTCAAGAATTACAAAGTGTTTACAAACAGAAATTAAGCATCGACACTTGTAATGAAGCTGAATTTAAAGACATGCGATAGGCGAATAGGCAATATAGGACATGTCTTTAAACTAGTGGTTTAAATTTCATGCAATCACATAATAAGCAGTTCATAATAAACATGAAAGTTTTAAAACATAGACATTGTTAATTAAACAAGTTGTTTAATTACAAAGTTTAGCAAAAGATTATACAAAATATTATCGGCGGTTCGAGGATGACCTAGATGATGCACGACCTTTGCCTTTGCCTGATGAAGATTGCCCATAGCCTCTTGATGCCCATTTAGAGTCAACAGCAGCCTTAAGTCTTGCAATCTCTTCTTTTGCTGCTGCTAGCTCTTCTTTAGTATCGGCCAATTCAGAGGAGAGCTCTTTGTTCTTCTGCTTGAGCAGAGCATTATGCTCAATGAGCTTAGTCTGCTGATCATTGTTGAGTCTAGCTATCTCCTCCTTCATGGACGCAAGCGAGGTATCAATGAAGCCGAGCGATGCTCGGTATTTTTACGCTCCTTGCGATAGAAAGCCAAGTGCTTGGTCGTGAGAGTACGCGTCGCTCGCACGGAGGAGTGGACGAGCGATTGGCTGGCGTTGGGAGTGAAGCACAAGCTTGTAACCGCTTCAATCATGTCGACGACTGCATCATCTTAGTGGCGAGGTTGTCCCGTTGGTTTCAAAGATGGCGAGGTCTTGGAGGAAGAGGTGAGATTTGGCTAGCGAGAGGTTTGGGCCGAGATGGATCGTAGGCGAGCATCAAAGCGGCCTTTGCACCCTTTGAAATCTCCATCACTTGGGTCATGCGGTCGGCACATGGGTGATGTGAGACGATCGCAGAGAGTTGGTGCGGGGCCTTGGTCGTCAACAGAGATGACCTCAAAATCTTTCAAAAATTTATGGACACCTCGGCGGGATAGGTATCGACGAGTCGGGATGACTCGGAGGAGAGGATGGACTGTGAGGGGAAGGATGGTGGCGGCTTGGGTAGGGGAGGGTGGAGGATGGGCGGGGGGAGGAGAGGATGGCTGGAGGAAGATGAGAATGGTGGTGGAGGAAATGGGAACATAGGGTAGAAGGTGAAGGAAGGCTAGGGAAAACGCGAGGAACAGGGAAGAGCCTTTCTATGTAGATGACATAGGAAAGGGGTGAATGAAGAAGGGGGAGGAGAAAAGAAAGGGAAAGGCTAGGAGAAGGGAAGAGAATAGGGATGAGAGGGTTGAAGCCAAGGTAAGTGGTGACTACATCAATGAAGTGTAGACCACGGGGTGAAGAAGGATGGAAGGATGGCGATAATGGAGAAGACGGGGGTTTAGGCGAGAGAGAAGGGGGAGATGTCCGATTTGGTTGGAAGGGAAGGCCTAGGTCCTTATGGATTGCAACCCATTGGTTGAAGATCATAAGATCTTGAACCGCGAGTTGTGGGAGAAAAGAGTTGTGACCAGGCGGGAGGAAGAGGGTCATAGTAGGCACCCCATTGAAAGATGATTTCACCCGCACATAGGGCGACAGGAATTCTCTTGGGGTAGTCAAGGGTGGCTAAGAAAGGGTCGTGTCGGCATGGTTGGGTTTAGGCCCGTCTCGAAGGACAGCGAGCTGCACCTCGGGTGTAGGTGGTTATAGGGATTGGTTTTGAGGCGTTTGGGAGTAGGCGGGTCGGAAGAGGGAGAGATAGGGCGTTTGGAGGATGGTGGTTGAGAAGAGGTGGCGGTGAGATATATGGCTCTTGTGTGGTGGTTGTTTGGATGGGAGCGAGATGGAGGAGGTGAGGAAGCGGTGAGGTGGTAGTGGTAGTAGGCATAGGTGGTGAAGGTGGAGGAGAAGTGGTTGGATCGCGGTCCCGAGAAGTGCACCGCTTGGCACTTTTCTTATAACGTTTGCCATGTTTGGACTTAGTAGGAGTGGAAGAGGCGAAGCGGTGGTGGAGATGATTTGGAGGGAGGGTGGAGAAACGGCCGATGGAGAAACGGTGGTGTGGAAACGGCCGTGCGGACACCGGTGTGGAGGAAGAAGTAGATGAGACCTTAGGAAGGCCAAATGATTCGTGCGTGGGTAGGAGGGTTTGTTTGGTTTTGGGTTTGGAGGATGGGAGGTAGGTTTAGAGGGTTTGGAGAGGTCGGTGGTTGGAAGGATGAAGTGTCCTTCTCAGCCTTTGAGCGGCGAGCTTCGGATTGCTTGAGTTTGGGAGTGAGAGAGGGAGAGTGTTTAGGCTTTTGGATGGAGGCTCGGCGAGGCTCATATGGATCATGGTCCAGCCTGCTGAGGTCAAAATGCTCAGGTAGCTCAGCCCCAATGGGTGTAGGCTCCTCCTCCTCAGCAGGTAACCCAGCGGCAGTGTAGGTGACCTTCCTCTTACCCTTGCTGGCTTGGGTAGAGGGGCCACCAGTAGCAGTAGCGGCGGCGTGCAGCAGCAGCAGCCTCAGCCGCGTTGGTTGTCCTTTTGGCCATATCATCCCGATAGCGGGTGATGTTGTTGACCGTGAAGACGTAGGTGTTGGACACCTTGATGAGGTCGTCGAGCGACCAGCTCATCAATCTCCTCATAACGTCGGAGGATGACATTAATAACCCTTACAAAGGGCCTCTTCATGGAAGGGTGAGCTTGGACTTCAGAACGCTGCGGGATAGCATTGAGAAGATGATTTTGGCCCGTTGAGTTGCTTGCGAAGGACCACGGCTTTGGTCCACATCACCGGGAGGTGAAGATGTCCCTCGAGCCATTTTTGAATAAGATGCTCTTGTCGAGCGGATGGCGATATGATAGGGGTTTTCGGGAAGAGGTTCCGGACATCTCGGAGAACCTCTGCGGTTGGGCGACCCTCATCATTTCCCAAGCAAGTGCCGATTCGGCATCGGTCAAGTCCAATTTGCCTTCAACAGGCAGTCCAAGGATTTCTCCAACATCCTTGTAGGTCAACTTGATGTAGTGGCCTCTGATGTAGCCCTTGATATAGCTTAAGTTGACTGGCTCAGAGGCACTAGCTGGAGGAGGAGGCAGAATCATCCTTGTATAAAACTCCTCAGCTAGATGATTGCTGTAGTGGGTGTCGTTGAGTTGAAACAAGGGAAGAAGGCCACACTCAGCCAAATCTTTTAGAAGGGCATCACCAGCAGATGTGCTAATGATGGAGTCTCTGTCGATTGTCATCCCGGGTGATAACTTGACACAGGAAGGGTCCCGATTGGGAGCTCGGCGGCCAATGCACTGGTTGGCTTAGCGAGGCGGAGGATGAAGTGGTGGCGGCTTTGAGGATTTAGATTTTCCCTACATGATCGGCAGATGTGAGAACAGATATATAGGAATCGGCAGATATGCAAGAAAGAGATAATCATGCAATCGGCGATAATAACATAAACAGTACTATTCAGATCAAAACCCAAAATATAGACAATTTAAAGCATAATATAAGAACAGTTCATCATCTGGGTTTTCAAATATCGACTGAGTTTGTCAGATTCAAGCAAACAAACTGATATAAATTGAAAACATAGTACCACAGGAATCTCTACAACACATTTTACACCCAAAAAGCATGATTCAAGCAACAATCGCAAGATAGCACAGTTCATCAATGGCGGACAGGTTTAAAAACTTAAATTAGGTCAAAACAAGATCCTAAAATTGGATTTGAATGACTCAAGAAGGTGTAGACATCCTTACCATTGATGATTTTAAGCTTGAAAACTTGAGAACTTTGTAGGTTTAAGAAGATTTGAATCAGATTGTAGATTCGAAGGTAGAGAGGTTTTTGAAAGTTTGAAAATGGCGGTTATGAGCAAGTGAAGAGTCACTGTGCATTTGTCCTTTTATACCTCGACAGGCCAATAAATGACATTTGATAAAATTTGAAGTCCGCATTTATTACACGATGAGTCAGTACGTATGGCGCGCTTAAGTCTCGCTTATTTCATCAAGTCCGCCTATTTTATCAAAGTCTTATTTTATGAGGGCCGATATGAATATAGATCTGCCTAGTTTATAAAATGACTTAAGGAATTTGCAAGAAAGGTTAAGGATTGAGGTCAAGCATACCAAGCTCTCCTCTTAAATAAGCAAACCTGGTTGAATCAAGTGGTTTTGTGAAGATGTCTGCTACCTGATTCTCTGTAGGCACATATTGCATGCTGATGTTACCTTTTTCAACATGATCTTTAAGAAAGTGATATCTCACATCAATGTGCTTTGTTTTGGAGTGCATGACAGGATTTTGAGAGACTGAGATTGCTGATGTGTTGTCGCACATTATAGGACAATCATCAGTTTTGATCTCATAGTCAACTAGTTGCTGTTTGATCCACAGCAATTGTGAGCAAACTACCCGGCTATGTATTCCTTCGTTGTTGAAGTTGAAACAGAGGTTTGCTTCTTCTTGGCCCATGAGACAAGTCTATTTCCTAAGAATTGACATGTCCCACTTGTGCTTTTCTGTCAACTTTACATGCGGCAAAATCAGCATCGAATAGCCTATAAGATTAAAAGATGAATCTCTAGGATACCAGATTCCCAAATTGGGAGTATCTATCAGATATCTGATGATTCTTTTGACTGCTTGTAGGTGAGACTCCTTTGGATCAGCTTGAAACCTAGCACAAACACAAACAGCAAACATGATATCAGGCCTACTAGCAGTTAAGTATAAAAGTGAACCAATCATGCCTCTGTAGAGAGTCATGTCCACTTTCTTGCCCTTCTCATCTTTGTCAAGATGGCAGTTAGTAGCCATAGGAGTGCAAGTGTTTGCATTCTCAAGACCAAATTTCTTGATAACATCCTTTGCATATTTGGCTTGATTGATGAAGATACCATTTGAACTTTGTTGAATTTGAAGACCAAGGAAAAATTGAGCTCTCCCATCATGCTCATCTCAAATTTACTCTGCATAAGCTTTTCAAACCTTTTGCAAAGATTTTCATTAGTAGAACCAAAGATAATATCATCAACATATATTTGAACAAGTAAGGAATGACCTTTATGCTTCATAATGAAAAGAGTAGTGTCAATTTGACCTCTTACAAAGCCTTGAGATATCAAGAACTTTGAAAGGGTCTCATACCGAGCTCTTGGAGCTTGTTTAAGTCCATAAAGGGCTTTCCTCGGCTTGTAGACATCTTCTCTCCTTGAGCAGTCTATGAACCCGGTGGTTGCTCAACATAGACTTCTTCTTGAAGTTCTCCATTCGAAATGCACTCTTTACATCCATTTGATAAACTTTGAAGTCTTTGTAAGAGGCATAGGCCAAGAATAATCGATAGCCTCTAATCTTGCAACAGGAGCAAATGTCTCATCATAGTCAATACCCTCCTCTGTCTATATCCTTGGGCTACCGTCTTGCCTTGTTTCTTGTAATATTGCCGTTTTCATCCATTTTGTTTCGAAAACCCACTTTGTGCCAATAACGCTTGTCCTTTAGGCCTAGGGACTAGTGACCAAACTTGGCATCTGCCAAATTGGTTTAGCTCTTCTTGCATAGCTTCCACCCACTTGGATCTTCGAGCTTCATCAATCTTTTGGGTTCAATGTTAGATACAAATGCGGTAGAATACATGCATTCATTTCTTGAAGCTTGTCTAGTTTGAACACCGGCATTAAGATCTCCAATGATTTGAGTGATAGGATGATCTTTTACTTCCCTAACTTCTGCAGTTGAACTTGTCCTATTGCATCGAGAGTTGGATTCTTGAGAAGTAGAAGTGAAGCTTGGTTTTCTAAAGGGTAGGTTAATTCCAAGGTAGGTTGTATGACTTCGGTGTGGAAGGCAAAGGGGATTCGGGTTTTGAGTGTTCATTTGATGGTTCGTTTGAGGATTCTAACAGGTTGACTCTTGGAAGATCTTGTGAAGAAGGAGGATCGGCAGATCGGGACTTGGTGTTTGTACTGCCTCATATTCATCGAATCATTAGTAACCTTAGGAGCCAAATGTGGCCCAATGAAATCAAATTCATCAAAAGAAACATGTACAGATTCAACAACTCTAAGTGAAGTTTTATTATAAACTCGTATGCTTTTGAAAACTTGGCATATCCCAAAAATTCCTTCATCACTTTTGGATTCAAACTTACCTCTATGTTCTCTACCATTGTAAAGAACATAGCATTTACAACCAAATATTTTAAAGAATCCAATGTTGGGAGCTCGCCTCTCCATATTTCATATGGAGTTTTGTTATGAAATTTATTTATGATGGACTGTTTTGTGTGAAGCGGCGGTGTTCACGGCGCCCGAAATACATAGGCGGTTTGGCTTCGGAATCATTGTCTTTCTGCTTCAATGAGAGTTCGTTCTTCCTTTCAGAACTCCATTTTGTTGAGGTGTGCCAAGCAGAGAAATTGTGACCAATTCCATGGTCATCACAATATTTGGCCACACCATTGTTCTTGAACTCGTTCCATTGTACGATCGACATCGAGATATCATCCGGCTTCGAGTCGTAGTCTTGAAGAGTTCATAATGATGTCATATGCTTCATCTTTGGAGGACATCATTTCTACCCAAGTAAATCTTGAGTAATCATCAACTACCACAAGAGTATACTTGCGCCACCAAGACTTGTAGTAGTTACAGTCCAAACAGATCCATGTGCAAGAGCCGTAGAGGTGCAGTTGTTGATAGGCAAGGCTTGCTTTTGAAGGAAGATTTATGTAGTTTGCCCAGTTGACATGCTCTGCAGAGTGTGTGATTCAGGTGATATTTTAGGCAAACCAACAACTAGATTGTCTTTTGATAGCTTCTCCAGGTATTTGAAATTGAGATGACTAAGCCTTTTATGCCACAACCATTTGTTGTCGTTGATGACCTAGCAACCAAGCATAGATTTGATTTTCTTCCAACGGCATTTAGGTCAACGGCATAGACATTCCCTTTTCGAACCTGTCGGGATAGTTGAACATGTCTCATTGTCCTTTATGAGACATTGACTTGAGGAAAACCGACAGTTAGCCCTTTATCACGAATTGTGATATGCTTAGCAGATTGTGCTTTAAACCTTCAACTAGAGAGACTTTGTTGATGGAGAGATTGCCTCGATTATACTTCCATAACCAATGGTCTTCCCTTTGAGTTGTCTCCAAATATGACCGAGGACCCTTTGCTTCAACAATGCTTGAGAGAAGATTTGGATCACCGGTCATATGCTTTGAGCATCCACTGTCTAGATACCATAGATCTTTCTCTTCTTCATTGACACCATAAAGCATTCTGAAATATAGACATTTAAGAATATGGTCCCCTTTTATTTTTGGGTCCTCAAGGTTAGCAACCTTTTGGGATCCACACTTGTTTAACCTTTGGAGGAGTAAATCCTCTAGATTTAGGTGTGAATCTCGAAGGCATTCATGAATCTCATGACCATGGCATTTGCAAAGAGCATTTGTGAAATCCTTCAACATGAGTAATGATTTCTTTTTGAGGCTTCTTAATATCGATCTTTGGAATGATCTTTCTGCGATAATTGGCCTATAGGACTTAGGCCGAAAATGCCTTTTCTTGTTGATGTTAGGTTTACCATAGGTAGACCTCTTATCAAAAGATTTTGTATTTACAGCACATGTCCTTTAAGCTTTTATCTGCGAATTCACTTCTTTTACCCTTTTATAGGCGGTGTTGGGATCAGCAGTCTTGCCTTTGACAAATTTAATAGGTTTGAGTGAGAATTCCTAGACTTGCTATTAGTCATCCCTGTTTTCTTAGGGTGACTAATGGCAGTTTTTAGTTGCTCAAACTCACTATTAGCGAGTCATTCTGGCGGTTGCTTTCTTTTGGACTTGTCTTTTGTGTCCTTGGGATAAACAAAAGGAACTTTGTTAAAGCCAAGTCCTTGCCTTTTGGGAGGCTAGCTGGTCATAAGAAACTTCTACACCCAATTCTTCACAAATCACTTGAGATGTCTCATCCTTTTGAGAACTAGAAGAACTACCTACTTTGAACTCACTTTGGAAACCAATGCCGGTTTGTCATCTAAAGTTTTCGGTTTGAGAGAATGGCATCAAAGTTTCCTTTAGAGTTATTCCAAGTATTGACAACCTTTTGAAGGTCATCTTTCTCGAATTTATCTTCTTGATGTGTTCAAGTAGGAAATCCACTTTTCGGTCAAAGCTTTGTTCTCTTTTTGCAATTTGATACTTTCAACTTGCGTCTATCAAGATCTTTGATCTTAGACATCAAGGTTGATTTCTCGAGACGACTAGTTCATGCTTCTTGGCTAATTTCACATAGGCGCTTTGAATTTTGAAAACTCTTCCGGATGTCTTTGTTAGCTTTGATGAGCTCTCCCTTTGATGGTTCATTGAGCTCATCATCATCATCACTGTCATCTTGTTGAAATGGTAGTGACCTCACCGAATCATGTGGTGACTCCCCGGCCATAAGGCATATGTTGGCTTCTTCAAAGAAAGTCACAAGAGTCATCCTCATCGGTGTCGGTGTCACACCATGTAGGCGGTTGCTTTCATCAATGTCTTCACCACCATCCCTTTTTGTTTTTGAAATTTAGTTTCGGACGTTTCTTATAAAATTCATATTTTGGCTTTGGACATTTAGAGGCAAAATGGCCTGGTTTCCTACGTTAAAACAAACTAGCTCATTATCCTTTTGATGGTCTGATTTATAAGGAGCGAATTTTTTGGTTGGCGGTTGTTTTATAAGGAACGGCAGTTTGTGAGAAGACTGCCTATGTGATGATGGTTTATTAAACCTTTTGAAACGTTGATATTTCTTTACAAACATAGCAAAGGCTTCGTCGAAAGAATATCATCATCTTCGGAAGTAGAAGGTGTTTCATCGGGTTTTGAACAGGAAGGTTCGGACATGGTGGTAAGGACAAGTTTTTAAAACTCTTTTCCATTTCTTGAGCTTGTTGGATCTCAAGCTCATAAACCGAAAGACTAGCATAAAGGTTTCTAAGAGTCAATTTGTTTAAATCTTTTGACTCTTTCATGGCGTGATTTTAACATGCCATAGGCGCCTAGTGCATTTAGAAATCTCATGTTTATTTCTTTCTTTTCATACTTCTTTCCTAAGGAATAGCAAGAGTTGACTACCTCATAGAATCTGTCATAGGCACTTCGCAGAGACTCTTTGGGATCCTTTTGAAGGAGTCAAACTTCGGATGCAGTATATAATTTGTTGTTCTTTGTCTCGCCATCACCTTCAAGATATTCAAGGATGGCTTCCCACATCTCCTTTCGTGTCCAAGTTGATAATCTGGCGATAAGTACTTATATCAACACGGTAATGATGTTGATGGCCTTTCCATCCGAGCATCATTCTTTCGTCTTCATCATCCCACTCTTCTTGGCTTTGGTACTTCGTGCGGCGGTTGGATCTACCGCGGTGTATTAGGCTTCATTGGAATTCGGGTCCATCCGTGACACATTTCCACAAACGTTTATCAATTGAATTCATATGTCTTTTGACTTTATCTTTCCAGATGTCAAAGTGAACTTCATCCAAGACAGGACAATGGTTCACGTTTGAGGTTTCCAACATTTGGTGAGCAGCCATGATCTTTAATCTCTCAAGAGGTTAATCTTGGAAAAACTAGTTTTCAAAGAGTTAAGCTCGATACCAATTGTTAGGTCCAAGGTTGCTCTATATAGGCTAGAAGGGGGTTGAATAGCCTATGTCCAATTTTTGAAATTGATTCAAAAATCTTACTTCACTAGGGATTTAAAAATTTTGCGGGAAGTCTTGTGAAGCACAGACAAGTTGAGAATGGCCGATCTTGGCGAACAAGATCAGCAGTTCTTAACAGATTGGAAATCTGGAAATTTAAAGCAACACAATCAAATCACAATCACACAAAAAGAGACAGAATATTTAATATGGTTCACACTTATAAATAAGTGCTACGTCCACAACCAAAGTGGTCAACTTTGGATTTGAAAATCGTGTACTAAGTTTTTCCACTAGATATTTTACAAACTAAATCTCTAATGGATTGTGTACAAATATTTTGTTGACCAAGTGTTTGTGTGGGAGAATTGATATCAATAAGATACAATTCTAGTGAGCTATGAAAAGCTAGGTGTTGCAATCAATGAAGAGCTTTAGTGGACTGATCGTCTTAGAGAGAAGCTCTTCAAAGAAGGAAGTACAGATAGGACGTTTAAGCTTTAATGCACTTGAAGAAGATGAAGAAGATTCAGAGTTGTAGTTGTTGAAGTATATTGAATGCAGCAATGGAGTATCCTTTTATATGCAGGAGGAAGCTTGGAGCCGTTGGTGGTCTTCTAATTTGAATTTAAGAGCAATTAATGCTCTAATCTGGTTGTTGACTCCTGATAGGCTGACCTGTAGATCGCAGTCTGTCTCCTGACACTTTGCTAAATATAGGCGGTCTGTGCTTGCAGGAGGAATGTCCTTTTCTGAGTTGTATGCCAAGAATGGAAAGCTTCATTGAATGCTCTTTGCAGGTTAACGTTGCATCGAAGTCAATGAAAGCTTCAAATCAGGACATGTCTTCGGCAGTTCTATATCGGACGATCTTGGAGTCTTCAACTTAGCTGATGAGGCTTGACTTAGATGAATTTGTCCGATATTTTGAAGAACTCTGCGATGCACACTTCGGCAGGGAGGATGGCCGATATCCTTACAGGCTATCTTCTTCAAGGCAACTTACAATAAGCAATCCTAGGCTATTCAAGCTATGTCTAAGTACAAGTTGCCACACTAACAGACACGCAGGCCCATTAGTCATCTTGACTTAGACTTAGGTTATGGATTCAAGCAAATCTAGGCTAAAATACAACAATATGTAATTAACATTTAACCAAGGAAGCATGACAGTCTTAAAACTGTAAAATTATTACTTACTGCTTAAGGCCGGAGATGGTAATGATAATCCTATCATCTCTATCAACAACCTCTGGGGTAGATGATTACCCAACCCTGCTGATCGGATCGTGGGGAGAGTCGAGCGCATCCTCGGGTTGAGAAAAGTGAGTCTTAGCTCCTCCTGTAGGTACAGGTGGCTGTGTACCTGTAATACAAGTAGGTAGAAGTCGGACCTTACCAGTCTGACCCCTACCTCTACCAGCTCGTCCTGACATGTTTATATATGATAAAAATATAATTAATATATTAATGATGACTATTAATGCTAAGTTTAGATGACAATTAAGTTAAAATACATAACATAAATTAAAATAAATCTTCTTCATGATAACAAGTAACATACAAATAGTGTTCTACACATGACTATTCATCTTTTACAAAAAATATAAGAACCTAAACGGTACACAAGACTACTCAGAGTCTTCATTCTCAATGTCTTCATTTTCTTCATTCTCAGATTCTTCAGTCTCGGCGTTTGAGTCGCTACTACAAAACTCAAGTTCTTCATCGTCATCCTCGAACATCCAATCCTCTTCATCTTCTGTTATCTCGTCATCTTCTTCTGCATCACCTTCAATAATCGGGACTTCGTCTTCAGACGGGGAAGGAGGTGGCAAATCAACGGGTAATACTACGACATGGTACGTCCTTATTAACTTTTACACCAATCCTACGACACCAAGAGTTAGTTCTAAACTCAAACAATTCAGTGGTCCAATCAATAAACTAATTAATCACACAAGAACACGAAAAGGAAAGTACGTGGTGTAACCACCCATACTTACTATAAAGCACAACTTATAAAACCTACGATAATACTAAACAAGTCTTCGGCGACACTACAGCAGGAACCCAACTAACAAAAACCACAAGTCTAAGACGAAACAACAAACAACAACATTAACAACCTCTACGGTGTACAACATGCCAGAGATTAACAAAAAAATTACAGAAAACAAAAAAAACAAAAAAATATACATTTTTCATATTTTTTAATGTACAAATTAAAATTACGGACAAATAAAACATAAATTAACAGAAAATAAAAAAAATTCAGAATAAATCTACACCACACAAAATACAGAAATTAAAATTTTTTTACACCCACATTAACAAAAAAAAAAAAATACACATTTACACATAAAACAAAAAATTCTTAAACATACACATTTATATTGAATAAATTCACAAAAAATAAATAAATACAAAAAAAAAAAAAAAAAAAACATACATATGTAAACATTCATTTGCATATATAAACAGAAAAAAACAGAAACATACATACTTATACAAAATTAAAAAAAACATAAATTAAAAACAAAATAAAAAATTTGCACAAAATACATACCCTAAATGTGGAGGCCGGCGGCGAGATGGAGAATGGCCGGAGAAACTTCAACATAGAGAGAGAGAGAGAGAGAGATTAGGGTTTAGGAGTTCAAAATAAAAAAAAAAATTAAGGAAGAAGGGGAAGGGGACGGACTTATCGGAGGCGACGGGGCACTGGCAGGTGACTGTGGCGTAGGGCAGGTAACGGTGGCGCAGGGAGGGAGGGAGAGAGAGAGAGAGAGAGAGAGAATGACTGGTGTGGGGGGAAGGAGCTGTTCGATTTGAGGATTCTGTTTAATATTACTGTTGGAGCTCCGACAGTAATTCGACAGTAAATATCACTTAAATTACTGTCGGATATCCGACAGTAATTACCGACATTAAATGTATTATTGCTGTCAGACTATCTGACAGTAATATTGACCGCAATTTTCTGGCAATTGAAAATGGCATATTTGAAGAATATTCCTGTATTACTGTCGGATAATTCCGATAGTATTTACTGTCGGATGATAAGCGACGAATATTCCTATATTACTGTCGGATAATTACTGTCGGACTAATTCCGACAGTAATTATTATCCCGCCAACAAATTAAAAATTACTGTCGGATATCCGACAGTAATATCAAATTATTCGTCAGTAATTACTGTCGGAAGATTCCGACAGTAATTAGCGTGTTTCTAGTAGTGAGTGTTTCATACTGAAAGAGTTAATCATGAATCTATCTAAGAAAGGAAAGATTATCCTGGATAATGAAGATGTGGCGAAGACGAATCACACTTCCATTATCATCGATCCTACAACTACTATGACGGCATACATGGCTTCTGCGTATGAAGAGGAAGTTATGAAACATAATGATGGGAGCAAGGATGAAGGATGTCTTCAAGACTTACCATCACACCTCAAGCTGTGCGAGTTATCACAACTCTCCGCATCCCAACGCGCTAGATTGAGGAGTATGCTAGAAGAATCGAAGAAAACGAACAACGGAGTATGAGACTTTTCATCTCAACCTTGTACCTCATGTTGTATGGCAATCACATTCACTGATGAAGACCTTCAACTGGGCTTAAAGCCACATAACCGAGCTCTATTTGTTTCAGGGAACATTCGAGAAGGTCCTGGCAAAATCTAAATTGCTTGCTAAAACGATGAGGACTGTAGTGTTCAACAACATATAAGTTCTCACATCTTAAAGTAAGATAGCTCGAGCGGAGACTTGCGATAGCCAAATTTGAAGGAAGGCAAAGTCTGGACATCAATAAGTTCCTGATCATGACTCCATTGCGGAGTTGATGAATTCTACGCAAAAAAATTTGCAAGCATGATTAACTCCCGTGCTTCTATTTCATTAAAAGAGAAGGCAGAGAACTCGCCAGAAAATTTTGCCATTGGAGAGCGAAATGAAATCCCTTTGCGTGGCTGATGAGTGCCAAAATACTGAGCAATCCAGGCATAAACATAATGTACTGGGAAGCCACTATTGATCTTTCCCGGCTGGGTAAAAGCTTCGATCCCATTTAGACCTCAATAAATGCTGGCAAGAATAGGCACGACAAGGCTAACAGGGATTCCTTTGGCTATCAAGCTGGCCATCTTAAAAGTTCCTGGTCGTATGTTGAGCAAGTCCCTTACAGGAAGGACAAAAATGCACAACCAACAGTAGAGTAAAGTAGTAAGGTAAGTCTCTAGCCTGTTATCATCGTCTACTCTGAGATCGATAAAGGCACTATGGTCATGTTCGAGCCAATCACCAAAAGTAGGTATGCCGCCGGAAGGGGTCTTTGCAGGACCCATTTCAGTACCCTTTATGGTATTCTTCTTGGAAGCTCGATGGTACTTCATAGGCCCCCTATACCAAAACCTGATCCAGGTGACCTTACCTCGTTTGGCCCTTTCCTTCTACCTCGATATGTGATGGTAAACAGCAAAAAGATTTCGACAGCTTCTGAAGATAATTTTATTCCTATCTTTATCAAGAGAGGAGAACTCTTGTGGTGCGGAACTATCTCATCATAAAACTCTCCATCAATGGGGAGCTCAGTGATCTAATAAAAATCCCATAAAGAGATCGACATCTCACCCACAGCGGTATGGATAGTGTTAGTAGTTGATGACCAACACTTAAAAAATGCTCGAAACACGTTAGCATTTCTGCTATAAAGGAAAAAGGAGGCGCACACTGCTTCAAAAATTCGAGCCTTACTCAAGATATCCTTGCAAAGATCAATGACATCTTCTAACCATTCCAATTACATAGGAATATAAGAAAACTCCCCGTTATCTTGAAAGATTGACCCCAACTTGCTTCTCTGGCCAATATCTTTCGACCAAGAGATGGATATGGTGATAAGTGAGGTAGACTACCATGATGAGTAAAATGTAAGGAAAGCATCTTTTTGCCATGGCTGCTTGGATGAGTCGACTCAAAAGACCATCTAAGCAAGCTTGACGGATCATATGTGTTCTGCAGCTTCTTAGTCAGTCTTTCATTATCAAGAGGACGTGTCATCAATTGGGTACCGTCTTCAATGTCATCATCCTTGTCATCCACTACAACCAAGTAAAGCCTGTTCGAGATGACGGTCGTCTTGAAAAACATACATGTTGTATCTGAAAAAAAAATTTATTAAAATAAATATATAAATAAATAATAATAAGGAAAAGAAAAAGGAGAGGTGAAGACACGATTTCAGAAAATTATGAACGTCTCTTAAAAAAAAGAGGGGTCTAAGTTCGCAGGGTCGGTCGACAAGAGGGCATTGTTTAGGAGGAAGCGTAGTCCATGCATAAGCCATGTCGAGCCCCATCAAAGATGAAAGTCGAACAGGAGGGCATTGCTTAGGAGTAGCGTGGTCCTTGAATAAGCCATGTTGGGCTCCACCAAATGGCGTCGGTCGACAAGAGGGCATTGTTTAGGAGGAAGCGTAGTCCATGCGCAAGCCATATCGAGCCCCATCGAAGATGAAAGTCGAACAAGAGGGCATTTCTTAGGAGTAGCGTGGTCCATGAACAAGCCATGTCGGGTTCCACCAAATGACATCAGTCGACAAGAGGGCATTGTTTAGGAGGAAGCATAGTCCACACGCAAGCCATGTCGAACCCCATCGAAGATGAAAGTCGAACAAGAAGGCATTGCTTAGGAGTAGCATGGTCCTTAAACAAGCCATGTCAGGCTCCACCAAATGACGTCGGACGACAAGAGGGCATTATTGTTTAGGAGGAAGCGTAGTCCATGTACAAGCCATATCGAGCCCCATCGAAGATGAAAGTCGAACAAGAGGGCATTGCTTAGGAGTAGTGTGGTCCTTAAACAAGCCATGTCGAGCTCTACCAAATTGCATCGGTCGACAAGAGGGCGTTGTTTAGGAGGAAGCGTAGTCCATGTGCAAGCCATGTCAAACTCCATCAAAGATGAAAGTCGAACAAAGAGGGCATTGCTTAGGAGTAGCGTGGTCCTTGAACAAGCCATGTTGGGCTCCACCAAATGGCATCGGTCGACAAGAGGGCGTTGTTAGGAGGAAACGTAGTCTATGCGCAAGCCATGTCGAACTTCATCAAAGATTAAAGGCGAACAAGAGGGCATTGCTTAGGAGTAGCATCAAGCCATGTCGGGCTCCACTAAATGGCGTCGGTCGACAAGAGGGCGTTGTTTAGGAAGAAGCGTAGTCCATGCGTAAGCCATGTCAAACTCCATCAAAGATGAAAGTCGAACAAGAGGGCATTATTTAAGAGTAGTGTGGTCTTTGAACAAGCCATGTCGGGCCCCACCAAATGGCGTCATTCGACAAGAGGGCGTTGTTTAGAAGAAAGCGTATTCCATGCGCAAGCCATGTCGAACCCCATCAAAGATGAAAGGCGAACAAGAGGCCATTGTTTAGGAGTAGCGTGGTCCTTGAACAAGCCATGTCGAGTTCCATCAAATAGATTCGGGCAACAAAAGTGCATTGTTTAGAAAGAAACAAAATCCTTGACAAGCATTGCTAAAATTTTTTTTTTTATTATTTTTATATTGTGCACAAATAAACTTTGAAACCTTTGGTGCCGATATATAATAATAATAATAATAATAACAATAATAATAATAATAATAATAATAATAATAATAATAATAATAATAATAATAATAATAATAATAATAATAATAATAATAATAATAATAATAATAATAATAATAATAATAATAATAATAATAAATAAATAAATAAAGAGTTGGGAAATAAAAAGTTAACGATATAAGTAATGAAGCTTCACTTGAAAGATATTTCTTGGCCAAACGAGATTGATGCCTAAAAAACAAAATAAAAAAATGATCAGTTTGTATACTTTGTGTAGCAAATCAAGAACTTGGTTCCGAATTTAAAATAAAATAAAAGTTCGATCTCGTCCTTAGAACTTGAGGTTGTCACCCTCTTTCGAAGATGTCACTTTGATGAATGAGAAGCAGTTCGTCCTCATACAGATTTTTGTGAGTTCACCAAAGAAAACTTCAAAAAGACGATGACACATGAAAGTGTGTATGTTTGAGATTTGTCACTTTCATATTTTAGTTTATTTCTTATCTTAGTTAATTAGTAAAATATTGTATTTTATGTAACTAACTTCCTAACCAATATTGGATTTGTTTAGTATTACTTTTGGTAATTTTGTAGGTCTCTCACAAAAGGAAAGAGTCCACAGCAAGGAAGGCATTCATGTCAAGGAAAGGATTCCAAATCAAGGAAGGATTACCTTGGATTGCTTAAGGAAAGTCAAAGACCAACTAAAAAGAGGAATCCTAAAGCAAGATGGCTTCCATGATTCAAGAGGACTCTATGTATATATATACTAGCTAGATAGTCTTTGTAATATAAGTTTTTAGCTCTAGTTTTCCAGCAAGTTTGTCATAAGATCAAGAGTGTTTTTGTGAGAGCATATTTGGTGATTTTGTTCTTCTCTTTACATCGTTTTGTACTTGGATTCATAACCCAGTTTATAAGAGAAGGTTTATTGTCTACAGCACGTTGCTGTAGATAAAGTGTTAAAATTGTGTGTTTCTCTGATTTAAGTTTTCTTTATTCCGCTGCTTTGTGTACTGGTGTTAGTGCTGGTGCTATCCCACCAGGACTCACATCAGACTTGTTTGTCCTTCCTAGCCGCTCAATTTCTTTCAATTGGTATCAGAGACATTCACTCGATTACACTGAGTGTTGATCCTTGTAAGAGCTGTCATTATGGAAGGAAATTTGAATCAGTACCGTCCCCCTGTTTTGGATGGAACTAATTACGCTATTTGGAAAGCTAAGATGCGACTTTTCATCAAAGCAATTGATGAAAGGGCATGGCTTAGTATTATTGTTCCATGGTCTCCTCCTAAGGTAGAAAGTAAGAGTCCTGAAGGTGAATCCTCAGAAAAAATTTACAAACTCAAACCCGAGGAAGAATGGACTACTGCTGAAGTCACTCTTGCTAACTATAATTCCAAGGCTCTTGGTGCTATATCTAGTCATGTGGATGAACATATGTTTCGTCTTGTTATTAATCAAAACGTAGCAAAAACAGCCTGGGATATTCTGCAAAGCCACTGTGAAGGTGATGCTAGTGTTAAAGCCACTAGGTTAAGAATTCTCATGACCAAGTTTGAGAACTTGAGGATGAATGAGACTGAGGATATAAAAAGTTATTCTGCCAAATTGAGAGAAATCTCAAATGAATGTCTTTCCCTAGGTGAACCTATATCAAATGCTAGAATGGTTAGTAAGATGTTAAGGACTGTTACTGAAAAATTCAATATCAAAATTGCTGCTGTTGAAGAGGCACATGATACTACAACCATGGGTTTAGATACTCTTGTGGGTATTCTAACTATGTTTGAGATGAACTTGTCAATTCAACAACAACATAAGGCTGATAATATTGCTCTTGCAACTGCTCTCTCTAATGTATCCAAAGTGCCAAAAGAGATTGAAGAAATCTTCAAAGAAATTGACACTTCAAATTTGGAAACTGAAGATGTTGCCCTTTTGACCAAAAAGTTTACATCTTTCTTAAAAAATAAACGGGCCAACAAGTTTCCTTCTAAATTTCAAAACTCGTTTGAAAAACAAAAGAGGATACCGAGAGTAGTTTCAAGAAACCTACTAGTTTTGCTAAGAAAAATCAAACTGTTCAATGTAGAGCTTGCAAAGGTTTTGGACACTATGCCAATGAGTGTGCCAATACTCTGAAGAAAAAGGGAATGAGCTTGTGTGCGACCCTTAGTGATAGTGAGGAGGAAGATGAGATGCTAAACTTAGCAATCATGGAAAAATCGCCCACTAGTCACAAACATCAGCCTGATGTAGCTTCAGATGCGGTCACACCAACCATCACATCTTCTGACTCTGAGGTTTTCTGTCTTATTTCTCCCCTATCTGAGAAAACAGAGAATGAAGAAGATGGTGATGCTAGTTACCAAGAACTTCTTGATGCTTATACTGATTTATTTGCTGATTGGGAAAAACGTGTAGAAAAAATAGTTGTTTTTGAAAAGGTTAATGAGAAACTCTCTTCTGAAATTGTTACTTTGAAAGGTGATCTTGAAAAAGTCACCACTGAAAATAGTAATCAAAAGGATGCCATAGCCAAACTCGAGGTCATGCTCACTAAACGTGATATTGAACTCGAGAAGACCAAGACAGAACTTGAAAAGGCCAATGGAACTTTTACAAAATTAAATACTGGAAAGGCCAAACTTGATGAAGTTCTGAATTTAGGGAACAATTTAAAAACTGGTCTTGGCTATGAATCCACTTTTGTGAAAGAAGGAGAGAGTTCCTCGACAAAGTTTCTAAACAACAAAGCTAATCCTAAGAAAAAGAGGTTTGTATGCCACTACTGTTTTGCTCCAGTCACATCGACCCTTCGCTACAAAAGGATTCATGATCTTGGAAGAGCCGCTCCTCGATGAGCCCCGGATGTACTCACATCACCACTCACATCGCAAAACCGGGAAGTTTGTGTGGATGGAAAAGAAGAGTGAGGAATGCAAAGTGATATTCACCTCACTCAAAAGCGTAGCCGGCTCATGGTACTTCGATAGCGGGTGCTCAAGGCACATGACAACATAGAATTTCTCACCGATTACATCGAAGTTAAAGGTGGAAACGTGAACTATGGAGGAGGAGCCCAAGGTAAGATCATTGGTAAAGGTACTTTATGTGTTGATCATATGCCAAAATTGAAAAATGTCTATCATGTGGAAGGCTTAAAAGCTAATCTCATTAGTATAAGCCAACTATGTGATGACAATTTGCATGTTAAGTTTGATAAGCATGAATGCAAAGTATTTGATGACACTAATCGGTGCTTGTTCACTGGGTAAGGTCTCAAGATAATTGTTACAAATTTGGTGACAACTTATCTTGCCTTAGCTCCAAAATAAATGACCTTGATATTTGGCATCAAAAGTTAGGTCATGCAAGTTTTAGGAAAATAGAAGAATTAGTAAGATTTGATCTTGTCAAACACTTACCCAAACTTGACTTCAAACAAGCAAGTGTGTGTGGTCCTTGTCAAAAGGCAAGCAAACCAAAGCTTCACACAAAAAGATTGATCAAAGTTCCACATCCGAGATCTTTGAATTAATCCACACTGACCTTATGGGACCCATTGAGGTTGAAAGCTTAAGTAAAAAGAAATACTCTTTTGTGTGTGTAGATGATTTTTCTAGGTACACATGGGTCCTATACTTGAAAGAAAAATCAAGCTCTTGAAGTGTTTAAAGTTTGGTATAAGAAAGTAAAGAACTTGTATGGTAAGAAAGTTATCAAAATTCGATCCGATCATGGAACCGAATATGAGAACACTTTGTTCTCTAAATTTTGTGACTCCAAAGGAATAACCCATAATTTTTCAGCCCCTAAAACACCTCAACAAAATGGGGTGGTGAAAGAAAGAATCGTACTTTGCAAGAGATGGCACGTGTCATGCTTAGTTCTAAAAACATCTCTAAACGATTTTGGGCTGAAGCACTCAACACAGCTTGTCACATAGGAAATAGAGTCTTCTTAAGAGTAGGGTCAACCATGACTCCTTATGAAATTCTTCTTGGTAAGAAACCTACTCTTAAGTACTTTCATGTTTTTGGTTGCATATGTTATGTTCGAATGATAGAGATTATCTGTCAAAATTTGACTCTAAGAGTGACAAAGCCGTATTCCTATGGTATTCCACAAACAGTGCTTATAGAGTTTACAATCTTAGAACTAAAACTGTGATGGAATCCATCAATGTCACTTTTGATGATACTGCTGATTTAAATCTCAAAACTCTTGAAGATGATATCTCAGGTTGTGTGGAAACATTGGGAGATACCCAAAATACGATGAACGAGAAAGAAACAGAGGCAGAAGACGATGCAGTCCGATGTGAACACATCGCACCTACATCGGACAAAATGACTCTACATCGATCCGAAAGTACGAGTGAAGATGAAAATCGGACAGACCGGGACATACCAAGTAAGATTCGAAGAACCACCTGTTACACGGTGGTTGGGAATGTGAATGACAAAGTGAGCACAAGGGAGAAGCCAAGGGTTAACTACGAGAATTGGTGGATTGACCTGTAAGCTCACAGTAAACAAGGTAAGTTCTTCTGTTTTGTTTCTAATATTGAACCTAAGAATGTTATAGAGGCATTGAAAGATGAAAATTGGATTATGGCAATGCAAGATGAATTATCTCAATTTGAGAAAAATGATGTGTGGGTCTTGGTTCCTAGACCAAAAGGTGGGAATGTGATAGGAACCAAGTGGATTTTTAAAAATAAAACAGATGAAAATGGACAAATAACTAGGAACAAAACTAGGCTTGTAGCTCAAGGCTACACCCAAGTTGAAGGGATTGACTTTGAAGAAACTTTTGCCCCAGTTGCTAGAATAGAATCAATTAGGCTCCTTCTTGCCATTGCATGTTATTTAGACATCACTTTACATCAAATGGATGTAAAGAGTGCTTTCTTGAATGGTGTCCTTAATGAAGAAGCCTATGTTGAGCAACCAAAAGGATTCATTGATCCTCACTATCCTGATCATGTTTATAAGCTTAAGAAAGCTTTGTATGGCTTGAAACAAGCCCCTAGGGCTTGGTATGGGAGGCTCACTGAGCATCTCATACAAATGGGTTTCAAGAGAGGTGAGGTAGACAAAACTTTATTTATCTTGAAAAACAAAGAGGGGTTTTTGGTGGCTCAAATCTATGTAGATGACATTGTTTTTGGATCCTCATCCAAGAACATGTTAGACTACTTTGTCACTAGTATGTCCACCACCTTTGAGATGAGCATGGTAGGTGAATTGAACTATTTCCTAGGACTTCAAATAAAACAAAGTAAAGAAGGAATATTTATTTCACAAAGCAAGTATGCTAGGAATTTAGTCAAAAAAATTTCTCTTGATAACTCCTCTCATCTCAAGACTCCTATGGGATCTACCCAAAAGTTGTGTAAGGATGAGGATGGTGAAGATGTTGATCCTACCTTGTATAGAAGTATGATTGGAAGTTTGTTGTACCTTTCAGCAAGTCGTCCTGATATCATGTTTAGTGTATGTTTATGTGCGAGATACCAAGCTAATCCAAAACTCTCTCATCTCAAGGCTGTCAAAAGGATAATTAGATATGTTGGGGGACCTGTTAACTTAGGGCTTAGCTACACTCGAGACACAAATACAAATTTGGTAGGATTCAGTGATTCTGATTGGGCAGGCAATGTTGATGATAGAAAGAGCACAACTGGAGGTTGTTTTTATCTTGGAAATAACTTAGTGTCATGGTACAGTCGAAAACAAAACTGTGTCTCTCTCTCCACTGCCGAGTCTGAATATGTTGCTGTTGGAAGTTGTTGTTCTCAACTTCTGTGGATGAATCAGATGATTAAGGATTATGGGCTCAAAAGCAATGTTTTAACTGTCTTTTGTGATAATTTAAGTGCCATAGAAATATCAAAAAATCCTGTTCAACACTCACGGACTAAACACATTGACATTAGACATCATTTTATTCGTGATCTTGTTGAGCAAAACATCATTAACTTGGAATCTATAGGCACTGAAAAACAATTGGCTGATATTTTCACCAAAGCCCTTGATTTTCAGAGATTTTCTACCCTAAGGAAGTCTCTGAGTTTGTGTGTCATCTGATGATGTGATCCACTGTGTGATCACATCAGAACCTACACCTGTATATAGTATAGTTTTTGTATTAAAAAAAAAAAAAAAAAAAAAATGCATTGCACGATATATCTCAGTGTGGTCACTTGTATCACTTCTCTGACATGACTCTTCTCTGAATTGTGAATTCTTCTTAAATAGTGTCAAACAAAGATTGGCACATATTTATCCAAATGGATGTCTCTTGGTGGGTGCTTATTCTAAGGGAAACAGCTGCTCCATTCATGGTATGAAGTCATTCCAGTGTTAAAAAAAAAAAAAAAAAAAAAAAAAAAAGGGTCACAAAGTGACTAATTTATCTGGAAGAGGGCTATCCATGAAGGTAAAGTAGAGTGAAAGCTACCCAAAATTCTTTCCCCACAAATAAAAAATGGGTGGGTGCATTCTAGAGGCCAAGTAAGACAAGAAGACAATTCATTGACTTTCTTAGAGGAGATGTGTCCCCTGATGTGATTACATCCCATGCCACACCTATACTGAGATTTATCCTCCACATGTGTGTACATTTTGCATCATTCTCCTAGACATCAGTTAGGTCAACTTGGTCATTGGTGAAAATTAGTGCTTAATCTTTTTTCTCTCCCTATTTTTTTTTCTCAAGTACAAACGATTTCATGCTCAACAGAATTAGGGATTTTATATTGCTAATGTCCATGTCTTTAGGGGGAGTATATTTTATGTGGATTTTTTTTTGTGTTGATTATGGCAGGTAAATCATTCACAAAAGTGGAAAAATTTTCAATTTTTTGTTCTAAAAAACGAGAGCCTATGTTTCCTTTTCATTAAAGGATTCTATAGAAGTTGTGATTTTTTCAAAACTCTTTTGTAATCCTTGCCTAATTTGGTTTCCCTCCTAATTTAGGATTGGGCTAGGTGTCCTTTTCCTATTAGGTATCTACTTTGTGTTATCACATCTTAAATATCACTGACCAATTTTTTCAAAAATCACTGTGCACTATCTCTCTCTCTCTCTCAAACTACTCCTGCAAAAATCCTTTCGTCTCCTGTTTGTCTCTCTCTCCTGCTTTCTTCCAGCTTCGCTCATGGCTTCCCCTGCTCGATCCGCCACTACCAGCCCTTCAGTGTCTCCACCATTGTCACCAATTGCTCCAAACGAAGGTGCAATTGAACTGTTTGTTGATACAGAGGCCACTCCTATTTCAGTGTCCTTGCCCGGAGCCCCTGACAACATCATCGAAGTGGAAAATCCAGGTGATTTGAAGGCCGTTGGTGCTTCTCACGGCATGGAAAAAGGCCCAAATTGGTCACTAAGACAGAAAGGGTTCTCGCCAAATATGGAGACCTTCTCGCCTAGGGTTAGGCCAAGTATGGTTGACCAAGATTTTTTGGAAGGTAATGATGATGAAGATTTTGTTCTAGCCATGGAATCAAAACGGAAGAGAAAGACATCCTCCTCCGCCCCTGATGTTCAACCAACTGCTTCAGTTCCAGTATCACAACCCAAACCCTCCAGCACTGTACGCCCTAGACGCAGAAAGTACATTATTCCAACTGAGTCCAGCGACTCAGAAGGACCTCAAGCTGAGGATTTTGAGGTTGTTTCCAGACGTGCTACTCCCGTTGCTACCACACCATCAGTAACACCCAGTGCTGATCCTCTTCCCACTGTAAGTGAAAACATTGATGAGGCAGAGGACACTGATGATATACCCATTCAAGCCCTCATTGATTTAAAGAAGGGCAAAAGTATTGCACGGAAGTCCAAAAAGAAGGCAACAGTGTCAATTGCTGAGCAGGTTCCCTTATTGGGATCTGATGATGATGATGAAGCAGAAGATGAAACCTTCAAACTGGGAAGAGAGGACTTAGAGGCTGAAAAAGAAGATGTGGCTGCTGATGTGAGCACACCAGCCCCCACACCGAGAAGGAAAAGCACAAGGAAGACCCAACCTACAGTTAGTTCCACGCCTGTGCCTAGGCGTTCATCACGGGCCAAACCCTCTAAACAAACTGTAAGTTCACATCCTCCGGAAAAATTCATGAATAAAGATGCAAAACAAAGGTTTGAATTCTTTAGGATGAAAGGTTTTATAGTTGAAAGGGTTATGGACAAGACTTTTGATGAAATGGGTCTGACTCGATATCTCCAGGAAAAAGGTCTTCTTTATTCTGTTTCTTATCCCTCGAGCTTTTATCCCTCTCTTGTTTCTGAATTTTATGCCAGTCTCCTTCAATCCATTCAAGATCCAAGGTCTGATAGTTTTGAAAAAGTGTGTGTCAGGGGTAAAACAATTGTGTTCTCTCCTGCTGTTATCAATTCTTTTCTTCAAACCCCCTCTCCTCAACACATACCCCCTATGGCTCCAAAGAATGATATTGCAAATACAATTTCGAATGGTCTTGACCCCATATGGCATAATCAGTACAAATGCACTATGTTGACATCCCTTTGTGGTTTTCTGTTTAAAATAGCCACTTTGAATTGGAAGCCTACCTCTAATAGAAACACAGTCACCACAGCCCACGCTGACCTTATTTATAGAATATTCAAGGGTGTGGAGTTTAATCTTGGTGAGATTGTGTTTGGATGCATTATCCAGTTTGCTGAAAAAGAGCTTCCCTCTGATCTTCCTTTTCCATGCTTAATCTCTGGAATTTGTATCAAACAAGGAGTAGATATTCTTCAATCTGACAGGCTATGGGAGAAAATTGAATCTTTTGGGATTCAACCTGTACTGGAGTGCACCAAGCGCACTATTGATCTACCAGTAACCTTCCCAGATGATCCTCCAGTTACAATTCCTGAAGAAGAAGACGATGAGCTGGCTGATGTTGGTGATGATGTGAGCGCATCTCCACCTCCACAAATTGACCCTGCTGCCATTTATACTGAAGAAATCAAATTCCTTGAGAAATCTATGCTTCAGGCTAGGGTGCAGTTTAAGGAAATGGCTACCCGCAGGAACAGGTTGCTGTTTGCCTTGGCAAATCTTTCAGATCAAAAAGGGGGAGCACCACCAGCAGCTAGTTCCAGCTAGGTTTTTGAAGACATAAGTCAAAATTTTCGATGGGAATTACTCCAGAAGACTCAGGAAGAGTTAGATAAAGCTGGGCCAAGCAATTGAGGATGGACCAAGCAGTTGAAAGGAAGACATTTGGACAATGTGGTCATATTTTTTGAGAACAATATTTTTATTTGCTTATGCTTTAGTTTGTTCTAAAACTGATTTATGTGTCTCCTGAATTATCTTGACTCATGCTAGATGTTTGATTTAGGGGGAGTTTATTTTTTAGATGCTTAATTTTTAAATCTTAAATCTTAGTTTTTATGTGATCTTGGCTTAGTTGTGTTTTGATCCGAAAGCGACAAATCAGGGGGAGATTGAAAGTGTGTATGTTTGAGATTTGTCACTTTCATATTTTAGTTTATTTCTTATTTTAGTTAATTAGTAAAATATTGTATTTTATGTAACTAACTTCCTAACCAATATTGGATTTGTTTAGTATTACTTTTGGTAATTTTGTAGGTCTCTCACAAAAGGAAAGAGTCCACAGCAAGGAAGGCATTCATGTCAAGGAAAGGATTCCAAATCAAGGAAGGATTACCTTGGATTGCTTAAGGAAAGTCAAAGACCAACTAAAAAGAGGAATCCTAAAGCAAGATGGCTTCCATGATTCAAGAGGACTCTATGTATATATATACTAGCTAGATAGTCTTTGTAATATAAGTTTTTAGCTCTAGTTTTCCAGCAAGTTTGTCATAAGATCAAGAGTGTTTTTGTGAGAGCATATTTGGTGATTTTGTTCTTCTCTTTACATCGTTTTGTACTTGGATTCATAACCCAGTTTATAAGAGAAGGTTTATTGTCTACAGCACGTTGCTGTAGATAAAGTGTTAAAATTGTGTGTTTCTCTGATTTAAGTTTTCTTTATTCCGCTGCTTTGTGTACTGGTGTTAGTGCTGGTGCTATCCCACCAGGACTCACATCAGACTTGTTTGTCCTTCCTAGCCGCTCAATTTCTTTCAACACAGAACGTGGTTGATTTGCAAAATGGAGAATAAACATTGGGCGCCATGTGATTTTGTGTTCTTCTTAAGACAAATAATAATCTATCATGGATGAAGACAATGGTAGAATAAAAGAAAGCTAGTTGCTCTGATCGAGAGCAATGTATGTGTGGCATGATCTAATATATATATATATATATATATATATATATATATATATATATATAAAGATACAAAGAGGCTTTCTTTCACATGAAGGTTTAACAGACCATGACCCTTTGAAGATTGTAACTCATACCTTGTATTGGGAATGACTCAATAAATTATCGGTATACTTCACCGCTACTGTTATAGTCTTGTAAAAGTAACAGAGGTTGTGTGCGAAGTGATCTTTTTCAATGCCAATGTCGTTCCTTATAAAGCTAGCCGACGCCTTAAGTAGGTCAACCTTACAAATTTCGTAAAGGCTTAAGAAAGGAAAAGATCAATTATGAATATGATCACAGCAAAGGATTTGAAAGTATTTAAAAAAAAAAAATTGAAACACCATTCTGTATACCTTGCCAATTCCACCGTGGTTAAGGAGAAAGGAAAGGATCAATTATGATCCTATCAAAAATACTGAGGGTACGGATCAAATTTAAACCTTCCCTCCTAATCATGCAAAAAGAGTCGTAGGTGACCGCGTCTGATCTACGTGTATAGTCTAGTAGGATTCCAGCTTGCGTTACAGGGATTGCCCTTGAAGGGTAAGTAGCTTGGAAACCTGTGATCAACAAAGAACACCGTAAGGGGGGATGAGTTGTCCCAGCGATAACCCTCAGGCGTGAGAATTAGTAACACTTCAGAGGAGATGTAAAGTTAAGAGTGAATGTTGTAAGCAAGTAATTTACATGTACCTTATGAGGCCTGTGAGGTTGCTTATTTATAAGGAGATGAGCCATAATCCTAGAAGGTTTCGGAATGGGAGAGATATGATCAAATCACATGCCTTTCGGATTATGTTTTCTTGTCTGCTTAGGACTGATATATATATAGTTTAGCAGGACTCTTCCCAGGCGAGAGGTGATTCCGTAAAGGACTCTATTTTGTCGAGCTGAGAGGGGTTAACATCGAGGTCGGCCATGTATGTATCCAGGTCGCTCGATGTTAATGTGGTCGAGGTTGGCCTAATATGTATCCAGGTCGCCCGATGTTGACGTGGTCGACCTGGGATGTCTCCAGGTCGTACTGTGGGTCCCTATGGTCAGCGCGCTGGGAGAGTATATTGGTGAAGTGAGCGATCTGACGTGGTGTGACTTGCCAGGTCGTCATATGTCTGTGTCATGCTTTAGGGTTGAGGCAGTTCAGTAGCCCCGTATTTCTCAAGGAGAGGATTTATCCTCAAGGTGTGAAGTAAATATGCGCTGTGTCGAGCTGGACAGTTTTTATGCGAGGTCGTATGATTTTAGCTCGACTCCATACTTTCTTTGGGAATCATGCGCATTTAATGGACGCATAGTTTGTGGCTTGTCAGACAGCGCGTCTTTTCAATTTTAAATTCTGGCGGTTGATATTTTTGCTTAAAACGGCGTCGCATCGAGGTCCGCATGTTTGTTAAGCGGGTCGACCTGGCTACTCCGGGTCCCTTATATAAGTGAGGGTCCTCACTGTTCATTTCACTTTTGCCAGAATCTTCGAATCTCTCCGGCAAACAAGCGATTTCCAACGAGCTTTCTCGTCTTCCAAAAGTTCAGATTTCAAGTCTTTCCTTCGTGTTCCCTTGCTTCTCCGAGTTCTTAGGTTAGTCTCCCTTGATCCCTATTTCATTTCCTTCCATTTTGCAGCCTTTTTTCAAGTTGTTTTGCCTGTTTTATCCCGCTGTTGGTGACTGGACGGATTTTAGGTAGGGTTCCGGCAAATTAATTTTTAGGGTTCTGGCAAGAGTTGTCCACCCAGTAGCTTCCATCCAGGTCAGTCTGCTTAGGTTGATCTGTCCAGGTCGTAGTGCCCTCCCTTCATAACCATTATCCCTGTGAGCTCTTCCTCCTCGTGTTCTCTTTCTGTGAACATGAGGATCAAACGTGCCAATGAGGGTCCCATGTTTGCCAGGTCACAAAAAGGGCATGTCGTTTACAAGACTGAGGATGGTGACTGGAAAGTTGTCCTGCCGAGCGAAGCGAAGGATTTGTTGACCTCATGGGGTGCCAACCTGGATGGCCTGGACGTCCCGGCTGATGATCCATACAAGGTCGATGATATTCCTTTCGGGACCTCGATGAGGATCATTGAGAAGTACGATGTCGCCATGTCGGGGCTTCTGTATTTGTATTTTGACGAGCACCGGGTGGCAAGTAGGGCTGCGGGGCCCTCGAGAGTTGTCACTTTGACCTCTTTCTTTCTATTCTTGGATGCTAATCATGCCTTGCGAGCTCCTCGGAGTAAGAAGAGAAAATCTAAGGCTAATGCTGATGTTGGGGGTGCCGCGAAGCGTGCCTTTCGAGACTGGTGGAACAAGATGACTATCGCCGACTTGAATAGCTGGCAATCGAACTATCCATGTAACTTTGATGATTATCGTGGTCATGTTCCTGACCCCGAGCTGGGCCTGGCCGACCTACAGGATTCAAGGGGCCGAGTTAGATTTTATCTGAGTTTTTTCGAGCTGGGGCTTCGTTTTCCCTTGGACCCTTTTATCTGCGAATTTCCTGACGTCA
Organism: Platycodon grandiflorus; assembly: GCA_016624345.1. NCBI lineage: Eukaryota > Viridiplantae > Streptophyta > Magnoliopsida > Asterales > Campanulaceae > Platycodon > Platycodon grandiflorus. The sequence continues at coordinate 63,482,772 of CM028364.1, read as the reverse complement.
CCTCTACTGTCCCCCTCGATCTCACTTGGAACACTATGCGGGTGCTCATCTATTTTATTGCGAGTACACGTGTGTTGGGGTTTGAGCCGACCTTAACCATATTTTGCCATTATTTCCACCTCGACCGGAATAATAATCGTCTTCAGGCCAAAACCCAAAATTACCGGGTTAAGTTATTTTCTGATCCTCCTTGGAAGGTGTCGGTCTGGGTTGACAAGGTTATTATGGTCGAGAGTCGACTTGGGTGGAACTTTGCTGTGCTAACCGAGGAGCCTTTTACTCTAATTCACCATGCCGAGCTCAATGAATATGATAGGTCAGCCAAACAGGCCTCGGAAGCCCCCTTGGGTGTATGGGGCAACTCCTAGGTCAGGTGCTATGACTGAAAGAGTATAACCCAGGATGAGAACCTGCTGGTCATCGTCGGGCTGTCCCCTCTGAAGGTTAATGGTCTTGAACCGATGTGCACCTTTCCACCCTTTGAGAGTTTCCTTGGGTGGTTTATTCATAAGGATCTTATGCTCAACCAGCATTGTCCGAACTCCCAGAGGGATCCAGAGAGGGGTTGCTTCCATAGATGAATTTTTTAAATTTATTTGTTTCAAACTTCTTCCTTTTATTCCTACATATATTTTACAAGTGTCTGATCCTTTTTTGTTTTTGCAGTGATGGAGGATGTAGATGCTATGAGGAGTTCGAGTAAGTAAGCTCAGGCCAAGTCAGATCGGTTCGAGCAGCTGGGCCAGGCTCGTGTTGCTGCGACCTTGGCAGGGACCGCCGAGGTTCTCCCCACCGTAATACTTCCTGTTGACAAAGGCAAAGAGAAAGTGTCGGGCTTGAGGGCCCCTGCGAAGTGTTCTAAGTCCACATCGGCCTCTGCTTTGGTCAAAATATTGCCGGTTGAGGAGGCCAAAAAGGCCGCTGAGCCCGCTGTACCTGTGGCTGAGCCCGCTGAGCCTGTGACTAAGGCTGTCTTGCCTTCCGAGCTTGAAGTGGTTAGGCGTTCTTCTTCCGCTGGGAGTGTTTGCAGTGTGACTAGTCCTTCCATCGAGGTACATGCTATTCCCAACTCGGCTGCCCCTCAAGCTGGGCCTATTTTTAGTCCTGGGACCTAGTCCCTTGAGTTGGGCAAGAAGGCCGTTCTTGACATTGCTGATGAGGGACTGAGTGAGTCCTTTGATGACTGCTCGCCTTCTCGCTTGGCTGGCATCCCAAGGGTCGACCTCACTCACGTAAGGCACTTTCACTTGATTCCCCTTTTTACTGTTTTCTTAGCCTCCTTTTTCTGACTTGTTCTTTTCTTTTGTAGTTTGCTGCTAGCATTAAGTCGTTTACTAACAGGCTTGCTCAGGCCCATAAAGATAGGCGTGAGTCTGTGGAGCGCGTTGCTGAGCTTGAAAATGAGAAACGAGAGAGTGTCAGCAAGGCCGAGCTCGAGGGGGCCCTTGCCCGTATTGCTGAGTTCGAAGTTGCTACTGCCAGGGCCCAAAATGATATAAGGCTGAGTCAAGATCTGGCGGCGATCAAGGTGGAGGAGGTGAACCGAGCTGCCGAGCAGGCCAGCAGGGTTATCGAGGAGGCTAGCCAGCTGAGGAGCGATCTTACCGCTGTTGTTGCTGAACAAGCCAGGCTTTGAGCTGACCTCAAGTTTGCACAAGGAGATGCCCTGATGGCCAAGGGGGAGCTTACCAAAACGAGGTTGAGCCTCGAAGGCAGAATTGGCGAACTGGAGAGGCAGCTGGTTGAAGTGAGGAAGACGGCAAGCCCAGGTGTTACTGTTGCTGAGTGTAAGAAGAGCCCATCCTATATGGACGAAATTCTTTCATATTATGACAAGGGCAAAGCCCAGATCCTCGTGTTGCGGCAGCCTGCGGCATTCCTCTTCAGAATTTGGTTAAGTGGGGAAGCGCTAAGTTGAAGGGTGACCTAGCTCGACGGGGGCACGAGCTCATGCCGTATCAGCCCGAGGAGCTAGAGTTGATCGGAAAAATGGATGCTGAGATGGGTTGTGATCCTTGGGTGCCTCCCCCCTGTTTTGACAACAATGTGCCGTTTTTGCTTGATGCCTTGGCTGATGGTGAGGAGGTGGACTTCAATGAAGACTTCAAGCTGGAAGAATTTAAAGGGGCTAAATCTAATTAGGATGAGCATGCCCGATTTGTTCATGAAGCTGAAAGCCGTGTAGATCCCTAGTCTACCCCGCTGCGTTGGGTTTTGATCTGGCCCAATGTGCCTTGTACTCAAATAATATTTTTTACATTTTTGGCCCTTTCGGTCTTGTAAACAATTCGATGTGTATATATATAACCATGAGTTTGTTCAATCGTGTCTTGCTTATTTTACTTAGTGTTTTTGTACAAGTATTTTCTGTTCTTACGATCTTCTTCATCGTGGTGAAGAGTAGGTCGTGGGTTGACCTCGACGTGGTTGAGGTGCCTTTTGAACTTATGATGTTCTTCATCGTGGTGAAGAGTAGGTCATAAGTTGACCTCGACGTGGTCGAGGTGCCTTTTTACTTACGATCTTCTTCAACGTGGTAAAGAGTAGGTCGTAAGTTGACCTCGACGTGGTCGAGGTGCCTTTTTACTTGCGATCCTCTTCAACGTGATGAAGAGTAGGTCGTAAGTTGACCTCGACGTGGTCGAGGTGCCTTTTGAACTTGCGATTTTCTTCAACGTGGTGAAGAGTAGGTCGTAAGCTGACCTCGACGTGGTCAAGGTGCCTTTTGAACTTGCGATCTTCTTTAACGTGGTGAAGAGTAGGTCGTAAGCTGACCTCGACGTGGTCAAGGTGCCTTTTTACTTGTGATCTTCTTCAACGTGGTGAAGAGTAGGTCGTAAACTTTGAACAATTTTGAGGAAAGTAAATTCGAGGTAGACGCAAGATAGGAGAAATTCTTCTTTTATTGATAATTTCTGAAAATGTATTACATTAGTGATAGTATTTCTTCAAGTTATCCGCATGCCAAGGGTTTTTTAGCGGATTGCCATCCTGCTCAGCTAGTCGATATGTCCCTTCTCTGATTATGCCTGTCACTTTGAATAGTCCTTCCCAATTTGGAGATATCTTGTTTCTTCTAGCATTTCTGCCTATCACCTCGATCTTTCTGAGTACCCAATCTCTGACGTTAAAGGATCTCGTTCTAACTCGCTTATCGTGGTGAGCCTTGGCGAGCTGTTTGTAGTTGATCATCCTGAGTCTTGCCTCTAGCCTTCTTTCCTCTAGGTAATTGAGGTCTAGCCCCCGAGTTGTTATGTTGTCCATCTCGTCGAAATGGGCTACCCTTAAGGTCGGTAGAGGCATCTCTACCGATGCCATTGCCTCTGATCTGTATACTAGTGTGAAGGGTGTCTCCCCTGTTGAGCCTCTGACCGAGGTACGAATCCCCCATACTATGATAGGTAGCTCGTCGAGTCACTTTCCTTTCTTCTCGTCCAGATTTCTTTTGAAGGCATGGAGGATTTTCTTGTTACCTGCTTCAGCCTGACCATTTTCTTGCGGGTGAGCAACCGAGGACTTCCAATACTTGATATTCATCTGCTCTCATCTCTCAGTAAACTTGGTGGAGAACTGATGGTACTCTTGGGATATTAGCAAATCTTTGGCACTTGTCACACTTTTGTACGTAGGTCTCCGCATCTTTTCGCAAGGTCGGCCAATAATAATCATGGAAGATAGTTCTTTCTGCTAAAGATCTCGCACCTGGATGGCCCCCACATACTCCTTCATGAACTTCAGCGAGGAGGTCTTCCACTGTCTCTGGTCGGACACATCTGAGTAACGGCTTGGTGAACGATCTTCTGTATAGTACTCCAGCAATCACTGTGTAGCGAGCTGCTCTTTCCCTTAGTAGCTGGGCCAAGTCTTTTTCACCAGGCAGTATTCCTTGTTCAATATAATCTTGTATTTCATCTATCCAGAATTTCCAGCGGAGTTGATGGGCATGGCTTCCTCCCTGTTCACTGATGGTGTCTCGTGGGTTTCCAACCATACATCTGAAGGGAGGTCGCTGAATTCGGATGATGCAATCTTGGCACTACAAGAAAAGAGGGCTTTAACAACGTTTCATGGACAACGTTTTTAAAAAAACGTTGTTAAAATTCGGTCAAAGACAACGTTTTTATTGTAAACGTTGTGTATAACATTTTCCACAACGTTTTTATAATGAACGTTGTTATTATCGCAGTATTGACAACGTTTGAGGTAAAAACGTTGTTGTGATCAAGGGTATTGACAACGTTTTATTTTGAAACGTTGTTTTTGTCAATGTAATTAACAACGTTTTGGTTGCACACGTTGTTGTTATCGTGGATTTGACAACGTTTACGTTAAAAATGTCGTATAAGGCTACAGCAATGTAAAAAAAAGCGCGGCCAAATTTCCCCGCCAACTATAATTTCGTCATTCTAATTCCCCTCACCCTCGCCAAACACGCTTAAATCAAAGCAGTACCTAACCCGTCTGTGAGCTTTCTTCTCCCCGACACGCTTTCGATAGATTCAAATTTCTCTCCGGTAGTCGATCGCTTCTGCTGCATCCGTGCAATTCCTTCAGTTAATTTCTATTCCTTTTTTTTTTTTGCCTTTTCTGTGTTGGTGATGACAGTGAGTTGTATCGTGTCTCACACAGGGGTATACAGAGGTTTCTGCCTGAGAGCTACCTCGATCGCTGAGGGTTTACAGAGGTTTCTGCCTGGTATGCGATTTCTCCCTTTTTTTTTTTTTTTTTTGAATCTTTCTATATTAGGGTCCCAGCCCCAATTTATAAACTTTTCTCTATTTTAATCTCTATGGTTTTACAGTGATTATCTCTCATTCCCCTTAATTGTGCGTGTGTGTATGTGTAATTTCTAATTTACTCCATTTATTATAAATCCCTCGTATAATCATAGCTCTCCGGATAATAGCAATGAATATTTGACATCCTTCTTTCTTCCCTGGTTTCTATAGGGCTAAGGACTTTGAAAGTACTGAATTTGGGATTCAATGAGATCTCGATGTCGTTTTGGCACACTTGAAAGGTAATTCTTTCAATCATTCTATCATCTTCTTATATTTATATACATCTGTCTCGCTTAGTTTACTTATCTTTGGAAAGTTTTAGGAAGCAAAACAATTTAGTCATGGTCAATCGAGAAATTAATTTTTAACATTGCAATTTTTTTGACAATGACCCGGGGATAAGGTTATGCATTAGTGTTTCTTATAGAATATGTAATGAGTGCAGCTATTTCTGCGCCAAAGTTTGCTCATTAGCTTCTTGTATTATAATGTTCTACCCAGTCAATTGCCCTCTTTAATTCCTATCTGCATTTTTTCCTGGGTACTAGGGTAGAGTGATTCGTAAATTTGACTATTTTCAAGTATGGAGTACAAGGTGGACATTGATTTATTTATAGATATTGTATGTACATTAAAGGGAAAAGCAAATGTAAATCGGCAACAGAAATGAGCAAAGCAATTTTAGCATAGCTCTTATTCGCACTACTGTTCGATAACAAGGTTCTAGGAAACCAATAACCCTTGGAGATTGGAAAATTTAAGTCTACGATGAATTGCAAAAATATCTGTAAATGCATTGAATTTGATGCTATCTTTACCAAGATAATGGGCTCATAGTTGGCTTCAGATATTGGCACTCAAACGAGGAACCGAACAACAAATCATAGTTCATGGTTGGAGGATGGTATATCGTAGCAACTTCTTGGAGAATGCATGGAAGGTTTTTCCTGCAGAAATCCAATTGAAAATGAGTTATTCATTTGTTTTGGTTGCATTTGATCTTATTACATGTACCAAGAACATATATGGTGCATAATTGTAATTTTTTAACTCAATAGCTTGTGCCTATTAGGATTTGTTCCGTGAATTTGTAAATTTTGAAGATAGCCTTCCTGCAACAGACTAAGAAGCGCCAAATGCATTTTTCAGAATGTACTGATAGCCAAATGTAATATATTCTAGAAGTATAGACATGTCTCGTCTTTAAGGAGTTATTCTCATATACATCTGTTGGGTCATGTTTCAAGCAGGTTTGATAAATTTGGAGACCTTGAACCTGGATTCATGTAGAATTGGTGATGAAGGGTGGTTAACTTGGCGTGAATTTTCTTTTCAATTTCTTTTTATCCCTTTTTGTTTCCTGTCCCCATATTGCTAAATTTCTTTCTCATTCGAAGGGAAATTGAAACATGTCTTTTAACTTTGACTGTATCATGAAAAAGAAGAAGAAACCTTTTTGGGTTATGTAAGTGTATCAAGTAACGATCTACCGCTATTGCAATCCTAGTGAATAGACATTATGTCCTGTCTCTTAGAGGTACATTTAGGACGTCCCGTGCACCTACTTTTGCTTTGTGCTAGCTCGTAGTGAAAATTATCATGCGCTATGCAATTTCCGGCAAGTTAGACATGGTTTGGTGCCTAACCTTGAATCCAGGCGTACAAAATTCAAGGGATGAATTCATATTTTCTCTTTCAATGCTTGGTTAACAACAACCAATTTCGTTGATCTTCTGTGCACATCTTTAAGATGTACATATAGATTACGATATGCTTGCTTACATGGCGAGACGGGAAAGGATGGTGGGGTGAGACGAATGTCACATGCGTGACTACATGGTTCTAACTGTTACGATCAAGAACATCAATTGATCAGCATTCAACTGGGTTACTTCAACATCTAGGATAGATGATAATACGAGACTTTTTGTCAACCGGCATAAACACTAGCGGGTTAGGACACCGTGGAGAGAGTGCCATTATGTTAGGTGTAGTGTTAAGGGTGTTGGTGGTCTTGAGTGGTGGGTTATGTGTTAGCAGCGGGGTTAATGTAAACCCTATAAGTTTCTAGGTGTGTTTCGTATGAAATTCGATTAATAACCGTACGCAAGTATGAATGTGAAGGATGTGAAGCAAATTTGTTTGGCATAGATAGTGTGGATAAGTTGCATGGACATTGAGTGAACATGTTCTCATTGGATGTGTCTGTTGGTGAAAGATCAATTTTACAAATATATTGTATTCTTTTTGCTTTTCCATTGGAAAATTATTAAGGATTCCAAAGTCCCGACTTTTCTTCCGGGAGTCGACATGGTTATGAGAGCTTTTGTCGAACTTTGGAGGGCCTACCTGGATATATGAGTGACATTGTTGATCTGGATTTCCGTATATCTTGTTGGTGCATGACAAATATTTTCTCTTGAAATTATAATTAAATCTATTATTTCGTACCCCATAAAGTGAGAGGGAGGGTTTGCCTCGCTTGGACTCTCCCTACTTGGTGTATGTGGTCTCTTATATTTCTGTAAAAAAGACTTGCATAATACGTACTACCTTATCTGTTCTTTTCTAACTACCCACAATTTCACTCACTAACATAAGACTATTGTTCATGACTATCTAATCCGTTCTAATTTTGTTAACCAAATAAATCATTAACAATAATAAATTATATGGCTGAATAGTATTGTTAAAGATTCTAGGAAAGGTTACACTTAGTTTTAAGAGGTTCATAATCCTACAAGTAGGTTTAAAACACAAAACCCTAGTTGTCCTGTTGCTTTTGCTTTAATGATACTTGGAGCCAAATATTAAGTTTTGACTTGTGATACTGTCTTCTCCTCTCTCTCTCTCTCTCTCTCTCTCTCTCTCTCTCTCTCTCATATATATATATATATATATATATATATATATATTTGACAGATGCTGATAATAATTTGTGGTTTCTTTCTGGAGCCCAGGACTTCAACATTTAAAATGTTTGGAGTTGTCTCGATCGAAGTTGGAAGCGCGGGCTTCGTCATCTCTCCGTAAGACAACCGCTTGTAGCTACGCTTTATACGAAGTGATCTTCTTGAATTTAATAGTATGTGTGGCACACTGCATGTCCTGCTCCTAGTTCGTTGATATGTGCTCATCTTTTAGATACTTTTGATAAAATATAACATGATCTTTTGGAGGTGTTGGACACAAACTGTGTTTGTTGCTTAACCTTCTTCAAAATATACATTTGTCTTGTCTTGTAGGATTGATCAATCGGAGAGTTTAAATCTTTCATTCACTGTTATAACCGACGGAGGTTTGAAAAGGTTGTCCGGATTGTCATCTCTGAAATCACTTAATTTGGATGCTCGGCAAATTACGATGCAGACTTGCTGCTCTCACAAGTAAGCATGCTTGCTTATTTCCTCTTTTTTTTTTTTTTCTCGTGTGTTATGCTACATTTCAATCTTTGTTGCGAATGTCCGCCATTCCGGACAAAGTATAGCCCTGTCTAGTAGTCTTATATGGAAATTACCCTCTTGGTTTATTGGTCCAAGTTGCTCACACAATGGTCCTATATTTTTGACAGTGATTTTCATGAAATGTTCTTAGAGATACTATTTTCCATCAAATTATCTCATCTTGGCTCTAGTTGGTTACTCCCTTTATATTTTTGTTGTTTTTTGTTAGTATGCTAATTCCAAATTTTCGCTTTCATTGTTTGACTGGATTGGCTCATCGGATCTTTTTGCGCTCGGATAACCGATTCGGGAACAAACTATCTCGCCGTATGCTACATCTTAACCCCGATGTTACTTGTCCTCCGTGCCTTACTCATTCTTAATGTTATTCGTTGTGTATAGATTCTTGAATGAACTTCTTTATATCGTTTAATTGCGATCACTCCAAATATTAACGAGTCATTTGTTGAATCTTAATCCATTGGCAATATTGATTCCATTATTTTTAGTTTTCTAATATTTATTTCACCACACTGTGAAAAGGGTTTAGGAGAGCGGAGAGGGATGCATTAAACAAATTCAGCATGTGTAGTTCTGTGATATTTTATGGATTTATGGGATTTTAGACTATTAATATTTATCCTTTTGTCAGTAGGTCATACAAACAAGATTCTTAATGAACAGTAAGAGGAATACAGATTTTGTGTAGAATATCTACATGTGATCATGTTTTGTCCAAGTTTTTAGCTTCAATCATTAACATCTACGCAATTCAGCTCATAAACAAAGAGTAAAAGATAGGCTTAACGCTGTGGTTCCCATTTTGGAGGTATATGTACTTTGGCTTGGTTTGGTAGGCATTTATATCTTAGATGGTTAGCAATCACTATTTCTCTTTTATTCCCTTGCTACTACAAGTATTGGTTGTAACGTTCAGTGGAAATCAATTAGAGGTTGTTATGGGTATTTTATTTATATAGAACACTTAAATCATGCTTTGCGACCCATTTGACTTTCTTTGCCATCTTTAGGTTTTAAGAACCTGCGATCCCTGGAGATTTGTGGCGGAGGGTTAACCGATGCTGGTGTGAAGAATATCAAAGATCTTTCGTTCTTGACGCTGTTAAATCTTTCCTAAAACAATCACCTGACAGATAAATCCTTGGAATTGCCAGAACAATACCCGAACCTTCAATCTTAGATATCTTCTCACTCTCGTTCTTGCTCTCTGCTCCTCTCATTTTGTGCATCCTCGAGGTCGCGTTAAAAATCAAGTGACACTTGTTGATGCCATGGTTGCGATGACCGCAACCCGTGCCTCTCAACTAGGTATGTTTAATATAAGGACTTTTGCTACTTTTACCTTTAGGGCCACATGAAGCTATAGTGAAGGATATCTGTTCCTTTCATATTTAATCTATTAGGAATATGCTGGCAATTGCTTACAGCTTGCACTCCCATTTTTCTATGGTGCGCTTACCTGTTTTCACCTATCAAAGTTCAGTGGTTGCCGTGGGATCCAAGGCCTTCTTGGTTTATGTAATATAGAAGCAGGTTTAGTTAAAATTTGAGTCTGGAAAGTTGAGGTTTATCTAGTTTGTGGAATTCATATGAAACTTATTATGTATGTGGACATAAGTATCCTGTACTTTGTTGGAGGTTTGGAGCCTGTGGAACATTTGGGGCTTCTAGTTTTGAAGTATTGCATACAAAGCCAGCTTAATTTACATCTTTTTATAAAGAAAAAACATTAATGTCATTAGAATTCTTTTATTCATCGCTGAATTTTCACCATCACGTTGTTGAGTGATGATGGTGGGCTTTATGCTAGAGCATGTACAGGGAGTTTCGCTCTTTGTTTGGGGGGGATAAGCTGTATGAAATGTTGAGTGAGATAAAGTTGAGTAGGAGGAGAAAGGACAGATTGTGCTTGAAAATTAATAAAAAAGGTGTGATCAAGGTAAAGGAGGGGTGTGATTTTTTAGAAGATAGATTTGGTAATGATATATGCCGGTGGAAAAGTTTTGTATGGGAATTATTCTGTCCTCCTAAAGTAGAATCTTATATGTGGCTATAGGGGCAGGGCAAGAGAATGTTGCTGCATGTTATTCTATTTGGAGAAGTGCCTTGATATAAGTGAGGGAAGATCCTTTGTGTTCACTGTTCATGGCGTGAAACAGAATTGGAGGATGCTTGTCATTTATTTGTGGTTTGTTAAAGGGGTATGGAAGATATGGTCAGAGATCTTAGAATGGTGAGGAATAGAGGGTGTTCTCAGTGGATCAATAAAGGACTTTATTGATCAATCGAGAGGTTTATGGCCTTTCAGGTTTAAAAGCAAATGGTGGGGTTACATCTTTGCAGTTCATTTCATGTTATCTGTGTGTTCTTAGTGTGTCTTGGATTGTGCTTGCATGTTCACCAAAGGTGTCTACCGTCATGCTCTTTTTTTTCTTTTTCTTTTTCTTATAGTGTTTTGGCATCTAAATTGTAAGAAAAAAGTTTATAAATTGCTGCTTTGAAGATTGTTATGGATGTACATGTACTCCCAAGAGGCTAATCTGTAGGCCTTACAAATGAAGCTACTAGCCTACAACAAAATAAAAGAAGAATCATTGGAAAGGTTTTCACTAGTTAAATGAGAATTCGTGCAACTAATCGAATAAATTGACTAGATCACTTTTGTATAACATACATAGAGCTTGAATGTAGTGGTTCTTATTTATGTTGTTCCCGCTCCATCATCATCCCTCACATAAGCATTATTCCTTCCCATTACAATACTCATTTTTGAGTCCAACTTCCGTTGTTGTTTGTCGAAAAGCATTTTGTAATGGAATCATATTTGTTTTGGACAAATATTTTTGCTGGTACATCTTTCAACAAAGTATAAGAAATAAGAATTACATTTTTTTATGTTTTATTTTTGATTAGAGGTTCTAGAGAAGGCGAAAGCTCGATTGATGTATTGAAGGAGCTTTTCGCCTTGCCGAAATTATTCGCGAAAGCCCCGGGCAATACTATAGGTGAGTGAACATTTGGAAATCAATACTTCTTATTCATTTTGTTTTGATATTGCTTCTTTTTGTTAGTAAGTTCTATTTTGTGTTTGTAATTAGGTATCATGGTGATTGGAGGAGTGAAACACGATCGTGGTCTCCCCGCTTGGATTTATGCATTGGTTAGAAACAGAAGTCTTCTTATACATACCGGCCGAGGAGATACTTGGGTGTATGTGTATATTTTCTGGTTTTCTTTCTTCATATATCAATTGAACGTAAATGTTAACCGCCGTAGCACTTCTTTAGTCTAGGCATGGTACTCCGTATGTTTTCGAATAAGTTTCTTCTTTAGGAATTGCTGTTGGTACAGTGATTTAAGTTAATATGTCGGACGTAAATCATAGGATCATAAATTATTCGCAATGTGTATATCATATTGTGGACAGGGGCTGCAAATGTCTCTCAATTTTTAATTTTGCATTTTCTCCATATCGCTTTTCCTCTTCTCGAAGTATGCCCCCGGCCACAACATCCTTGCTAGTCGAGTCTTTTTCTTCTTTTTCTCTTTTAATACACTCGAAACAAGAAATAAAGAAAAATAATGCTGCACCCGATCTTTACTCTTTTTTTTTTTTTTTTTTGAGATGATTCATGCAGTGAATACTTCGAGTTTGGTCTTGACATTGAAGACTATCTTGTTGGTGAGTAGTTTATAAGTCTTTCGCTTATGATTTATGTTTGAGAGATTCTCTTGAAATGCAAAACAATGAATCCCTTGTAATGATTTTAGTGTTTAGGGATGAATGTGTTGGGTTGATTTGGTCTACTTGCCATTGTTTTAGGTAGTTTTAGATGAAATATTGATCCAGGAGTTCTTATTCGGGGTTACATTGAAGACGTGGGTGTCTTTATTCGGGGTTACATTGTTGTGGGCGTGCACTCGGAGTGCATTAAGAGCCACTTGTTGGAGTTTATGTTTTCCCCTGTGCTGGAAATCGATGCGTCAATGCTTTACTAATATCCAGTTTTTGTAATACTTTTTAAATAGGAGCTTGGATGTTGACAAAATATCGGAGAGCTTGGTCAATTTAGGTTTGAAGTTAGAATCCCCATTCTTTCATTCTTTCGATGGATAAAGCTTGGGTGTATTTGCCAAGGTTTTAAATTTGAACTCAAATATTAGTTTTGTACTAGCATGCACTCTTGTTGCTTGCCAACTAATTTTTTTAAGTTTTCGTTGTAGGCCAATTCCTGCATATAGTGCAGGAGCTAGAGCTTTCATTGCAAGAGCTATGGAGAAGTTAGGAAATCCCCCAAAAATTCAATGTCCTTGTACTCGGTGCCGAAATCTCATTTTCCAGACCGGTGATGATGTAGTGTCACACTTGGTTATGTTTGGGATGGATAAGACATACAAGATTTGGATTTTTCATGGGGAAGAACGTCCTAGCACTTCCTCCAAAACGACATGTGATCGCGATGAAATACCAGATACATATAGGATGTTCGTAGATGCGCATATTTCAAGATCAATTTAAAGGAGATCCTTTTATATTAGCAACACAAGCCTCCCAAGTGTTTTACTGGAGAGAAAACAAATCATCTAATTGGCAAGTCGTGGTGAGGCCACCACCAAGAGGCTACCATGATTTGGAAATCTATGATGAGAGTCACGATGAGGATGATGAATCATCTTATAAGCCACTAGATGCAACTTTGCTCGATAGAACCATGGACGACCAAGATGGTAGTTGTGTAAGAGCGGGTTGTGACGATATATTGGTAAAAATTATGAATGTTTCTTTTATTATGAGTATATGGTTTTAATTACGAGTTGTGATGGCATATTGGTTAAAATACTTTGATCTCTATAATCTTTTCTTTTTCATGAGTATATTGCTTATATCATTTGATGTTGAACCAATATTTAATCCATGAAAATTTTTTTGAATAGGTGGATCTTTAGATAAGTGACGTGGACTTACCATCATCATCGATATGGCTAGTGGGCAAGAGGAGGTAAGACGAATCAACTTTATATTATATATTCATGTTATGTATCTTGATCAGCTGTTAACAGTTTGCTTCGCATTGTTACAATTTAGTCCGCAAACAAAAGAAGACTTCAGTTCTGAAAATTGGGCTCTTAAAAATACCATCACCAGAACTTTGTCAGGCCAAGAGCTGTCCTTATCAATACAATGTACTGTCCCTGGATAATTACAAAAGCATTCACAAAATTAGTCATAAGTTCATTAAGCTGATAGAAATCTAAAATGATGTGACAAATATCACAAGTTGTCTAAGTTGTATAAATCATCATCATCGTGGTTTTTTGATTCTATCTTCAGTACTACAGAATATATGTTATATATATATATATATATATATATATATATATTATGTGTGTGTTCTAACTCGATATTGGATAATGACTATACAGAGTTCAAGACAAGGGAAGAAGCGCACTAAAAAATTAAGACTAGCAGCCATTGCAATTGCGCAACAACAGGGTAATGAAGGCATTAGAATTTCTGAAAGAGGTTCTAATCCCTCTCCTGACCAAAATTCGACAGTGCAAGGAATGCCTTCTCCCCCGCCTTCTACATCTAACGAAGTGCTCAATCAACCTATTGAAGAAGGGCAAAGACTAGAAAAGAGGAAAAGAGGTCCAACAAGGATGCAAACACTCAGCTTAACTCCTAATACTCGAGCAGAAGTGGAGTTCAATGAAAGAGGACAGCCTATAGGGTTGCACTCAGAGAAGTTATCTTCGTACTTAGGTGCATTGGTACGAGATCTTGTACCCGTTACTTTTGATGATTGGAGGAAAATTGATGCAAAAGTGAAGGATGATCTGTGGACATGTGTCCTGGTAATAATTATATAGCTAACTCCAGTTTAAACATAACTTTTGAAGTGCACATGTTAATGTTTTATATATATATATATATCTGATGTTATGCTTTTTTTACAGGGGAGGTTTAAGGTCGACGACATATTCAAGAAGCTTTTTATTCAATTGATGGGTAATCGTTGGAGGGAGTATAAGTCTAAGCTAATAACATCACTTAGAAATGCATCTACACTCCCAAATAAGGAGTCTATGTATGCTAGCCTTAAGCCAGATAATATAAGATCTCTTCAAGACTGGAACAATTTTATAGCAAAAAAGACTTCTGATGAATTTGAGGTACACTGTAAGTTTTTATTTAATGATTTTGGCAAGGTATGTTTTGTTTACAATTGAATTTTTGGTGTAGGTGAAGAGCAAAAAGTTCAAGCATATCAGGGCAAAGAATGAAACCCCACACACTATGAGTAGGAAGGGGTATGCCCGACTAGAAGATGAGATGGTAACATTCTATGAACCTACTAACATATGAATGACTGTTTATAGTTTGTATTGTGCTTGAAATAATGTTTCATTTTTTAGAGAAAGAAAAATCCAAATCATTTTATAAGGAGAGACGAGGTTTGGTGTAAAGCACACACTAAAAAGAATGGGGAAGTACCAACTACTTTTATCGCTGATTGTGTGGTAAGGGTACATTTTTATTAATTAATGATCTATTTTCTAATTGTGTTTTGACTTCTTTATATCTTATTACTCTATTGTTTATAAATTTTCTAGAGTAAAATTAAAGAATTCAATTCCTCGAAACTTCTCCGGGAATTCATTACCATTGTCTGATGATGCACTCTCTCATGCCCTCGGACCCGAACGGAATGGAAGAGTTAGAGGGATGGGATTTGGTATTACCCCTTCTCAAGTAGGTGTCCACATCAATAGCTCTAAGAAAGTGCAAGCACTAGAGAATACCGTTTCTGAGATGAAGACTCAATTGGCGTACCTAAAAATCTATTAATGCAGCAAGTATTCTATAAAGCACATTGTTTTAGAGACTTATTTTAATTTGTCACTTACATGTTCATTTGTGTTTGTCCACGACTATCGCTTCACAACATGGCAAGACGCCCTCCTCGCTCGAAAATGGCAAGATGCCCTCCCTCACTCACAAAATGGTAGCTCCCACATTGTGGGTAGTACTAATTTAAATGCCAATGTTGGTAGCAAATGCAAGCTATTGAATTGGCAAAAGACGGCTGTTGCAGAGGCTAAAATAGCATCCATGGATCCTAATGATGTGGCACATCACATTCCCTTGGAAAAGATGTTTGGAAGCTTTGGGTCGAGGTGGCTTTAGATCCCAAGGCTCCACTGTGGAGGCCTAACTCAGCCATGTTGGTGATCGAGGATGCAATTGGAAGTCTTGTTGCATGGCATAAGGATTTCATCGCTTTAGGATAATCTTGGTTTTTAGTATGGCTCACTGGATGTACATATTTTGGTCAAGGACTTTTATTTTCAACTTTTAGGATCTTAATCTATGTTAAAGTCTTCTATTAATTGCTTTGGCTATTTTATATAATTGCATTTTAGGAACTCATGCACCACTTAGGTAACTAACCCTTTTAACTCCGCCAATGTAATTGCTATATATAGCATTGCATTGCCGGTCCCAAGCCCGGATAAAGGAGGAGGGAAAGGAGTTCACTTACCTACAATAGTTTAAGGTAATAAGACCATTTATTTCCTTTTTCTTGTTATTTATAAGTCGCGACAAAAGAGTCACGTTGATGTTTTATAATTTGTCCAATTTGTAGAATTCGCCAAATTGCTCCATTAGATGAGATCATCGACTTAAGGAGAAGTATCGCTTCCGTGTTTTGTTAGATGAAAGCAACTCATTTGGCGTGCTTGGCGCCGGTAGAGGTCTAACCGAACATTACAAAGTTCCGTATGTTCGTCCGTTTTCTAGCTTCCATTATTATGATTGAGCAACCATGTTTGGTTTTATGATGATGTTCTTGTTATTGTCGTTGTTGTAGATTGAGAAGATAGATATAGTAACTGCTGCCATGGGACATGCATTGGCTATAGAAGGGGATTTTGCACCGGTAGTTCCGAGTCATTGATCACCGGTATGCAGAATTAGTTATAATGCTTTTATCTACTTGAAATTATATTGATTGATGTTAATCCTAAATTTCATCCTAGCTTTCTCATTCTAATCCCTCTTGCCACCTTACTTCTCTTGTAGCGCCTCCAGCTCGGTTATGTCTTTTCGCATCTCTCCATACTTGGCTAGTGCTGTTATCGCTATTGATATCCTGGAGGACAATCCTAGCGATTACAAACGAAGGAAAATGTCAAGATATTATTCACGGTCTGATTTTCATCATTATGTTTACTCCTTGGCAAACATCTTGAGCTAGGTAGAATATCCGTGGTCCCGCATACTGAGATGTTTGTGGCACGGGATTCCAATATTTTTTTTCCTTAATATCGTTTATTTTGAAATAATTTTCTTTAAAACCCTTATGATGGCCTCCCTAAGAGTTGAACACCACTCGATTCAAACTTGGGTCCACCTCCTGTTTCCGCTCCACCACTGTTGGTAGATGTATTAAATTGACTTTTGGATCCTAATGCTTTGTGCAACTGCAGGATTGTCAGAAATACATGGCCTTGAGATTGCAAGTGATCCGCAATTTTTAGTTGAGTTCTATTAAGGTTTTTCAATTTTATAACAAATGACTTCTTTAATCTATATTTTTACCGTAACTGGTATATCATATATGCTCTTTAGCAAATGAATGTTCTTCGCAAACATTTCCTTGAAGTTAGATTTTCTGGTGCCTTTATATAATTGTCTCAACTCTAGGGGTTGTATAATTTGTCTCTTGCTGATGATTTAAGGAAGTTTTTGTTCGATTTGCTGGTTTTGGAGCGGAGGAGGATGAATGGGTTAACATTTGCAAGCATGTCAGACAAAGGTCTCTGCCATGTGAATCATCTGAATGGGTTAACTTCCTCAGTCGGCAGTTAATGCATCACAACTAAGTTCTGAATTGTTAAAATCGGAAGGAGAAAATTATAAGTTTTCCTACTATCCAGGGTCTCAGCTTAATAGGACCTCTTCTATGCCACTTGTTTATGTAACAACTGTTGATAGATACAATTCGGTAGCTCTTTGATGGCTCAATGTGCTGGATTATTGATTTAAACCTTTGAGTGCAAAACTGATTTCTCTCTCTCCCTCTCTCCAGGATAAGGTTGATCCTGGCAAACCTGCATCTCTGACTTGGAAAAGAAAAGTCAATACTGAAGGACATTCCCTTTCACAGTTCAGTCTTAACTTGAAAGAGGCTATCCATCTGGTATGAAAATATTCTTTCATTAGAACAACTGCTTGCACAAATGTAGGTTACCTGTGGTGCAAGGTTTTCTTTGGACCAAATCAAGAACTAAAACAGCTGAGTGATGATATCTGAATGCTCTTTCTTTAGGCATTAAATTGCACAATGGGAAGTTCATGGTGTTTGCTTAATGTGCATAATTTTTTTTACCAATTTGTTTGATTGAAACTCTTTCTTAAACAAGTAATTCACGCTCATGTTAGTTGGTTGAAACTCCAACATTAGAAATGGAAAGATGACTTAGAAATAATTGTGACACTTCTCAATAAACTTACCCGTTAATCAAGTAAAGGTTATTGTGTGTTCTACTCCAAAAATTAGACAGCTTGTTTCCTCCTTTTTTCTTTTTTTTTATTTAAAGAGAAAACAAGTACGCTTCTATGCCGAAATTGCTGGGCCCGATGCCTTACATGGTGATATAGGTTCCTAAATTGAATTATTTGATTATTGTCTTCTTGGTAGCAGCTCGGCCCTTCTTTGCTTTCTACGATCGTGCTTATTTGTGCGACACCGGTAGGATACAGTTATGGCGTCAAGAGAGAAGAAGAATCGAAAGGAAGGGTAAATTAAACTCCAAGTAACTAATGTTGTAATATGTGCTGCTCGAAGAAGAGGCCGTATTCACTGTTCAAATTAATATTAAAGCTATTTGGATGTTTCTTCTGTTAAGGGAAGAGAATCTCATATACCATTCTATTTCACTGTTTCAGAAGCATTTATTGATCCTTTTAAAAGCGCTCTCTCACATCGTGTAATGGTGTTCCACTTGGTGGTATTGGGTAAGTCTCTCTAGTTTAAATTATTAGGATATAAAAGTACGATTTTTACACCGAAGGCAAGGGAGGCCGGTGCACGAGGCTCTCGTCACCGCAGGATTCACAATACACCGTCTTACCACCTCAAGTGGTTATGGAATTTTGGGACTCAATTAATCCATTGCGAGTCAAACTACTACATTTTGTTTCCAATTTTTTCATCAAATTCATAATATGAAGTAGATTGTCATTATTTTGAAACTCTTTCATGTCCTCGTATCACCAGGATATCATTAGCTTTAAACTGGTCATGAAATTAGCGAATAATCCACTTTCGACTTTCATTTACGCCAATCTGGTTTTACAAGCACCGGATACTTTGTTGAACTTCAGACAAGTTTACTACTTAACTATATTAATTGGGTTCGGGACACCCACCAAGAAAATGCCATTCGGGTTAGGGTACCAGGATTCGTTTGTGATATGTGGCTTAAGTGTTGGATGATTAAAACTACCAACATAGTGAAACATGGACGCCGAAGAGTTCTCATATTATTTTTTATTTTCTGTTATTTAATTTTTTTGGAATAATAGTATTCACATGAAATATATTTTCCAAATTGGCACTCACTTGACTTTAAGAAAACTTTAAGCTATACTAGCATTTCTAAGGAGAAGTTTCCAACCAAAACCAATAGCTTTCCTACATGTCAAGTGTCGGGAGTGGTAACTTGAAGCATCTTGAATGGGGTTTGGTGGCAATCCGGATAATTAAGGATGTTAGCGGAGCTCATCTAGGACTATGATTGCACCTCTTTATTCTCGAGTTTCCTTGTTTGCTACCATCCATTTTGGAAGGAAATACTCACTTAGAGGCCCACAGTCGTAGCGTGGATCCAAATTACATTACGTGATCTGTTGTGATAGCAATTCAACTGTTTTTCCATTGCATATGATTCATGATTGAACTTCATTTATCTCTTTGCATATTAGTAATATATTATTCTTTTCTGGTAGTTGAAAATACACATGTTTCCAGTGCAGGCAGCAAGATAGGAAGAACTTTTAAAGGTGAATTTTTGCGCTGGCAACTGTTTCCTAGAATATGTGAAGACGAACCAGTTTTAGCAAATCAATTTTCGGTAAGTTTGATTGTAAGACCCCTAATCTTTATGTAATTGACTTGATAGGTGGTTTCATACTCCTTTCTTACTCTTGGTTCGTTAGAAACCACTTTGGGAGAGTTTAATAACACTTTGGGACCTACTGGGCATGAAGCGATCGCCCTGCTCCCTCCTAAGCGAACGCCCTTCTGCCAGAGAGTCATATGCCCAAACTGGAAACAAAGCGATCGCATTGTTAACATCGAAGCGATCGCTCTGTACCAAAGCGATCGCCCCGTCCCGAATCGAAGCGATCGCTTCGTTGGCAGAATGTCAGAAATTCTTTGCATTCCTTTGCCTTATAGACTTGTCCATGTTACTTGTGGTTCATGTGGGTTGAATTCTAGACCATGGGTACTAATTCTTTCATGTTTAAACCATCCATGTTCGTGAACTTGTTACAATTGGAAATACAATAACCAATTTATTTCTTCACAGATTCAGTCCTGTTTTTGGGCAAACTTCGGGAAAATTCTGGTACCAATATACTAAAGAGAATTTTCTCAAAATTTAGTATGTTTTACCTACATATGTTAGGTTACTCCCTGTTAAATTTGGTAATTTTTCAAGGTGTTTAAGTACCTCAAATAGGCCACGTTTTATGGCTGTGTCTGTGTTCTGTTTTGAGAATCCAGAATGTTAACATGAACTTGGAGGGACTATATTTTGATGAATACAAGTCCAAATTGAGTTTTTTAAAAGGCTAAAATATAGTTCAAAGAGTCTAGTTTAATACTAAGAAATAATCACCTCATTTGGTGGTGTGAGCTATTAATGGTGGAATTTACAAGTTTGCTGGTCAGAAACAAGAAAATGAGTTTTTGAGCTGTGAGCAGATTTTCTGATTTTGAATCTTTGGCTTGAACCATTAAACCCAATTGAACCTAGTCTGAACCCCCTCTTGTATTGTGACCCTTTTGGTTTAATTTCAATCTTTGGATGTATTTTATCAAGGGCCAACATGAATTGACCAATAGAAGCCTTCATAACTCTCACCTAGGATTGAACCTTTTGGGCCTTCTTCTTCCCCAAACTCAAAACATGACAGCCATTCTTTCACTCCACCATTGTTGTTGCTGGGTTTAGAGAGAGAGGGAGACCCAAGATCACCTCCATCCTTCACCGGCCGATTGCCGGAGATCCGGGAGCCCGATCGGAGTTTTGAGACTACCAAAACGAAGCTCTTGCCTTCCTCTTCGATTGTCTCCATTTTATTTGTTGATCAATCATGTTAATCTAAGGCTTTAGGTGCATTTACTAATCCCTGAAAAATTGCATGTCAATATAATGATATACTCCCTTCATAATAGTTGTTGTATACATGCTTAGGAAGACTTTTTGTGAAGTAGAAACCTTCATTTCAACAAGATAGAAATCTGGAAATTTTGGGGCTGCCATGTCAACTTATTAATTTGAATTTAGTTCAAGCATTAATGTTGTTCTAAATTTGCCTAGGAGTAGTTCTTGTGAAGGAATTATTTACATTTGCAAGATGTTGAAATATTGTCATTTTTAGCTTAGAAATCTGAATTTATTGGGGCTGCCCTATAAGTCAATAATTTGGACTTGAGTAAAGCATGAATAATGTCCCAAATGTGTTTAGGAACAACTCTCGTGAAGGAAGTAATTGCAATTGACGGCCGTAGAAAAAAAGTCTATGCTAGAGTTTCATATTGTAGAATTTGGGCCATCAATAGATTAAGGTCATGCTTGGCTTGGTATTGTGGTCCTAATGGATTTATTATAAGGGTTTAAAAAGGATCGTAAGACTTGTAGGAATGTGACCTACCCATGTTTTGGATCCTATGGATTTGGGATTATTGATGTGGGAACTCCGACTCGCTAAAGTCGCCATGTATGTGCGAATGTACCTTAATTTGTTTAAGAACTTGATTGGGAATCTTGGGAATCATATAAATTGTGATTTGGTATTCTTATTTATTTATTGAATATGACTTAATAAATATATTTTGCATTTTTGATTTGAAGTATATATATTGGTTTTGATTACCTTGTGGTTTTATTGGTATTATATGACTTATGAAGCATATTTCATATCTTGGCTCAAAGCATGATTTATTCTTGAATGTCTTAATGACCTATTGAAAGTTGATTAGTGTACATGTATTGAACTTAGATTTCACTAATAGGTGGAATGATGAATTTGTTGAACTAAGGTTTCTCAATGAAATAAGGACTAGATATACGTGAACTGTGAACATAGAGAAATGATAGAAATGCATATAGCATTTGTATCCTATTTGGGATGAATTGTAGCGATGACTCAACGGAGTTCAGTTTAAGGAACGATTAAACCTTACTAGGATCGTGGTGAGATCCTTTGACACTTAGAAACTCATTTGAGTAGATTACTAGTTTTTGGAACTTGAATAGAATTGAATGAACAACTTGACACTTGTACTTTCGAGACTCGATTGAGCTCCTATTATAATCTATATGATTAATCGTGAACATGTCGTGAATAACATGCCTGCTTGTCTTGAACGAACTCGCTCTTGTCGAGCTCGCTTCCTACTTGATTTGTTATGTGAGTAAACATCTACTTGACATGGATGAGTTCGTTCTTGTCGAGCTCGATCCCTACTTGATTT
The DNA here is from genome assembly GCA_016624345.1 of Platycodon grandiflorus. Classification (NCBI taxonomy): domain Eukaryota; kingdom Viridiplantae; phylum Streptophyta; class Magnoliopsida; order Asterales; family Campanulaceae; genus Platycodon; species Platycodon grandiflorus. The sequence continues at coordinate 63,460,752 of CM028364.1, read as the reverse complement.
TGTGTGACTAGTAAATATCTACTTGGCATACCATTAGTCCAGCTGGCATTACGTGACTTGTCTTGATGGTCAACGACACATCACCATCATGAATTGAGAGATTCATGGTAGTGATGGGTTGCCACACCATAACTTGCACACACCCTTCACTACTGATCACAGTGGAGAAGAGTACCTTGACGTAACCAATAGGGCGCTTGGCATAATACTATCGTGGTCGATGTATCCTACATGTGCATCCGACAAATACACTCGTGATAACCGTGTTCATTTCAGGATCTACGTTGCGGCAGCGGCTCTATAATATATCCTCTTGTTATGTGATTTATTTCAAGCACTTATGTGACAACAAAGTGTTAATTGAGACATGGGATCGAAAGTGACCATGTTTACCTTGATCGTGCATTATCGAATTTCTTGGTGTATATATCTGTAGGTATACATACTTATACTTGATAAATCTATGAAAGACTTGATATGTATATATATATATATATATATATATATATATATATATAAATATACATGTTTGTACATGATAATTCTGTGAATGACTTGAGGTGTATATATAGAGTTATACATACTTACATGCAATGTTTTTATGAGAATCACTTTCTAATTCATTTGATTTGTGTTTGAATAGGGAATTACACCCTGGTTCATTTGGACGGTTTAGTAAGTAAGAAGAAATGGCTATCTTGTGGAGTATCTAAACGATATGACGCCTCTTCACGGGTTTTTCTGTCATTTGTAAAATGACACCATGATTATTTTTATGTTATATAATTATATGTTACATATCTCTTGTAGTAGCGTACTGGGTCATTATGACTCATTCCGTACTTTGTTTCTAGCTGCAGTAAATTGGTAGCCGCGTTGAGGTCGAGTAGATCGTGACTGTAGCAGAGCACAGCTGATCGATAGATCGAGATCAGATCGTGTGATTCATGCTAGTAGCAGCAGACCTCCCCGAGTAGTAGCTTGTGGAGTCCTACTTCTTTTTAGCATCGTCATATACATTATGTACTTTGCTATTCTTGTGAGATCGATTTTGTAAAGTCATCTAGACTTTACGGTCGGGTAGATACTTGGGTATTTGTATTGTTTCTTTTTGGCCGACGGGTTGTGTCGTGCCATTATTCGTGGTTTTAGTGTTTATTTCAGTTGTCTCCCGGGCACGCAGTAGCTTTGGGGCTTTTCTTCATTATAGCTATTTTAATCATTGGTTAACCCCGGTATGCTTTAGCCGTGGGTAATTGTTACATCAGGTTGGTTCTCTGTTTAAACGCCGGCCTAGTGTGCTGATGGGTTGTTCAGCGTCTGCAATGTTGCGGCACGCGAGTTTTGTTTTCTTTCCCTTCGTGAGATTTTTTTGTCTCTCTTGTTTGAAGCTCTCTAGCTCAGGGCTTCCTTATGTTAACGCTTCCGCATCTTCGATTTTTGTTTACCCGTATTTTTATACATTATCACATTCATGTTTAGAGCTTAATAGCTCTATTGCTTGACTTGCACTATCATTTACTTCGTGCTTGTTCTCTTCGTGTCTTGTCTTCGCGACGTGACCTTGGGATTCCGTTCTGGAATCTGGGTCGGGTCGCCACATTGATGCCTTTTTTTCTCTTGAAGATTTCTCATATATCATCCTTATATGATTGAATTTTAGAATGAAATATTATTGTTTATCTAAATGAGATGTTCCTTTTGGTGGATCAGACAAAGGTGAATCATCAGACAAAGGTCTCTGCCACCGCCCAATATAGATCCTGTCAATTCTAAGTTTTTTGTGCCAAATTGGCTACACTTGTTTGCTGAAATTATGTGCGTTACAGTAGTCAAATGTTGGCACTTTGTTATGAGAACTCTGCTGTTGGCACGATTGCTTGATTTGCTACAACATCCGTACATGCTAATTTGAAAAACTCTACTAGTTATAGTACTTGGTTGATATATTTGAGAGATTTAGTAGCGTGTTTCTTGATTCTTTTCGATTCCATCTTTGAAATAGTTTTGCAAATCTGTTGTTTAGTATTTGCTCATGAGTAGGCTGGAAGTTTGTGATCTACTAGCTGTGTAGATCATTCAAGGCAATATATAAATGCAAGAAAATTAATTAAGTATCTGCATTCAAGGCAATATATAAATGCAAGAAAATTAATGAAGTATCTGCTCAACCTCAGGAATTTGGCATCAATAAATGAATTGTATTGTATGATCAGAACTCGTAAGAGTAACTACACAGCTAGTAGATCATAAACTTGAGTTGGGTTTTTCTCTCATTGGAACTTGTATCAGCACATTCTTTTCCATTTTAAAGACCCAAGTCATACTATGTATGATATGAACTGCAAATCTGTCAGATAAATTTTTTTTTCCTTTTTGGAGACTACTTTATTGTTTCCTTTTTGGTCTTTTGGTACATGACTAGTTTTTACTTCACACCTGCTTTTCATTTTTTATATTTTTTTTTGGATTTCTTTCGATTTTGGTTTTGATCGTACTCATTAAGAACTTATTCACAACATGTTGCAAGTTATAGTTTTTAATATTCAGATTTTATTACTTAAAACTGAATAGATTTCTGTTGAATATTGATTTGATATATGCTTGCTGAATGTAATGAAGCGGTGTGTTTTAACTAGTAGTTCATCTCATGCGAGTTTTCTGTAAACGATAAATTGAATGGTCTGTGCTTTAAATAGGGTGCCTAGATTCCGAGAACTTTAAGGAATTCAAGCTTGTGAAGCGTACACAGCTTAGCCATAATGTGGCCAAGTTCAAATTTGAGCTTCCTACACCTACTTCAATTCTGGGTCTTCCTATTGGACAGCACATAAGTTGCAAGTCTTTATGTTGACTTTCATTTACTCTTTGTCTATATTATTATGATAAAGTGGTTTTGAAAATCATGCGGATGGTTGTACTTGATCTAACAGGGGTAAGGATAGCCTAGGCGAAGAGGTTATTAAACCATACACCCCAACTACTCTGGACACTGATGTTGGACATTTTGAGTTGGTTATAAAGGTATTTTTCACACTCTTCAATTGACAGGTTACGTTTGTTGGTTGTTCACAGTTACCACGTTGCTGAGGGTGCACATCTTGTCTAATTTTGTATTCATTGTGGTTTTTTGCAAAAGTAGATGTATCCACAAGGACGGATGTCACACCATTTCCGTGAGATGCGTGTTGGGGATTATCTCTCTGTAAAGGGACCTAAGGTACATACCCTTGCCAGTATGGTGGATTTTTATTGAATTCCTTGAGCTGCGTAGTTGTTAGCAAAGCGTTGTTGCTATTGCATCTTAACTTATTATATCGTGAGATATTTCCTTATTATATGGTTAAGAAGTTGTGCATATGCTCCATATGGTTACTCATTTTGACTTCTTGATATCCACGGTTTTGTGCGTGCCTGTTACGCTTTTAAGGGCATATAGTGCCTTGTTCCTAGTGTACTAATACGACGGAATCTTTTTGCTGAGTAGATTGTGCTTGAAGTTTGATGCTTGACGAAGAATGTTCAAAATAACATTTACTTGGTTATATACGCAACTTGAACTGTGTTCGACTGCCATGTGGTTGTAGTGTTCCTATTTCATTTTAACATAGCATTTCGTGAGATTTTCCTTGATATGGTCTAAGAGGGTGCTGCATATGTTTCACATGTTTTTGAAATTCATTGTTTTTTACATTCTTGGTATCATTTAAGCACATTTGCTTGGTAGTACATTTATATCTGTGCAATGGTTGTTAGATTCATTATACCAAGCCGACAACTTGGGTTAATTTATGTTGGTTTTGAGTCGAGCTGGGACCTGATTCTTGGCACGATTCTTGGTTAGGCTAGTTATGTACTTTGCATTGTTGTTCTATTAAGCTACATGTATATATCTTGGTTAGGCTAGTTATGTTTACTGGTGTTGGGGTGGAAATGTAGGTTGGGCAGCGTGTGTGCTTGTGTATGATGTGCATGTTGTGTGTGTACTGTGCATTGAATGCATTGTTTCTGAAGAAGCGAGTAATGAATTTGGGGAATTGAAGACACTGTTGTTTCTTGAGCTGGTATTTGAATGGGGGTTGTTGAGCTCGCCGTTTTTCTTTTGGGGTACGGCTATGGTGGCAATGAAGGAAGTTTTGCCAAAGACTGGGCCGTTTTTTGTGGCGGCGTTTCGGTTGGTTCCGGCGGGGTTATTGCTGGTTGGGTTTGCTAGGTCCCGCGGTCGGAGTTTTCCGTCTGGGTTCAATGCTTGGCTTGCTATATCTCTGTTTGGTCTTGTTGATGCTTCTTGTTTTCAGGTTTGTTAGTTAGTTATTCTATATTTTGGTATTTTGGGTTTTGCTGGGTTTTGCCTTTTTTTTCATATGAATTATGTTCTAATTCATGTTTGCGTTTCACTTTTACGTGTACATGTGTACTAATTTGTGTGTTTATGTGAATTTGTGCGTGTGAAGTGTAGGGTATAGATTGTAGAGTATTTGTGTAGCGTGTGTTGTGTTTTTTGTGTGTATTTGCGTGTTTTGTTTATGTGTTTAGTGTTTAGTGTTGTGCGTTTTTGTGTTTGTATTTCCAGGTTCATCTTGCCATTCTGGTATTCACCCGCATTGTCCGCTCATGTGTCGAGAGAATATGAAAGTTGTGCGGCTGGACACCGTTGCTTTTCAAACATAAATCGGTGTCTGGACTCTTTCCAATTCGGTATATCTTTGCGTGATTGTGTAACGATGTGTTGCTCTCAAATATGTGCTCTCTTTCCCAAAGTGTTGTGCAATTTTGTAATTTTTCTTGTCCATATAATGTTGTACAAGTAATGTATAATCTTGGTATATTGAAACTATTCCTGTATTTATGAAGAATTTTTGCATCTTAAATACAAAAACTTCTTTAATTTGCAAATTTCAATTTTGTTATGTTTGATATTTTTATTCTTTTTAGTTACATAGAAATAAATCATCTCGTTCAATTAATTCATTTATTTTTGGTGAGACTTATAGAAGATCAGCCAATAGTCCGGTGCGGGGACGGGATGGGAATGGGCAACCAATGGGATTAAAAAAAAAAAACCCCTGGATTTTAAAAAATAAAATAAAATAAAATAAAACCATCAAGATTTTTTAAAAAAAAAAAAACGAAGACAACGTTTTTTAAAAACGTTGTATTAGAGATCTAAGACAACATTTCAATAAAAACGTTGTATTAGACGTCTAAGACAACGTTTTCAAAAAAACGTTGTGTTAGATCTAAAACAACGTTTTTTTGAAAATGTTGTCTTAGACCTCTAATACAACGTTTATTCCAAAACGTTGCAACAATTTTAAAAAATGTCTTGGAGATAAGACAACGTTTTAAAAACGTTGTCTTATCTCTAAAACAACGTTTTTTTCAAAACGTTGTCTTAGACCTAAGACAACGTTGGATAAGACAACGTTTCAAAAAACGTTGTCTTAGACCTATAACAACGTTTTAAAAACGTTGTTAAAGGCCTTTTTGGTTGTAGTGTGGATAGGTGATCAGCTCGCATGTTCTCTGTCCTGCCCACCTGTTTCAGCTCCCAGTATTTAAAATTTTCCAATAGGCACTTTAGAAGCTCGTAATATTTTGATAATGTGGGGTGATTAGCCCTAGGGGTGTACATCAGTTCGGTTTTTATTATTTCAACCTTAAAACCAAAAACCAAACCAAACCAAATAAAAAACCAAGAAACCAAACCAAATTCGAATTCGGTTTTCGGTTTGGTTCCGTTCGGTTTTTGGTTTTAACCAAACAAATGTTAAAAATACAATCCAGTTTAAAGTTTAAATATTTATCATTTAAAAAACATCCAAAACAAAGATTAAAACTTTAACAAAATTACATAATATCCCTAAAAAAGTAAGATTACATATACTTAGTCACTCGAACTTGAAGGAATTCTTGGATTTCACACATTAGTTTTCTCTCTTGTCACTAAACATCCACGAAATTTGTTTGAGTTGTCACTCGTGTTATTTCTACGACTCATTATAAGAATATTTAAATAAACCAGGAAATATCAAAAAACATATTGAAAAAGAAACAATGAATTACATTGTTCAAACTTTATATAACTAATAATTATTTATATAACTGATAATAATATATTTAATTTTATTATATTTTTTCTAATTCGGTTTTCGGTTTGAAAGGAAAAACCAAAAACGATACCAAAAACTATATTAGAATTCGGTTTTGCCAACCAAACCAAACCAAAAACCAAATTGGAATTCGGTTTTGCCAACCAAACCAAACCAAAAACCAAATTGGAATTCGGTTTCGGGTTGTTCGGTTCGAATGATCGGTTTTTCGATTTGGTTTTCGGATGAAATCAAATACTGAACACCCCTAATTAGCCCCATACTCCACCCAAACTTGCTTCACGAAGAGCTGGGAGTCGCTGAAGATAACGACCTGGTCGGCCCCTATGTCCAATACGAGCTATAGTCCTGCTATTAGAGCTTCATATTCTGCCTAGTTGTTAGATGCTTGGAACTTGAACTGTATTGCTTTGCTGATTTCTCTCCCCTCTGGTGGGTGTAGGGATAAGCCTGCATCGCTCTCTATCTTGCTTGAAAACCCGTCAACATATAAGGTCCAATAGTGAGGTGGCCGAGGATGTGACGAGCTGGACATTTTTATTTATTTGGGTGGGCTGGGGGGGTTTGTCGAAGAGCTCGACTCGACCAGCGTGGTGGCCGGGCTTTGATCTTTTTGACAAACAATGTTTCAGCGATGAAGTCCGCAAGCACTTGGGCTTTTACTGCTTTGCGTTGCTCATATGTAATGGCGTATCCTGAGAGCTCGACTGACCACTTTAACATTTTTCCCGCCACATCTGGTTTGTGAATAATTTACCTAAGTGGGAGGTTGGTGTATACCATTAGGGCATGTGCCTGGAAGTAGTGAGTCAATTTTCGTGCCGTCATTATTAGGGCCAATACTACTTTCTCCACGTTCAGATATCTTGTTTCTACATCTGTTAGAGCGTGGGAGACATAATATATTAGCTTTTAGACTGCCCCTCTTTCACTGAGGAGGACTGCGGCAACAGCTGTGTTTGAGGCGGAGAGGTAGACGTAGAGGTGCTCTCCTGGTGCTGGGCTTGTCAGCAGTGGCGGGCTACCAAGGTAGGTTTTCAGCTCGGCGAAGGCTTTGTCACAATCTTCATTCCAGGCGAACTTCTTGCTTCCTTTCAGTGTCTTGAAGAATGGAAGGCTCATTCACCATGTATTCCAGGAATTTGCCTGCCTTTACTCCGAAAGCGCATTTTGCTGGATTGAGCTTCATCTTGTTCTTCTTGAGATTTGAGAAGGTTTCTCTCAGGTCATCGACGTGGTTGGCTTACTTTGTTTTGATGACCATGTCGTCGATATAGGCTTCCACGTTTCTTCTCAACTGGTCCCCAAAGACCTTGTTCACCATTCGTTGGTAACTAGCCCTTGCATTTTTGAGCCCGAAAGGCATCATTTTGTAGCAATAGATGGCTCCCGCTGCTTGGAAGGTTGTCAACTCCTGGTCAGCCAGCCACATGCATATCTGATGGTACCCCGAGTATGCGTCGATGAAGCTGAGTATCTTGTGGCTTGCGATTGCATCCACAAGCTGATCTATCCTTGGCAGTAGGTACCAGTCTTTGGGACAAGCTTGGTTCAGGTCCGTGAAATCGACGCACATTCTCCACTTTTCACTTGTCTTTTTGACCATTACCACGTTAGCGATCCAGGTCAGATAGAAGACTTCCTCAATGATGTTTACTTTGAGTAGCTTGTCAACCTCCTCCTTGATCGCTGCCTATTTTTCGAGAGAGAATATTCTAGGTCGTTGTTGGACAGGGGTTATGGTTGGATCAACATTTAACTTGTGTACAGTGACCTCTTCACTGATTCCTTCAATATCCTCTATTCTCCATGCAAATATGTCTTTATTCTCCCGGAGGAATGCAATTATTGCCTCCCTTTCATCTTTATCAATTTCCAGCCCGACCTTGATTTTTTATTCTGGGAAGTCGAAGTTGATGACCACCTCATCAAGATCTTTATGGGGCTGGATCTCTGCCTGATCCCTTGGATCAAGGCTCTCAATCGTGATGACTTTGTTGGGCTTCTTCGCATCTCTGTTGGCGACCGGGTGTGAGTCGGCCTGCTCGGTGTTCGAGGTGGGCACGTCGAGCAAGTCGTCATCCGGGCTTTCGTCGAGGTGCGAGGTAGAGAGAACCTTTTGCTTGGGCGCTTGGGTGGTCGGGAGTGAGTCGGTGTGCTCAGCGTCCGTTCCGGACACGTCGGGCACATCGTCATCTCTGTTGACTCCTGTCTGTGGGTTGAATGGGTCAGCCCGCGCTGATTGCTATGCTCGGTCTTCGGAGGGACTTATTTCTGAGCTTTCTTTGATTATTATTGACTTCGATCGCTTGTCATTGTGGTCTACTTGATGGACCTCTTCGTGGACCGAAGTCACTTTCCTTTTCCCCTTAAGCTGAGCTTTCTCTGCCTTCTTTTCTTCGAGGAGGTGGTTCAAGGTGCTTCTTGGATCATTCTTCACCTCTCCGACTCAATTGGCCGTGGGGAATTTGATCCTTTGATGAGTCGGGGAGATCACCATTTCAAACTTTGTTTGGGTTGGCAGGCCCAAAATGGCGTTGTATGAAGAGGGAATATTGAGGACCAAAAAGGTTATGACCTCTGCGCGGGAGTTGTCTTTGGCACCGAGGACTACCTTGAGGTCGACTGTGCCCTTAACAGCGACCTTATGTTCGGTGAAGCCCTCTAGCTTGATTCTGCTCGGGTCAGGTGCAAGCTTCCCAATACGATTGCCTGGAAGCATTTGTAAAACAGAATGTCCATCCCTGCTCCTATGTCGATCAGCACTCTTTTCACCCTTCCTCTGCCAATTTTTGCCTCGATGGTCAGAGTATGCCCCTTGGCAGTGGGGTTAGATGCCAGCTCGCTGGTTAGGAATGTGATTCCTTTTTCTCCCCGAACTTGAGGCCGGCTGACAGTATGGCTGAGGCTGTTAATTACTGTCTTTAGTTTCGTGATGCTCGACCATTCTTCCATGATAGTGTTGACTAGGACCTCGTCCTCGTCAGCATTTGTCCTCGAGGCTTCCCTTGGCCTTTCGTTGTTACCTCCTCCTCGCTGCTCATATCTTTTGAGCTCCCCCCTATCGATCAGCTTCTGGACCTCCTTCTTAAGCTGAATGCAGTCTTCGGTTGTGTGCCCGATGCCATTGTGGTAGGCGCACCTTTTGTTGGGGTTGCGAGGATAAGGAGTCTCTCTCTGAGGTGAAGGTCGGCCAATCCTGTTTCCCTGTAGCAGCACATTCATGATCTGTTCCTTGGTTGTGTTTAAGGGGGTGGAGAACTCTTCTTTCTTAGCCCATTTGTTCTTCCCCTTTCCTTTGCTCTGTCCATTTCTACTCCCCTCTTTCTTTTGGTCCCCAGACTTGTCCTCCTTTTTCAGTTTCTGGGTCCCTGAGGGTTTCTGATCCTCTATTGCCTGTTCTGCCAGGGTCTTCTCGACGTTCCCAATGTTTTACGCGGTGGTATACATCTGCGCACTAGTAGTCGGTGGTCGCATGCCGATTTCAGATAGGAGCTTGGCAGATCGGTATCCGGCCTGGAAGAAGGCAATTATTGTTTTGTCGGGGACGTTTAGCAATTTTTCAGCAACACGTTTGAGTCTGTCCAAATAACTTTCTAGGGACTCTCCAGGTCACTGTTTGATTCCACATAGATCATATTCCTTTTTGGGGAGGTCGCATGCTGATGAGTATTTCTTCAGAAAGGCCTTCTTCAAGTCGTGTCAATCTCTGATGGAGCTTTTTTCAAGCTCTTCGAACCAATTGAGGACGACCTCCTCAAACGCTCTGACAAACACCACACACCATAGGTCCAGATCTTTGGTGTACACTCCCATTTTCGTCTCGAAGCTTGACACATGGCTCCTGGCATTTGTGTTTCCTGCGTAGCTTTTCAGGGATAGCAGCTTCAGGAGGTGATTTAGAGGAGTATCCCTGATCCTTCTGCAGAACGCTGTTGTCACGTTCCTTGATAACTTGCCCTCTTTGCCTCTTTCGAGGGCCTCCAGTCTTTCCTTCATCTTACGCAGTACCTCATCTTCCAGGTCGTTGCTCCTGTCCCTCCTTTTAGATCGGCGGTCGTGGCCGTCAATCTTGGAGTATTTATGTGATGATGCATCGCTGTTGGAGGTATTGTGCTGGATTGACTTGCGTTTTGACCTGTAGCTGCGGGCTTCTTCCAGCCTCCGTGGTCGCTCTTCGTTGCACTCAATTCAGGAGGATCTATAAGACTTGGCTGGACTGGGATCTCGAGCTCTGGTTCTCATCCTGGAGTATACGCTGCCCCTAGGTCGCTCTCTGTCTGGGGTTCCCAAGCGATCTTTGACGCTTGGCCTTTGGTTTTCTTCCATTCTCCGCCCAAGTTGATTTTTAGCACTCACCATAGGAGCGTCAGCCCTGGACCCCTCGTGGTGACTGTCAGCCCGCAGACCCCTGACCTCCTTCTTGCCAGGTTGACTATCATGGTGGTCAGTTAGGTGAGGATTGTAGCTCGGGGTTGGTAGCTGAGTTGCTTGGGCAGCGAGTTTTTGAGATAGCTCGTACTCGCGTATCTCTAGCTCTCTCTGTTTCTTCAATAAAGCTTTCTCCTTCCTTATATGCTCCAGCTCGGCGAGATCGATTTCTTGTTGCGTGAGAGGCGGCCTATCTCCTATCATGACGAGGTCGTCTTTGTTGCCAGAGTTCCTGTTGTCTGAGGAGGTTGGGCTCACGGTCTGTCCCTCCTGGTTCGACCTGACCGGTCCATTAGCGGGCTGGATTGGCCATTTGCCCATTTCCTTTTTCCTCATTGCCCGAGCTTGTTTCTTGGCTCGGGTGTTTTGATGAAGAGGGAGACCTGATGAGGGAACTGCAGGTGACTCCTTCTCAGCTTGTTCAAAGGGATGACCGATAGGCGGAGCGGCTGTAGGCATGGCCGGGGTTGTTGGTAAAGCTGCCTGTTTGGAGACTTGCTTGGAGGTTGTCATGAATGATCACAGAAGAACTTCTGGTCCCGGAAATGGAACCAAATTGATCATGCAAAAAGAGTCGTAGGTGATCGCATCTGATCCACTTGTATAGTCTAGTAGGATGACGACTTGCGTTGCAGGGATTGCCCTTGAAGGGTAAGTATCTTGGAAACCTATGATCAACAAAGAACACTGTTGTATTTTAGCCTAGATTTGCTTGAATCCATAACCTAAGTCTAAGACAAGGTGACTAATGGGCCTGCGTGTCTGTTAGTGTGGCAACTTGTACTTAGGCATAGCTTGAATAGCTTAGGGTTGCTAATTGTATAAGTCTTGAAGAAGATAGCCTATAGGACATCGGACGTCCTCTGCACAATAGGCAAACAATGCATCAGCAGTCTTTCGTTTGAATATCGGACAAGCTCATATCGGCCAAGCTTCATCAGCAATGTTGAAGAACCTTAAGAACGTCCGATGGAGATCTGCCTAAGACATGTCCTAATTTGAGGACTTCATTGACTTCGATGCAACGTTAACCTGCAAATCACATTCAATGAAGGTTTCCATTCTTGGCATACACTCAGAAAAAGGACATTCCTCCAAGCGAGCCGCCTATTTTTAGCAAAGAGTCGAGACAGATGCAAGTTGCGGGACAGCCTATCGAGAGTCAACAACCGATTAGAGCATTAATTGCTCTTAAATTCAAGTTTGAAAATCACCAACGGTTCCTAGCTTCCTCCTGCATATAAAAGGAGACTTCATTGCTGCATTCAACACTTGAACTACTCCAACTACTGAATCTCCATAGTCTTCAAGTTCTTAAAAGCTTAAACGTCCTATCTGTATACATTCATTGAAGAGCTTCATACTTAGACTTCTAGTCCATTAAAAGCTCTTCATTGATTGCAACACCTAGCTTTTCATAGCTCACGAGAATTGTATCTTATTGATATCAATTCTCCCACACAAACACTTGGTCAACAAAATTTTTGTACACTATCCATTAGAGATTTAGTTTGTAAAATATCTAGTGGAAAAACTTAGTACACGATTTTCAAATCCAAAGTTGACCACTTTGGTTGTGGACGTAGCACTTATTTATAAGTGTGAACCATATTAAATATTCTGTCTATTTGTGTGTGATTGTGAATTGATTGTGTTGCTTTAAATTTCCGATTTCCAAGTGTTAAGCTGCTGATCTTGACTGTGAAGATCGGCCATTCTCAACTTGTCTGTGCTTCACAAGACTTCCGCCCGCAAAATTTTTAAAACCCTAGTGAAGTAAGATTTTTGAATCAATTTCAAAAATTGGACATAGGCTATTCAACCCCCTTCTAGCCTATATAGAGCAACCTTGGACCTAACAATTGGTATCGAAGCTTAACTCTTTGAAAACTTGTTTTTCCGAGATTAACCTCTTGAGAGATTAAAGATCATGGCTGCTCACCAAATGTTGGAAACTTCAAACGTGAACCATTGTCTGTCTTGGATGAAGTTCACTTTGACATCTGGAAAGATAAAGTCAAAAGACATATGAATTCAATTGATAAACGTTTGTGGAAATGTGTCAGATGGACCCGAATTCCAATGAAGCCTAATACAGGCCGCGGTAGATCCAAGCGCTGAAGTACCAAAGCCGGAAGAAGAGTGGGATGATGAAGACGAGAAGAATGATGCTCGGATGGAAAGGCCATCAACATCATTACCAGGTTGTGTTGATATAAGCACTTATCGAGATTATCAACTTGGACACACAAAGGAAATGTGGGAAGCCATCCTTGAATATCTTGAAGGTGATGGTGAGACCAAGAACAACAAATTATATACCGCATCCAAGTTTGACTCCTTCAAAAGGATCCCAAAGAGTCTCTGCGAAGTGCCTATGACAGATTCTATGAGGTAGTCAACTCTTGCTATTCCTTAGGAAAGAAGTATGAAAAGAAAGAAATAAACATGAGATTTCTAAATGCACTAGGCGGTTTATGGCATGTTAAAATCACGCCATGAAAGAGTCAAAAGATTTAAACAAATTGACTCTTAGAAACCTTTATGCTAGTCTTTCGGTTTATGAGCTTGAGATCCAACAAGCTCAAGAAATGGAAAAGAGTTTTAAAAACTTGTCCTTACCGGCATGTCTGAACCTTCTGTTCAAAACCTAATGAAACACCTTCTACATCCGGTGAAGATGATGATATTCTTTCGACGAAGCCTTTGCTATGTTTGTAAAGAAATATCAACGTTTCAAAAGGTTTAATAAACCATCATCACATAGGCGGTCTTCTCACAAAGCGTTCCTTATAAAACAAGCTCAACCAAAAATTCGCTCCTTATAAATCGGACCATCAAAAGGATAATGAGCTAGTTTGTTTTAAGCGTAGGAAACCAGGCCATTTTGCCTCTAAATGTCCAAAGCCAAAATATGAATTTTATAAGAAACGTCCCGAAACTAAATTTCAAAAACAAAAAGGGATGGTGGTGAAGACATTGATGAAAGCAATCGCCTACATGGTGTGACACGACACCGATGAGGATGACTCTTGTGACTTTCTTGAAGAAGCCAACATATGCCTTATGGCCGGGAGTCACCACATGATTCGGTGAGGTCACTACCATTTCAACAAGATGACATGATGATGATGATGAGCTTAATGAACCATCAAAGGGAGAGCTCATCAAAGCAAACAAAGACATCTTTGGAAGAGTTTTCAAAATTCAAAGCCTATGTGAAATTAGCCAAGAAGCATGAACTAGGCGTCTCGAGAAATCAACCTTGATGTCTAAGATCAAAGATCTTGATAGACAAAGTGAAAGTATCAAATTGCAAAAAGAGAACAAAGCTTTGACGAAAAAGTGGACTTCCTACTTGAACACATCAAGAAGATAAATTCGAGAAAGATGACCTTCAAAAGGTTGTCAATACTTGGAATAACTCTAAAGGAAACTTTGATACCATTCTCTCAAACCGAGAAAACTTTAGATGACAAAGCGGTATTGGTTTCCAAAGTGAGTTCAAAGTAGGTAGTTCTTCGGTTTTCAAAAGGATGAGACATCAAGTGATTCTTTGAAGAATTGGTAGAAGTTTCTTATGACCAGCGGTCTCCCAAAGGCAAGGACTTGGCTTTAACAAAGTTCCTTTTGTTTATCCCAAGAACACAAAAGACAAGTCCAAAAGAAAGCAATGCGCAGAATGACTCTGCTAATAGTGAGTCGAGCAACTAAAACTGCCATTAGTCACCCTAAGAAAACAGGGATGACTAATAGCAAGTCTAGGAATTCTCGGCTCAAACCTATTAAATTTGTCAAAGGCAAGGCTGATCTCAACACCGCCTATAAAAGGGTAAAAGAAGTGAATTCAGATAAAAAGCTTAAAGGACATGTGCGTAAATACAAAATCTTTTGATAAGAGGTCTACCTATGGTAAACCTAACATCAACAAGAAAAGGCATTATCGGCCTAAGTCCTATAGGCCAATTATCGCGAAAGGTCATTCAAAAGCTGGCGATAATAGGAAGCCTCAAAAGAAATCATTACTCATGTTGAAGGATTTCACAAATGCTCTTTCGCAAATGCCATGGTCATGAGATTCATGAATGCCTTCGAGATTCACACCTAAATCTAGAGGATTTACTCCTCCAAAGGTTAAACAGTGTGGATCCCAAAAGGTTGCTAACCTTGAGGACCCAAAAATAAAAGGGGACCATATTCTTAAATGTCTATATTTCAGGAATGCTTTATGGCTGTCAATGAAGAAGAGAAAGATCTATGGTATCTAGACAGTGGATGCTCAAAGCATATGACTGGTGATCCAAATCTTCTCTCAAGCATTGTTGAAGCAAAGGGTCCCTCAGTCATATTTGGAGACAACTCAAAAGGGAAGACCATTGGTTATGGAAGTATAATCAGAGGCAATCTCTCCATCAACAAAGTCTCTCTAGTTGAAGGTTTAAAGCACAATCTGCTGAGCATATCACAATTCTGTGATAAAGGTCTAACCTGTCAGTTTTCCTCTAGTCAATGTCTCATAAAGGACAATGAGACATGTTCAACTATCTGACGGGTTCGAAAAGGGAATGTCTATCTTTGTTGACCTAAATCTTTGTTGGAAGAAAATCAAATCTATGCTTGGTTGCTAGGTCATCAACTGACAACAGCTGGTTGTGGCATAAAAGGCTTAGTCATCTCAATTTCAAATACCTGGAGAAGCTATCAAAGGACAATCTAGTTGTTGGTTTGCCTAAAATATCAGCTGAATCACACAGTCTCTGCAGAGCATGTCAACTAGGCAAACTACACAAATCTTCTTTCAAAAGCAAGCCTTGCCTATCAACAACCGACCTCTACGGCTCTTGCACATGGATTTGTTTGGACTGTAACTACTACAAGTCTTGGTGGCAGCAAGTATACTCTTGTGGTAGTTGATGATTACTCAAGATTTACTTGGGTAGAGATGATGTCCTCCAAAGATGAAGCATATGACATCATTCGAACTCTTGAAAGACTACGGACTCGAAGCGGATGATATCTCGATGTCGATCGGACAATGGAACGAGTTCAAGAACAATGGTGTTGCCAAATATTGTGATGACCATGGAATTGGTCACAATTTCTCTGCTTGGCACACCTCAACAAAATGGAGTTCTTGAAAGGAAGAACGAACTCTCATTGAAGCAGGAAAGACAATGATTCTTGAAGCCAAGCCTATGTATTTCGGGCGAAGGCGTGAACACCGCTGCTTCACACAAAACAGGTCTATCATAAACAAATTTCATAACAAAACTCCATATGAAGTATGGAGAGCGAAACTCCCAACATTGGATTCTTTAAAATATTTGGTTGTAAATGCTATGTTCTTTACAATGGTAGAGAACATAGAGGTAAATTTGAATCCAAAAGTGATGAAGGAATTTTTCGGGATATGCCAAGTTTTCAAAAGCATACGAGTTTACAATAAAACTTCACTTAGAGTTGTTGAATCTATACATGTTTCTTTTGATGAATTTGATTTCATTGGGCCACATTTGGCTCCTAAGGTTACTAATGATTCGATGAATATGAGGCAGTGCGAAAGCCCAGTCCCGATCTGCGATCCTCCTTCTTCACAAGATCTTCCAAGAGTCAACTGTTAGAATCCTCAAATGAACCAACAAATGAACACTCAAAACCACGAATCCCTTTGCCTTCCACACCGAAGTCATACAACCTACCTTGGAATTAACCTACCCTTTAGAAAACCAAGCTTGTCACTTCTACTTCTCAAGAATCCAACTCTGCCGATGCAATAGGACAAGTTCAACTGCGAAGTTAGGGAAGTAAAAGATCATCCTATCACTCAAATCATTGGAGATCTTAATGCGGCGTTCAAACTAGACAAGCTTCAAGGAATGAATGCATGTATTCTCTGCATTTGTATCTAACATTGAACCCAAAAGATTGATGAAGCTCGGAAGATCCAAGTGGGTGGAAGCTATGCAAGAAGAGCTAAACCAATTTGACGGATGCCAAGTCGGTCACTGGTTCCTAGGCCTAAAGGACAAGCGTTATTGGCACAAAGTGGGTTTTCGAAACAAAATGGATGAAAACGGCAATATTACAAGAAACAAGGCAAGGCGGTAGCCCAAGGATATAGACAGGAGGGTATTGACTATGATGAGACATTTGCTCTGTTGCAAGATTAGAAGCTATCGAGTTATTCTTGGCCTATGCCTCTTACAAAGACTTCAAAGTTTATCAAATGGATGTAAAGAGTGCTTTTCGAATGGAGAACTTCAAGAAGAAGTCTATGTAGAGCAACCTCCTGGATTCATTGATTGCTCAAGAAGAGAAGATGTCTACAAGCGAGGAAAGCCCTTTATGGACTCAAACAAGCTCCAAGAGCTGGTATGAGACCCTTTCAAAGTTCTTGATATCTCAAGGCTTTGTAAGAGGTCAAATTGACACTACTCTTTTCATTATGAAACATAAAGGTCATTCCTTACTTGTTCAAATTTATGTTGATGATATTATCTTTGGTTCCACTAATGAAAATCTTTGCAAAAGGTTTGAAAAGCTTATGCGAGTAAATTTGAGATGAGCATGATGGGAGAGCTCAACTTTTTCCTTGGTCTTCAAATTCAACAAAGTTCAAATGGTATCTTCATCAATCAAGCCAAATATGCAAAGGATGTTATCAAGAAATTTGGTCTTGAAAATGCAAACGACTTGACCCTATGGCTACTAACGCCATCTTGACAAAGATGAGAAGGGCAAGAAAGTGGACATGACTCTCTAGAGGCATGATTGGTTCACTTTTATACTTAGCGCTAGTAGGCCCGATATCATGTTTCTTTGTTTGTGTTTGTGCTAGATTTCAAGTGATCCAAAGGAGTCTCACCTACAAGCGTCAAAAGAATCATCGGATATCGATAGATACTCCCAATTTGGGAATCGGTATCCTAGAGATTCATCTTTTAATCTTATAGGCTATTCGATCTGATTTTGCTGCATGTAAAGTTGACGGGGAAAAGCACAAGTGGGACATGTCAATTCTTAGGAAATAGACTTGTCTCATGGGCGAGAAGCAAACCTCTGTTTCAACTTCAACAAGCGAAGCAGAATACATAGGCTGTGTAGCTGCCTCCACAATTTTGTGGATCAAACAAAGACTAGTTGACTATGAGATCAAAGCTGATTGTCCTATAATGTGCGACAACACATCGGCAATCTCGGTTTCTCAAAATCTGTCATGCACTCCAAAACAAAGCACATTGATGTGAGATATCACTTTCTTAAAGACCATGTTGAAAAAGGTAACATTAGCATGCAATATGTGCCTACGAGAATCGGGTAGCGACATCTTCACAAAACCACTTGATTCAACCAGGTTTGCATATTTAAGAGGAGAGCTTGGTATGCTTGACCTCAATCCTTAACCCTTTCTAGCAAATTCTTTAAGTTTTTTTTAAACTGCTGTTATTAAACTGCCTACGTAATCAGCCGATCGCAACTCTGCCGAATACATAGACAACCTTGAGTAATTACCTATACTCATATCGGCAGTCTTCTATAAATAGGCAGGCTTTGATAAAATAGGCAGACTTAAGTGCGCCATGCGTACAGTGACTCAGCAAGTCATAAATGCGGATTTCAAATTTTATCAATTACGGTTTATTGACCTGTGAGAAGTATAAAAGGAGAATTGTCATGACTCATCACAGCTTCTCAACAACCGCCATTTTTAAACTTTCAAAAACCGTCCGCCTTCCTGTCTGCAATCTTAATCAAACCTTCTCAAATCTCTAAAATCTTCAAGTTTCAATCTTACAATCATCAATGGTAAGGCCTTCTACAACTTTTCAATCCACTTATATCAAGTTTTACGGTTTTATTTTGACCTAATTTGCTCACTTTCAAAATGTTCGCCATTGATGAACTGTAAAATGTTGCGATTGTTACTTGAATCATATTTATTTGGTGTAAAATGTGTTTAAGAGCTTCCTGTGATACTATGTTTTCGTTTTATACCATTTCATTGGCTCTGGAATGACAAAATCTGTAACAATTGTGAAACCCAGTTCATGAACTGTTCTTATCTTATGTCTTAAATTGTTTATGTTTTGGGTCTTGATCTGAACAGTACTTGTTTTTGATAAATATCTGCTGTTTGCTCGAATATCTGCTGATTACATATTTATATGCTGTTCTCACATCTGCCGATTATGTAGGGAAAGTCTAAATCCTCAAAGGCTGCTGCCACTTCTTCATCCTCCGCCTCTGCTAAGCCAACCAGGGCTGCAAAGGCTGCGAGCTCAATAAGGATCCTTCCCGGTCAAGTTATCATCCTGGGATGACGATAGACCGAGATTCCATCATCGCACATCTGCGGTGATGCCGCTCAAAGATTTGGTGAATGTGGACTTCTTCCCTTGTTCCAACTCAACGACACCCACTACAAACAATTCTCTAGCCGAGGAGTTTTACACAAGGATGATCTGCCTCCTCCTCCGGCTAATGCCAGAGCGTCAACTTAAGCTACATCAAGGGCTACATCGAGGCCACTACATCAAGTTGACCTATAAGGATATTGGAGAAATCCTTGACCGCTGTTGAAGGCAACCGGACTTGACCGATGCAATCGGCGCTTGCTTGGGAGATGATGAGGGGTGCGCCCAACCAGAGAGGTTTTCCGAGATGTCCAGGAACCTCTTCCCGAGAACCCCTATCATATCGCCATCGCTCGACAAGAGCATTTTATTCAAAAATGGCTCGAGGGACATCTTCACCTCCCGGTGATGTGGACCAAAGTTGTGGTCCTTCGCAAGCAACTCAAGCGGGCCAAGATCATCTTCTCAATGCTATCCCAGAGTGTTGCTGAAGTCCAAGCTCACCCTTCCATGAAGAGGCCCTTCGTAAGGGTTATTAATGTTATCCTCCGGCGTTATGAGGAGATTGATGAGCTAGTCGTTAATGACGACCTCATCAAGGTGTCTAACACCTACGTCTTCACGGTCAACAACATCACCCGCTATCGGGATGATATGGCCAAAGGACAACCAACGCGGTGAAGGCTGCTGCTGCTGCTTCTGCTATCTTCTTTGCTTCTTTGCTCTGCTCTTCTTGCTCTGCTCAGTGGCCCTCTACCCAAGCCGCAAGGGTAAGAGGAAGGTCTCCTACACCCGCCGGGTTACCCGGAGGAGGAGGAGCCTACACCTATTGGGCTGAGCCGCTGAGCACTTTGACCTCGGCAGACGGACCATGATCCTATGAGCCTCCTGAGCCTCCATCCAAAAAGCCCAGACACTCTCCCTCTCTCACTCCAAAACTCAAACAATCCAGGAAACCTGCCCGCTCGAAGGCAGCTGTTGAGAAGGACACATCAACCTTCAAACCAGCTGACCTCTCCAAACCCTCTACAACTACCTCCCAATCCTCCAAACCCAAACCCAAACAAACCCTCCAGCCTACAGATGAATCTTTTGGTCTTCCCAAGGTAACATCTACCGCTCCCTCCATCCCAACGATCTCTACCCCTGCTGTTTCCCAAACAGCAGTTTCAACCCCAGATCCTTCATCGGTGTTCCTCCATCGGCCCCTACCACCTCTCCATCACCTACTTCGCCTCTTCCACACCTACTAAGTCCAAACATGGCAAACGCTATAAGAAGAGTGCCAAGAAGCAGGTGCACTTCTCCGGGACTGCTGCTCCTCCCTCTTCTCCTCCATCTTCACCAACTCAGCCTACAACTTCTCCACCTTCTTCCCTTCCTAAATCCCCATCCATCCAGCCCACTCCTACCCAAGCACCATCCACTACACCTGAATCCACCTCTCAACCACCATCCTCCAAACGCTCTTTCTCTCCCTCTTCTGACCTGCCTACCCCCAAACGCCTCAAAACCAACCCATATAACCACCTACTCCGGAGGTGCGGGATCTGTGTCTTCGAGACAGCGGGCCTAAACCCAACCTGCGATTCGACCCCTACCTTTCTTCCCTTGACTACCCCAAGAGATTTCCTCGGCCTGTGGGTGAAATTATCTTTAAGTGGGGTGCATTCTATGAACCCTTCCACCGCTGGTCCCAACTCTTTTCTCTCATAACTCAGCGGTTCAAGATCTTATGATCTTCAACCAATGGGTTACAATTCACAAGGACCTAGGACTTCCTCTCCCCTCCGAATCGGCCATCTCCCCTTTCCTATCTCTGCCTAAACCACCTGTCTTCACTCTTATCTGCTATCCTTCCATCCTTCTTTAGCCTGTGGTCTACAACTTCCTTGATGTAGTCACCACTCTCCTAGGCTTTAACCCTCTCATCCCCATTCTCTTCTCTTCTCCTAGCCTTTCCCCTTTCTTTTCTCCTCCTCCCTATTTTATCCACCCCCTTTCCTATGTCATCTACATAGAAAGGCTATTCCCTATTCCTCGCATTTTCCTAGCCAACCTTCACCTCTACCGGCTATATTACCATTTCCTCCTCCACCATTCTCCATCATCCTCCAGCCAATCCGTCCTCCGCCACCATCCTCCACCCTCCCCAGCCGACCATCCTTCTCCCTCAGCAGGTCCATCCTCTCCTCCAACGAGTCATCCTGACTCTTCTGATACTTATCCTGCTGAGGCTATTCATAAATTTTTGAAAGATTTTGAGGTCATCTCTGTTGACTGACCAAGGCCCCGCACTCTCTGCGGATCGGTCTCACATCACCCATGTCAGCATTGCATGACCCAGTCATGGAAATTTCTAGGGGTGCCAAAGCCGCCTTTGATGCCTGCCTCCGCTCTATCTCTGCCAGCCAGACTGCTCTAGCCAGCCAGATCTCAGCATCTTCCTCCGCTACCTCTGCCATCTTCAAAACCAATTGGGACAACCTCTCAACAAAGATGATGCAGACCATCGACATGGTTGAAGCTGGCTACAAGCTTGTGCTTCACTCCCAACGCCAGGCAAATCGCTCTGTTCACTCCTCCGTACGAGCGACACGCACTCTCACTTCCAAGCACTTGGCTTTCTATCGCAAGGAGCACAAAAATACTGAGGACCGCCTCGGCTTCATTGATACCTCGCTTGCGTCCATGAAGGAGGAGATAGCTAGACTCAACAATGATCAGCGGACTAAGCTCATTGAACATAATGCTCTGCTCAAGCAGAAGAACAAAGAACTCTCCTCCGAATTGGCAGACACTAAAGAAGAGCTAGCAGCAGCACAAGAAGAGATTGCAAGACTTAAGGCTGCTGTTGACTCTAAATGGGCATCAAGAGGTCATGGGCAATCATCAGGCAAAGGCAAAGGTCATACTTCATCGCGATCATCCTCTCGAACTGGCCGATAAATTCTTTTTGTATAATCTTTTGCAAAAACTTTGTAATTAAACTTCTTGTTTAATTAACAATGTCTACATTTTAAAAGTTTCATGCTTTGTTTATGAACTGCCTATTCTGTGTGTGCATGAAATTTAAACCACTGGTTTAAAGACATGTCCTATATTGCCTATTCTGCATGTTTTTAAATTCGTCTAATTACAAATGTCGATGCTTAATTTCCTTTGTAAACACTTTGTAATTCTTGAATACAATGACCTTTGTGTAAGTTCATCTAGGGCATGCTTATTTAATATATCAATCTTACAAGCATGTTATTACTAGACTTGAACATGGTCACCGATATTGTATTCGTAGGGTCATGGACTCAAGCAAATAGGAGGAGATTGTTGTATTTTAGCCTAGATTTGCTTGAATCCATAACCTAAGTCTAAGACAAGGTGACTAATGGGCTGCGTGTCATTAGTGTGGCAACTTGTACTTAGGCATAACTTGAATAGCTTAGGGTTGCTAATTGTATAAGTCTTGAAGAAGATAGCCTATAGGACATCGGACGTCCTCGCACAATAGGCAAACAATGCATCGCATCTTTCGTTTGAATATCGGACAAGCTCATATCGGCCAAGCTTCATCAGCAATGTTGAAGAACCTTAAGAACGTCCGATGGAGATCTGCCTAAGACATGTCCTAATTTGAGGACTTCATTGACTTCGATGCAACGTTAACCCGCAAATCACATTCAATGAAGGTTTCCATTCTTGGCATACACTCGAAAAGGACATTCCTCCGCAGCGGACCGCCTATTTTTAGCAAAGAGTCAGGAGACAGACTGCAAGTTGCAGGACAGCCTATCAGGAGTCAACAACCAGATTAGAGCATTAATTGCTCTTAAATTCAAGTTTGAAAATCACCAACGGTTCCTAGCTTCCTCCTGCATATAAAAGGAGACTTCATTGCTGCATTCAACACTTGAACTACTCCAACTACTGAATCTCCATAGTCTTCAAGTTCTTAAAAGCTTAAACGTCCTATCTGTATACATTCATTGAAGAGCTTCATACTTAGACTTCTAGTCCATTAAAAGCTCTTCATTGATTGCAACACCTAGCTTTTCATTGCTCACGAGAATTGTATCTTATTGATATCAATTCTCCCACACAAACACTTGGTCAACAAAATTTTTGTACACTATCCATTAGAGATTTAGTTTGTAAAATATATAGTGGAAAAACTTAGTACACGATTTTCAAATCCAAAGTTGACCACTTTGGTTGTGGACGTAGCACTTATTTATAAGTGTGAACCATATTAAATATTCTGTCTATTTGTGTGTGTTTGTGAATTGATTGTGTTGCTTTAAATTTCCATATTTCCAAGCTGTTAAGAAGCTGCGATCTTGACTGTGAAGATCGGCCATTCTCAACTTGTCCTGTGCTTCACAAGACTTCCGCCTGCAAAATTTTTAAAACCCTAGTGAAGTAAGATTTTTGAATCAATTTCAAAAATTGGACATAGGCTATTCAACCCCCCCTTCTAGCCTATATAGAGCAACCTTGGACCTAACAAACACCGTAAGGGGGGCTGGTTTGTCCCAGGGATAACCCTCAGGCGTGAGAATTAGCAATACTTCAAAGGAGATGTAAAGCTAAGAGTGAATGTTGTAAGCAAGTAATTTGCATGTATCTTATGAGGCCTGTGAGGGTGCTTATTTATAAGGAGATGAGCCATAATCCTAGAAGGTTTCGAAATGGGAGAGATATGATCAAATCTCATGTCTTTCGGATCACGTTTTCTTGTCTGCTTAGGACTGATATATATAGAGTTTAGCAGGACTCTTCCCAGGCAAGAGGTGATTCCGTAAAGGACTCTGTTTTACCGAGCTGAGAGGGGTTAACATTGAGGTCGGCCAGGTATGTATCCAGGTCGCTTGATGTTAATGTGGTCGAGGTCGGCCTGGCATGTATCCAGGTCGCCCGATGTTGACATGGTCGGCCTGGGATGTTTCCAGGTCTCACTGTGGGTCCATGTGGTCAGCGCGCTAGGAGAGTATACTGGTGAAGTGAGCGATCTGACGTGGTGTGACTTGCCAGGTCATCATATGTCTAGCCGGCACCTCTGTTGATGTGTGTCTGCCACGTAGTAAAGATCGACTATATATACAAGAAATGTGCATGTTAAAAAAAAAAAAATTACTTCAAGCCTCATCCCTTCTCTACAAAATTTACGTTGGGTCGAGCCTTGAAGTGGGGGCAATTCGTAGACACTGAAAATTCAGTAAATTTTATTTACCATTTGTCTAATTAAATTCCTCAAAATTACTTTGACTAGTCAAAATTAAAATTGAGTGATGTTAATTCTGGGCCCGTAATTATATTAAAGAATTCATGTACAAATATATGAGTTGGTCCAAGATAAATAAATGGACTCATTCACTATATATAAGGTTGGATTATTAAGGTAATTAAGGTAACTAAGGTAATTAATAAATCGTTCATTCACACAACTTGAGATTTAATTAATGATATTTAATTAAGGATATTTATTCACTATATATAGGGTTGACATTCAAATAATATATTATTTAGTGTGAGAAAAATGTTAAATTAACAAACTAAATAGTTAAAAGACAATGGATGAGATTTAATTAAGGATATTAAAAATTAGGGATATTTAATATGCGTAAGAAATCGTAACAGAAGGAAATACAAGATTTACAGCAATAAATAAAGGAATATACAGCTTAAAATGTGCTTTAGGTTGTTACGAGAGTAGTTTTGAAACAATTGACCAATTTATCACTTAAAATAAAATTAAGTGCTTAAAAATAATTGTGGTGAACTAAAGTGGTTGAAAATTCTACAAAAGGTACTGACCCACAGTTATTCCAAAAAATTAAATAAAGTAGGAATAATTGATGGCCGGTACCTTTTGAAGAATTTTCAACCGCTTTAGTCTACCACAATTTGTTTTAAACCACTTAATTCAATTTTAAGTTATAAACTGGTCAATTGTTCCAAAATTGCCACCGTAACAACCTAAGACACGTTTTATGATGTGTATTCCTTGATTTACTGCTGTAAATCTCGACTTTCCTTCAATTGCAATTTCTTGACCTTATTAAATATTCTTAATTTTTAATATCCTTAATTAAATCTTAAACTGTGTCTTTTAATTATTTAGTTTGTTAATTTGACATTTTTCTCACACTAAGAAATATATTGCTTCATCCGTCCCTATATTATTGTCTTGTTTTCCTTTTTTGCCCGTATCAAAATAATTGTCTTATTTGAAAGTATTCTTTTTAGGACAACACTTTTACCATTTTACCCTTACTTTTTCTTCATACTTTAACTACGGGCCACATTTACATCGGTATTAAAGAAAACTACACATTATACCAATATTAATAATCAAGTCAATTGTTTTTTCTTAATCCGTGTGCCAAGTCAAACAAGACAATAATTTAGGGATGGAGGGAGTACTTGAATGTCAACCTTATATACAGTGAACAAATATCTGTAATTAGAGCCCGTTTGGTGCAGCGTTTACAAAACGCAGTGTTTTAAAAACACAGCGTTTTAAAAAATGCAGTGTTTTAAAAATTGAGGTCTTTCCTTATAAATACGTTTGGGATATCATTTCAATAGGCAGTTTTTTTTTTCCTAGTAGCGTTTTAAAACCTGCGTTTTGGGAAAAAGCTGAGAATTCCAGCGTTTTAAAATTCAGCTGCGTTTTGAAAACGCTGCGTTTTCTGCCGCAGTATTGAAACACGTTTTTTGTAAATAAGCAGCGTTTTATCCCTGCGCTTTGGCCAAAACGCTCGACCAAACGGGCTCTTAAATAACATTAATTAAATCTCAAGATGTGTGAACGAACGATTTATTACTTACCTTAGTTAGCTCTATTTTGTATAATTCAAGTTCTTTGTATATAATTAGTCTTATTTTCCTTTAGTTCAATGTAGTATTATTGGTCCTTTACTTCAATGTAGTATTATTGGCAAATATCTTCAATGTAAATTGGTAGGTGTAATCAGTAGGCTTAGATTGATTGATCTAATCTTTGAAATTTTGTATCTCCTAATGTATACTCCCTCCGTCCTGGATAAATGTTCCTAGTGGATAAAACACAAGAATTAAGAAACATAATTAATGATGTGCTGTAAAATATTTTCTAACCATAATACCCATGAACATTAATTGAGTTCAACTACTTTAAATAATTGAGTTTGTTTATGATGTGTTATATTAAATGAAGCTTTAAGGGTATATTAGGAAGAATGGTAGAGAATTGGTAGATCAAAAGTCTTTAGGAATATTAGTTGGGACATACCAAAATAGAAAGTAGGACCATTTATCCGAGACGGAGGGAGTATAATGGAAGAAAATACGTCAAACCAAGGTAGATTGAGATTTCTTTAGTGTTTTTTATTCTTTTCTTTCAAGTTTGTGTCTCTTTTTCTTCAGTTGTGTGTCATCTTCCTTTCATGTCTTTTAATCGAAAATAAATTTCATGCATCGTGATGCAACAAAACAATAAGTTTAAGTACGAATTTGTGCATCGCGATGCATACTTTTGATGCATCGCAAATGTAATGTCGATTAAAAGTTGTGCATCGAAAATAAAAGTTGTGCATCGCGATGCATAAAAATAATACTATTTAGTACAATTTTGTTCATCGCGATGCACACTTTTGATGTATCGTAAGTGTAATGTCGATTAAAAGTTGTGCATCGTGATAAAGTTGTGTATCGAAAATAAAAGTTGTGCATCGCGATGCATAAAAAATAGTACTTTTAGTACAATGATGTGCATCACGATGGATCAATTTTGGAAAGGGCGTGAAGATCAAAATTATGGGCGTGACGCCCAAAATTATGGACGTGTGACGCCAATTTTGAACTCTTAAGGAAATTTCATGCATCGCGATCTTTTTAGTACAATTTGTGATGCACACTTGAACTACGATGCATCAATTTTGTTTTGCAACGAATAACGTGCATATTTCGTATTTTTTAAAGATATAAATAATATTTTATAACAAAAGTTTCATTTTTTAATTTAAAATAATTATAAAAGATTAAAGCGATTGAAAATTTATTAAAAAATAACGTCCCGAATCTAGCCCAATAAAGTAGGTTGCAAATCAGCACCCATTTGATCCACCAAGACTAGGGCCTAGTCTTTGCTTCCAAATTTTATTTAAAGGGCATTACTTGTTGGGTTCTCTTGAATTGAGAATGGACCTTGAATCCAATAAGTTTCAATCAAATCATTAAAGAATATTCTTGAGTATTTTTGAATTGGTAGCCTCCAGCTTCCGGTGTCGTCTTTTCTAAAGATGCCTCCATATCCACATTTGGTAGCCTTATTTTATAACAAAAGTGTCATTTTTTAATTTAAAATAATTATAAAAAATTAAAGCAATTGAAAATTTATTAAAAAATAATGTCCTGAATCTAGCCCAATAAAGTAGGTTGCAAATCAGCACCCATTTGATCGAATCTAGCCCAATAAAGTAGGTTGCAAATCAGCACCCATTTGATCCACCAAGACTAGGGCCTAGTCTTGGCTTCCAAATTTTATTTAAAGGACATTACTTGTTGGGTTCTCTTGAGTTGAGAATGGACCTTGAATCCAATAAGTTTCAATCAAATCATTAAAGAATATTCTTGAATATTTTTGAATTGGTAGCCTCCAGCTTCCGCTGTCGTCTTTTCTAAAGATGCCTCCGTATCCACATTTGGTAGCCTTAGCTATTACGCTTCTGTCCTCACGGGCGTAGCTTAATTTGTTAAGAGCTAGTAGATTTGGATACCGCTATTACGCTTCGGTCCGTACTTAAAAAAATGCATATTGTCGCTCAAAAGACACACATAGTTGCCCAAATGTAAATATGTTTTGAACGTTATCCAATCATTTTAGAAACAAATTTTGAAAAGAAACGTAAATTTGGCCAGTAGGATGTGAGTAACGCCACATGATGGGCCAATAATCTATAACCGTGGATTAACCGGTTGCTATTACTCCCCACTAGTGCTATACTATACTAAAACTTGGGATCAAAGAGTGGATCGTATTAATTTACAGAGTTATGGACTTTATGCCTCCTAGCTTCCGATCCCTTTATAGACTGTAGACCCTATAGTATTTCTCACTCCGTCTTATTGTTTTGTTTGACCCGACACACAGATTAAAAAAAATATTTGACTTAATTATTAATATTGGTATAGTTTATAGTTTCTTTTAATGCCGATATATATGTAGCTCATAATTAAAGTAAGAATAAATTGATAAAAATATTGTTCTAAAATTTTTTTTTAAATAAGATAATTATTTTAAAACGAATGAAAAATAAATAAGACAATAATTTAGGAATGGAGGGAGTACTAAGTTTGGAGATTAGCATATGGAGACCCAAGATAGATGGTGTATGGCAGGCTCCTCCAGTGGCAGGCTATTGCTTGGTTAGTAAATACTAAACAGGGAGTTGAGACCATAATCATTATGGATGGTTTTTGATGAAGTTTATAAGGCATCGGGGCGTTTCTTCTATTTTATAGGCACGGAGCAAAGTTAAAGGAAGCGTTCTTATTTAATTACCAAATTTAATATTTATATATAATGACTCAAGTCATAACATATAAAAAAAAAAAAATACTAAGATCAAATAACAAATGTTGACAACAAATATTAATTCAAATATTTTTTTTTCAACAATGGGAGCCTAGTGAGCTAAATTCGAGTTTGGGAAAACATAATTCCAAATTTGATAAATAAACAAAGTCAATATTACTTTTAATTTTTAGACACACAAGAAAGCTGTAAAAATAATTAGTAAAATCAAATGCTAAATTGAAAATTGAAAATTGAAAATTGCAAGAAATCTCTTCTCATTCGGTCATTCTTTAAAGCTATTTTCAAACCTAAAATTGAAAATTGCAAGAAATCAAATTGCTAAATGGCAAAACCCACAATAAAAATTGAAATATTCTCAAAAAATAAATAAAATAAAACTTTAACAAGTAGTAAAATCTTACCAATAATTGCGAAAATTTCGAACTTAGAACCATCTACTATAGTTTGCCAAGATTTTTTCTTCGATCTTGGTGAGTTACTGAGTTGAGTTTACCAAGATTTTTGGCAAAATCTACCGTTGATATTCAAGTTTTAGTAAGTCAACGAGATTGAAATTAATTTGAATGTTTGATTGAATGAAGAATTCTAGAGGAAAAGATTGATCGACGCTCAAATTTGGATTTGGAAGCCGAAGAGACTGAGAAGAGTAGATGACCGTTCTTGGGTATCAACAAATTGGCGCCGTCTAGTACTCTGTTCCAGGTTTCCGTCTTTTTTTTTTTTTTTTTTGTTCTACCAATTTTTTTTATATTTTAACTATACTACACAAAAAACGCTTTGGGTAATTGGGTCTGCCGGTTTGGGCCACATAGTCTGGGTAGAATTTTTGCTTCACTTATATACTAGGGTCAATTACGGGCCGGTTCCTTTTTAAAAGTTTGTAATCGCTCCAGTCCACTCATCTTTTTTAAAAATCGGAAAAAGACATTTTTGGGGCGAAAAGACAATTATCCCATTAATGAAAGAAAAACACGCGCGCTTCAGTAACCCAAGGCATCGCGATGCACCACTTTGGCATCGCGATGCACCAAATTGTTGCATCGCGATGAATGATGTCTGCATCGCGATGAATGACTTCTGCATCGCGATGCATAAATCAGAGATCGCGATGCAGAAGTCAAGTGTGACCCACATGTAATTTTTGTAAAGAATCGTGATGCATGGTTTCAGAATCGCAATGCACAATGTCTGCATCGCGATGAATGATGTCTGCATCGCGATGAATGACTTCTGCATCGCGATGCAACAATTGGTGCATCGCAATGAATGACTTCTGCATCGCGATGAATGACTTCTGCACAGGTCGAACCCCGTTGCGTTGCCCAGCATACTGCGATTGACGAATTAAAATCAGTCCAAGAACATCTTCCTCTGTTTTCGGACAGCACTGTCAAGCTTAATTTGAAGCTCAAAAATAGTATTTTTTGGTAGAAAAAATGTGCACAAATATAGTACTAAGTTAGGATAATAATATGAAATTGATTTTAAACAAATTCGAAACTTAAAACAGAGATTTAAGTGGCCAAAACAACTCAAGAATAAAGAAAAACGGGATGAACTCAAAAAATTTGAATTTGATCAAATTCGTGTTTTATGCATGAAAATTGATACCCAAACATGAGAAAAGACTATATTAACAACATGGAATCATTTAAACATCAATTTGAATCTCAAATCTGAAGCAACGATGTTGTTGAGGGTATTTTAGGAAGAAAATTTATAAAATGCCTTTTAGCGGTTAAAAAAAAAAGGTGTACTGAAGAGAAAAAAATTTAAAAAAGTTGACCGGCCAGCAATTTATCCTATATACTAATACCATAAAGCTTCAGAAAATTTTGGCCCCCCTATCGATTTGGGCCCAAAATTTTGTGATTTGTAGATGGAAAAAGGAAGAGTTGGTTGTGTAAATTAATTTAAAACCGGCTCAAGATGTTGCTACGTAATG
The DNA here is from genome assembly GCA_016624345.1 of Platycodon grandiflorus. NCBI lineage: Eukaryota > Viridiplantae > Streptophyta > Magnoliopsida > Asterales > Campanulaceae > Platycodon > Platycodon grandiflorus. Next base: position 63,430,332 of record CM028364.1, on the reverse strand, counting down.
TTATACCGACTCAAAATGTTACTACATAATGTTATACTCCGTATTACCTTCGTCCCAAAATAAGTGATTTTTATTGACTTTTCAAATTGAACTTGACCAATTTTTAGATTAATATTTTACATATCTTTATTTAATTATTATCAATTAAAGTTATACTCCCTCCGTTCCTAAATTATCGTTTTTTTTTTTGTGAAATAAGATATTTTTTAAATGCAAATTTAATGTATATTTTTTTTCAAAATCATAAAACACGTAATTTGTAGTACTTTTAAAATACTAAGAATTACGTATTTTATGATTTTAGAAAAAATAAAAAAATATATATCAAATTTGCATTTAAATAGCATTTTGTTTGAAAAGTACACAAAAGTACTATGAGTTACGTGTTTTATGATTTTGAAAAAATGAAAAAAAATACACATTAAATTTCATTTGAAAATAGAATAATCAATTTAATTTTAAAAAATCAAAAGTACACAAAAGTACTATGAGTTACGTGTTTTAACAAGGCATGTGAGCTCTTGGTTTGACAAGAACTAGCTTAAAATCATCTCGATCACATTTTTGGACGGATGTAGTATGTATTTACTACACTCTCCGTCTATGAATTACTTTGTTTTATGATTTTAGAAAAAATAAAAAAGTATAAATACATCAAAATTTGATTCAAAAAATATTCTGTTTGACTTGCAAAAATTAAACAGAATAATAATTTAGGAAGGAGTGGGAAAATATAAACATAGGTATTGGCCTTGTCTTAGCTCTATATAAAATGCATGGACAGCATGCGAGAAAATATAACAGGAAATTGTTGGCTGGTCAACTTTCTAAAATTTTTTTTCTCTCAAGTTCACTCTTTTTTTTTTAATTGCTAAAAGGCACTTTGAGAATTTTCTTCCTAAAATGCCCTCAATAACATCATTGCTTCAGATTTGAGGTTCGAATTGATGTATAAATAATTTCATGTTATTAATATAGTCTTTCCTCATGTTTGGGTATCAATTTCCATGCATAGAACACAAATTTGATCAAATTCGAATTATTTGAGTTCATCCCGTTTTTCTTTGTTCTTGGGCTGTTTTGGGCACTTTAATCTATATTTTAAGCTTCGAATTTGTTTAAAATCAATCTCATATTGTTATCGTAACTTGGTACTATATTTGTGCATAATTTTTTTACCAAAAAAATACTATTTTTGAGATCCAAATTGAGTTTGACAGTGTGCTGTCCGAAAACAGAGAGAGATGTTCTTAGACTGATTTTGGGACTTTAATCAATGATTTAAGTTTAAATTTTGTATAATATCAATATCATACTGTTATAGGAAGTCAATATCATATTTGTATGTAAAATTATCAATAAAAAATAACCATTTTGATCGATTTTGATATTATATTAAATTGGGCATCGTGATGCTTTAAATTGGGCATCGGGATACCTTAAATTGGGCATCGGGATGCCTTTAATTCGTCAAACGGTGCCTTGGTTGCTCATCACGATGCCTTGGTTGCTCATCGCCATACCTTGGTTACTCGTCGCAATGCCTTTGTTGCTTATCGCGATGCCTTGGTTGCTCATCGCGATGCCGTGATTGCTCATCGCGATGCCTTTGTTGCTCATCGCGATGCCTTAGTTGCTCATCGCGATGCCTTGGTTACTCATTGAGATGCTTTTATTGCTCATCGCGATGCCTTGGTTGCTCATCACGATGATTAATCCACGCGATGCCTTGCATTACTCATTGCGATGCCTTGAGTTACTGATGTACGTATATTTTTCTTCCATTAATGACATAATCGTCTTTTTACTCAAAAAATATTTTTTTCTAATTTTAAAAAATAAATAAATAAACTAAAGTAATTACAAACATTAAAAAAGAGACCAGTACGTAATTGACCTAAAATATAAACATAGGTGTTGGCCTTGTCTTAGGGCGTCCACAACAATAACCCCCAATATATCTCTATATCACACTCTAAACACCTCGTTTTCCGTTCAAGTTTCACTTTTTTAACACTCTAAAAATAAATCAACTCCAACAAGCACTCTCTATACAACCCTCTAAAAATTAAATATCTCTCATCTCAACTAACAAACCATTATATTTTTTCTCTTTTATTTATATTTTTTTACCACAATTAAAATAAAATATTTTAAATTTTAAATTTTATATACTATAAAAAATATATTGTACTCTCTCCGTCCCTAAATTATTGTCTTATTTGACTCGGCACACGGATTAACAAAAAATAACAGACTTAATTATTAATATTGGTATAATATATAGTTTCTTTTAATACCCATGAGTATATGGCGCACAATTAAAGTAGAGAGAAAAGTAAGGGTAAATGGTAAAAATGATCTCCTAAATTATGAAAATTTCAAACAAGACAATTATTTAAGGACGGATAAAAAAAATAAAACAATTATTTTGGAACGGATAAAAAAAATAAAACAATAATTTAATGACAGAGAGAGTATATGTTAATAATTTTCATTCCAAAATATTAAACAAAAGTATATTGTGCTCAAATAAAGTGAGGAAAATGTAGATGATTTGAGTCACTATTTATGTTAAAACTCTCCCTATATTTAGAGGGTGATTTAGTTGATTTTAGAGATAGATGGTGGACTAGAGGAACCACTGTAGGATCAAAGGAGGATAAAAATTTCTAAAAATCTCTAAAAGTGATTTTTAGGGAGTGCCAATACTCCACCACTGTGTGGACGCTCTTAGCTCTATATAAAATGCATGGACAGCATGCTTCAGAAACCTCAAAAGTCAAACCTATGTCTATCAAATTTGAGCTCTCACATTGAAAACTGAATCACGTGCAAGTCTTTGTATGATTTGACGTGTGAAAGTTGTCGTACATTACTTAAAATAGATATCCAACTACTATTTGTACCAAGTAAAAAACAATTGACAGTCGAAATAGGTGTATAAGTAGAGAAACAATTAATTCTTACATGAATATCACAGTCCCACTCACTGTCATGGATTCATGGGGGTGGGTCAGGCGGGTTGGGTTGGTATGTAGTGTGTAGTGGCATATATCAAGTATGGCCGTCTGACCCGATAAAATAATTTATATGGCCTTTGACTGGTTAGCTCCTTTAAAATGAAGAGAACAAAAGGGAGTAAAAGTGAACTTCCAAAAATGCCCATTCCAATTAAGACGGTGACTTACAGTGTCGTTTAATCGACAACGAAACGATCACTAAACGGCTATTTGATCGTTTAAACTAATACTAAACGTTGAATAAACGATTAAACGTTTATTAAAAGGTTTATCAAACGGTTAAAGGAAAGTAAGTTCACCTTGAACGTTTAAACGTGTACCAAACGGGCTGACCAAAATTTTAAACGAATAGTTTGACCGTTTAAACGCCTTGAACGATTAAACGTGTACCAACTGTTCACATCGCGATTCACGAATGTTCACATCGCGATGCACTAATGTTTGCATCGCGATCCAGTAATATTAGCATTACGATGAACTTATTAATCATCGCGATTGGAAAATTTTAAAAATGCGATGAACCAAACTACAAACTAATTTAAGCCATAAATAAAACAAGCGCGAAACAAAAAAACAGAACGTTTCATCTCACTTCCATTGTCTGCACACAAAAAAATTTTCATCTCACTTCCATTGTCTACACCAGCAACTTCTTCTCTCTGAAATCGAGTGTTAACGTATAAGAGAATTATTTCTTCTCCACGAACCGAATACACAAACAACAAAAATGGCCAAAACGACGAAGGAAACTCAGACAACAGGTGTGTATTTCTTCTACATTATTTGAAAAATTATGAAATGCTTTTATTCAATTTGTGAGTCCGTGTTAAAATACACAATTACTAAATGAACATTTTGACCGTTTAAACAACATTTTTAAACAACATTTTGACCGTTTAAACGCATACTAAACGATCATCGTTTTGTTCACAACTACTTAAGTTAATTTCCTTCTATTTTCAGACTACAGTTTACCTTAAACCCTTTACCCTAAACGATCATCGTTTTGTTCACAACTACTTCAACTCAACCGTTTGTGCTTGAATCGAGTTCCATAGTTCGAATCTTCTTCTTGGGTTTACGACCACACTTCAACATCCGTAAAATCACAAAAGGTAATTTTTCGAAAGACCACAACAAAAACCCTTTCCTCTATTTGCATTTCGTTTATCGAGCACACTCCAACTCACACTTCAACATCCGTAAAATCACAAAAGATAATTCTTCCAAAACGTTTAACCCTCGTTCGGTTATCGTTTATAATTTATTTTTGCAACTTTATTTTTGGCAATTTATTTCGTTCTATGTTTGGTTTAGGTTTTATGTTCTTTTGATTGCACTTTTTGTAAAAATTAAAATGAATTGTTTTCGTCTTTTACGTTTACGGTTTATATTTCAATTGCGACAATATGGCATTCCTTCTTGAGCGTTCAAAATGGTTCGACTCAAAAGTTACTTGCCGGTGTAGACTACACATAGTAGATGAAGTGTATAACAAATTAGACGATGCACACAAAGATCTATTCAAGACATCCCGCTTTGGAAACTTGTACAAGATGCGGGATAATATGAATATGGTGGGCAAACTTACCCATGCACTAAATATGATGAGGATTAAACCAATCAATGATTTAAACGAGGTCCGGTTTTGTATTGGGGGTAAAAAGATCAGATTTGGCTTCTCGGACTATACCCTCATTCTTGGATTACACCCGGTATTGAGGAAAATTTCATTCGGAAATCCCTGGTGGAAACAGTTGAGGAATGAATATTTTGGTGGAGTGAAAAAATCCATCAAGCCTAAAGAATTGATGGAGGCATTTAATCGGGCAAACAATGAGGAGGACCGATACAAGCTGGGGCTCTCTCTTGTATATGAATATGTTTTGAGAGCTCGGGAAAACACGACACAAATTGACGCAATGGTTTTGGATATTGTCGACAACTTAGAGGTGTTCAATAGATATCCATGGGGAACAAGGACTTATAATCACCTCCTAGTTGGACTGACAAGAAAAATTGAAGGTCGCGCAAACCATGTATCGTACTATGGCTTCACATATGCACTACAGGTAAATGTTTAAAATCAGTTATTGATTAAATAACAACTATTTATACTCATATCATGTTTCTAACATACAATTTTCGTAGGTTTGGGCATTTGAGTCCTTCTCGGCATAAGAAAGGCGTTTAATTTGCAAGAGACGGAGCAAAAACAGCCTAGGATGTGTAAGTGGAAGATGGTGGGAAAGTTTGCAGAAAATGCCAAATATGATAAGGTTCTTGCATTCTTTGGAGACATCACAAAGAATTAAGAGAACTTTCATATTTTTGTTGTTGTTTGTTGATATGATTTGAGAGAGATGAAGAATTGAGAGAATTTTCTTATTGATTTATGAAAAAGAAATACATTGTAGAAAGGAAAGTTCATACCATTTTACGAGAGATAGAGTATATATACGGCTCTCTTATAACCAACTTAATAAAAAAAATTAACACATCACTTACACCCTTAAGCTATTAAGAAATTACACACACCACCCATACTTATATGTGTTGTTTGTGAATTGGCGGGATGGTGGTTTCATGCCATTGACCTCGACCTCGAAGAATCTCTTCTCCCTTACGTTCTTGATTATCCGTTGACGTGGGCACAAAATTTTGATTATTATATTGAGGAAGAGGCGATGAGGCAAATGAGGCGAGATGAAGACGTTGCACTGAACACCAATCTCCACAACAGAGAGAAGAAGCATCACCTTCGATGTGTGTCAACCGAAATCAATGTGGGAGATGCTCGTAGGGATGCACGTATAGATGCCAATACGATGCCACTACATGCCCCTAGAGGTACCCTCCGATCATTTTTCATTGATTTGATGAGGAGGTTTTGGATTCGTGGCAAATTTGGAGAGGTCTTTGGGGAGCAAGATCGATGCATTAGACCGAAGGTCGATGCATTAGACCAAAGGTTGATGCATTGATTGTGCAAAGGAGGGAGAGGTCGAGCCCTAAGGGTGATAGTGTTTCGGCCGACATCGGTCTATGAGGGGGAGACGGGATGTTTTGGGAATGGAGACGGGCGGAACCACGAGGCTTGTGTGGAGACACACAATGAGGATCAAGTGGAGATGGGGACGATCTGAGCCACGAGAGGACTCTTACTAAGGATCTGTGGAGGCAGAGGTGCCCACTGGGGATAATGTCGAGGAAGAGCGGTCGTGGATAATTCAGAATCGAGGAGAGCTCAAATCAAGGAGGATTTAGAGTTAAAAGGACAAGAAAAGAGCTCGAATGCGGGAATGTTACGAGGCTGAGTGAAGAGACAGAGAAAACCATCGCGATTTTTAGAACTCCCTACACTATTGGAGTGAGCCCTCGGTAATAGAAAAATCCGAACATTCGTCGATGGTTCGAAATTGATCACTTCCGGATCCGACCTGCTAAGCTCGAACGGTTCATGCGTTGATACGAAACGACAACTAAGTAGGACTCTTAACTTTCCTATTCAAATAACAATTAACTAGTTGGTTATTTTTTGTTATCATTTTATTTGATTACTTATGCAATTTCTTAATTTTCATAGATCGAAAAGTTTGACTTTACGTGAATATCATATCGCCGATGGCAAAGAGTGGTTTAAAGTTGCTCTATCGGAAAGATTATTTCTTGACGATCGGGTAAGTTATTTTATTAAATTAATTACATTCTAACTAAATAATACTGTTTAACTCTCATATTTTAATTTTTGCCTTTTTCAGCATATTGATTTGGCCATCTCTTTGATGAGAGAAAGGCAAATGAAGTATCCTTTATCTTTTGGGCGGCACCTGGAGCTCTAATGGACACCTGTTACTAGAGAACATTAGGATTGAGGTGTCAATTTTGAAGACTAGTTACCCAAGTAAAAAAGAGTTTCAAAACTACAAATTCCCTCCACATATTATGAAATTTGTCGACGGAACTTGGTCCTCAAATGGGAGATCATGGAAAGAATGTACTCACGTATACTTTCCAGTCGAAATCAACAAGCACTGGATTTTATGCGTGGTTGAGTTTGAGAAGTCAAAACTATATGTATATGACCCCGATCAATCCTGCCTAACCCTGCAGCAAATTGATGCTCAATTAGACCCTGCTATCAAATGTATCCCACGAATGGCAAAGCAGGTTGGAATTAACATTAAATGTAGTAGACTCATCATAGACAGGGTCAAAGGCTATCCAAGACAAAGTGTGGGGTAAGTGATCCATTAAATTGATATGTTTTGCTATATTAAAATTATTCATTGACTGTATGAAATAATTGGTGGTTTGAATATGTCACAGGGGTCCATGTGGAGTTTTTGTGCTCAAATATATGGAGTTTTTAACCACAGGGAAGTCGGTGGAACTTGTAGACAATCCTCATATAATGAAATGGAGGAAGAAGTTAGGCTGAGACCTTTATTGTTTAGATCTAGATCCATAAAGACCTGTAATATAATTTGTTTATAATTAGATCTGTAGTTAGTTGTTTATAGTTAATATATTATGTTCTGTTTTTTGGGATCTTG